>OZ059787.1:7023302-7488328 GCA_964057025.1 Standfussiana lucernea | reverse complement strand
CCTGAGGAGGTATTATGTCGTAACAATTGGCTGCAAAATATTCGTACAAAAACTAATACTATGTCGTACCCTCCTTCGGCGAAAACAAATGCAGGATAATAACATTCATGCGTACGTATGAGTCGCTATATACATTTTTGATCAGGTGAATTTATACAGATTTGGGTGAACTGGGTAGTTGAGCTTTATACAATTTCTTTAACATGCATGTTATTTTTTTACACCTAAGTCAATGAATTGTCTAGAGGATAATTATTTAATGTACATATTTACGATCTATTGTGATATTCCCGTGTCGATAATAGAGATGATTTATAACTGTCTATAAAGTAGTGTTTTCCAATACAAAAGCATCAAGTAGTATTCGTAGATGAGCCACAGAAGCCACAGAGGCCTCGTAGGAAATAGCCGCTCTCCGGAAATTGAACCATGCACGCGAGAGATAAGCTGCAACTATTTCAAACGGATCGCTTTGATATTTTCCTGTTAGAGTTATGGTTTTAATAGATTTTGTTAGTAATTGGGCGTTTTACTTTCTCTTTCCTTGTACAATTGCATTGACAAGTGTTATTATTACATCATAAAAAGTAGATAATAATAGTCTGATTAGGTACTTGGAGTAGCGATAGTCGATTTTATTTATTGAAGGCACTTATTCTTAATGTTCTTACTAACCGTGCCCGACCGTGAATCTATTTTGTCCAGCTTTTCCCTTAAGAAATAGGCACAATATACCTACATATATGGAGTGCGACTATGTCACAGTTTCATGCATTTATAACCACTTGCAATTAATTAAACTACGTCAATGTCCGCAAACAATTATTGTAAAGCATAAATCCAAATATCATTAAGTAATTATTTAAAATAACAAGCGTCACGTGAAATCTATTTGTAGATTTCATACAACATTTTCATTATTTGCAGTATTGATTGGTTCGCATCAATCGGGATATGCAAATATTAGCTTCGCTCGCTGACCGGCACGCTAGTGATTTACGCGTGTCCCGACGCGGCGACGCTACGTTATGCAATCACATCGCTTATTAAAAATTAACCAGTATGCCGTAACCGAATTGTGCGACTTTCGTTACATTGTTTGGTATGCAATCACGATTGTTCGTTGTATGCGATATGTATTGCACAGTACAGCTGCACACACAGTGCAATAGTGCGCTAGGTGCGATGCGCGACGGTGCCGCGGTGTGCTGGTGGGCGGCCCAGCCACGTAAATCAGCGCGCCGCGCCGCGGGGCGCCCGCTGCTCGCGACACCATCTACCAACTAGCTCACTGATGTCAATGGTTATACGTTTATCTTTTTCCATTTTGATTTTACTATATTTAACATTTATTAGTATTCATTTAAAACTGACACTAATAAGCCATAACAATTTTGTTATCATCATTAGTACGCAGCTACGAGTTTTTCCGTAGCCAATTAAAATGAAAACAGAAATGGACCTGCTGCGCCGCCATATGGAGCATATAAGAAGCCTACAGTATAATGGTGTCTCCGCATGGGTGTATCATTAAAAACATCACAAAAAGCCGCAAGCGGAGCTGAACGTAATGGTGAGTATAATGTATGCTAATGAGGGCGCGGGAGGGGCGGGCGGACGGGACGTGACGTCACGCGTCGGACCGCAGCCGCTGCCGCTGTTGGCCGGCGGCGGCGGCGCCTAACGAGCGGCTGTGCAATTTTCAATACTCGAACCACAGTTCCCATACTTAACTATTCCAAAGGCAGCGTTTTATTCATGAATAGCACACTAGTTTACGTTTACTTAAAAAGTTACTTTTATTTAATAAAGTTCCGTAACCAGCTGCATTGCAACTGTTTGTAACAGTGTGGCATCTCTGTAAACCCGCCTACAAATAGATAGGATATTACAGGAGATGGAGCAGGCAAAGCCATTCGCGATAATAAAAACAGCGCGAGCGCTACAAAAATAATAAAAGTTAGCGCTGGGCGCCCGCGAGGCGCCGTCGCCGGGAGGGTACGCTGGATCGCTGCGGCCCGAATCGGCGCGGGCTGGCCTCGTCACAGGCCCTGTTTACTATCACTCCCCCGGGATGCTATTTCTTGTTTGTTTTAGATTCGTTTTACTTTTTAACTCCGTAATAATAAGAGTCATTCCCACCCTGACGACCTTATAATTTGTACCATATGTGCCTGAACAGGCACATGATCATGATTTAATGAACATTAAATCATGTGAAATTATGTATTTCATTCGCAATATTTTAATTACGCAGGTTCTGATCAACGTGTGGAGATATTCATTGACACCGGCAAAAATGTCGAACTTGCATACACACTTTAATCCCTTGAATATTCAAAAATCCTTTCTTTGTGATCACTTGCGTTTTATAAGAAATTCTTGTGCATTTCATTACTCTGGACCCAACGGTTTAGGCTGTGCGTACTATGATTGAGTAAATGAATTTAAAATGATGTAAGAAAAATCGACGAGTGATGCGCTATGCAGCGCAGTAAAACGCTATTTCAATTGACGTCGTTGCAGCACTTCGTGGTGATTGCACAAATAACCAAGGTTAGTCATCAAATCCCGTAACCCGTAGTTTACGTAAAATAATTCAGTCTTAAAAAGGAGGTTTTATAGCATTTTCTTGACTAAAGCAACACTAATAGTTCAAATTAACAAAATACACAAAACGTGGCTGATTGTTGCAATTGTTTCCGAATATTAACAACCTCATTTCATCGCATGCAACTGTACCTAATTATTTTTAGTTCATTATATGAAATTGAATTTATTTCGTGACAAAATTGGTACAATTTTGCAACGCATCTAGAAATATTAAATGTTTCGTCTATAACTAATTTATCATTAATATTTATTCGGTGAACGCTTTTGCGCACTCCTATTAGTGCAAAAGCATAACTTTATTATAACAAATGATTTGTGTATTATTTAGCTGTCACACAGCAATATTACAATAGTAAAACCTCACACTCGAGTCCCTGTGTGATGATCAGGGTGGAGCTAGCGCGGTGATTAAGCTAATTATCTCTCGTTGCGTTAGCAATACAGCCCATAATAATAAACCATGCATAATCATATTTTAATTAGTGTGCGTGTGTTGCTTTACTGTTGTTTGTTTCCATAGTAACATCTTTATGAAGCCTATTTGGTTTTCTTATAGCTAATTTTGGTACTTAATAATTTTGAAACATATTCATGTTTACTCTGCGGTCACCAGTGGAAGCGTTGATTAGAATGACATAACTATGTTAGATAGAGAGGTTATGCCCACTGTTTTTCTATCAGGGAAGAGTCATCTATCACACGGTATAGACTGATTTATGGCAGGAGGTCGTGGCAGCGACACAAGTAGTGCCTACGCGCGATGACGACGCGATTAAGACGGCAGCCGGCGGCCGGGGAGCTACGAGCTACGAGAAGCTACGTGATGATCGTGTGACACGCGTCCCACTCACTCTTATTTTTCTCCGGCTCGATAGCTTACGTCATACTATTATTGCAAAGTTCCTGAGAGTCATTTATCAGGTTTACGTATTTGTAAGATGTTTATTAGTTTGTTTGCACTTATATATAGAATGCATTAGTGGTGTTATTTTGTTCGGATAGTTAAAATAAAATGGATTTATCAACGTATTCTGTCCTTTTTATTTAATTTTCTAATTGATAATAGAATTGAATGACCTTTTGCGTTAACTAGTGTGGAGAAGGTCCGATCCCAGTGTGTTTTTATTTACAGCACATAAACAATTTTCTTTGGAGTCTATTTTTATTGAAGTGAGCGTGAATTATCTATCAATAGAAATTAATAAAAAGTTTAGTTTACTTGCCCTGAAATAAGCAGCATTGGAACATGAAAAAAAAACTGAAAACCTAAACCTAACTAAAAAAGCAGAATGGAGCATTGGGAAGCAGGCGGGATCCATTCCAATTTTTTATAATATTATATTCAAACTAGCCGTTACCCGCGATTTTCGTCCACGTGTTTTTTTGGAACGGAAACCTACTTTTTTTTCTAATTTCTGCCAATAAAAGTCCAGTAAAAATCGGTCCAGCCATTTCGGAGATTAGCCGGTACAAACAGACAGACAGGCAGAAAAAAAATATCCCGTTGTATACTTTCATATGCATTGAGTAAAAAGCTGTTGCATATTTAGAAATTACAAAGAGACACTTTAATTTTATTTATTCGTATATATGGGATGGGTCCTGCTTCCAAATGTGCTTGCTTTTTGCTTTTAATTTTTACCGCAGTCGGGTTTTTTATTATCTTTTTATTTCCAGCTTTTTATTTGAATAATATCAAACATTTCGCAGACGATTGTTTTTTGACTTTTTTTTCTTATACGGTTTGTCATTTTAAATTATATTTAAACATACACAAGTTGCATGTATTTTGTAATCACCTTTTTTCACGTTAATAAGACTATTATTCTAATGTATAAGAACTTTATCTCGGCTTAAGTATTGAAAAAAGTGAGAATGGTTGCTAACCAACTAACTTTACTTATACAATTATACCCCACTTTGTCGACTTCGGCGTCTGGTTGTCGCCTTATCGAATTTTGATTACTGTCTTGTCTTTAGTGATACTCACAAGATTAAGACAAATCGATTGACGTAAGAATCATCAAAATTTACCCACGCGTTGGGTCTATAGAGCGCCACAAAGGAACAAACGTACCTACATACATAGGCTGATAAACACACCTTCCTCCTTTGCGTCGCGCAGTCGGATAAAAAACAAGGCTTGTTAAGAAAAACACCAATTTTTAATATCTTTCTTTACATGAGAGATCTGATGATAAGTCTATGTATCAGACTTTGATACTTAAACACAGTAAATATAATTATATATACATACCTACTTCTTTATTGTAACAGTTGAATGATATGGAAACAGTCCTCACATAATCTAATTCTTCAGCGCCACAGGAGAATCGATTAAAATAACTAATATCATTTATCACGCGGGTAAAAAGTTTCCCGAGTTACAAGGCTATCGTCCCCATGATCCCGTGAGAAAATTGCTAGTATTCATCATAATGCGTGACATTTAAAATTACCGCCGGCGCGCTCCACAACCCACTATAAATCAACGCAAACACTAGTTTCGGCGAGTGGATTTCTATTATTAGCTCCGTATTTACATGATTGGTACACAAACTACAAATATATGAACAAAATACAATCGCTTTTATAAATTCTGACACCGGAATTCTTGCTTGAAAATATTCTACTTTTACTGGAAATTCTCATGTGTGCAATAATTTAGGCGCTCTGGTTTGCTGATATTTATAGCATGGTTAACGTAGTACTGGTTTTATACAACCGAGTGCGTATAATGTGCATTTTGACTGTATAATTTACATACACTGCTATGATGAGATCGATAGGTTATTCTAATTTTAAATTATTTGTGTGTGATAAGAGCATTGTAGTTTAATGGTGATTGTCTCGTCTATGTAGACGATACACAAACAGATAATGACAATTGTGTTTCGATTTATTTGGCTGTCGGTAAATATAAGGTCGTAGAAATGTGGTAGTTGTACTCGTATGAAAATGAACCCGGAGATTTAGGTACACATAAGGAAAGTGCGGTAGACGGGCGGGCGGCGCAGCGAACGGGTGCATACACGTTGCAGTCGTCACAAGAGCCCTAACGAGTGCCAAGGCGGACCCGTCTCGCTCATCGCGTCGGCCGCGGCCGCGGACCACCCTCTTGCATTTATTCATGTCGTTACCGCTAACGATAATTTTATCGTGTGCTCATTTGCCGGCGCCAGTCTCGCGGCCATCCGTCAGCGAGTCCAAATCGACAATTTGTGCAACACTAAAAACTTTATTGCGACATAATTGACCCCGGTTGTAAATAACCCTCGACCGCGACATTTTATTGCTGGCTTATTTTGTACTAGTTAGGTGATAAAAATTTTAGAGATACCTTTCGATGGCATTAGATTTTTGTTTTAATACAGGGTGAATTTCTGAGATAGGACTGGCGGGCCAATAGGTACATATTTGAAACCAGGTATACTGGAGATTGGAAAAAATTTGCAAACTTCAACAAAGCTTCCTAAGGCCGTTGCTGTGTGTGATAGGTTTGTCTGGTTCAAAATTTTAACAGCAGAGCTTATTAAACTGGATTTAGGTTAGGGTTTCTGATCGAGACTTCCCGAAGCGAGAAAGCCAGCCTTAGACGAGGCGATAAATCGTGTCAAGATAATGAACAAAATCGAATTCTAATACCAAAACTTCTCAGTTCGAAACTGAAATTGGTATCACGATAGCAGCTACTGCAAATAATGCTAAAACCCCTATAACAAGACGCTTACTAAAAAATAAACTTTACGTCTTTGCATCACCTGGTAAAATCGCCAAACGTTAAAATTACCTAATTTTTAATGGCAGTAAAACTAACATCGCATCGATAGAAAATGGTTGGATTATCTCATTCTTTCAATTAGCTCTTAATTACTCAATGACACTATACCCGTAGTACGTAAAAAGAAATAGCAGAGATATTCAACATCTATCACGAAAATTATCTATTCACTTGAATTTCCGACAAAAGCTTCTTGTAAATTCCTCTCAGAATGGTGTAGGTAGGTAATTGAATAGCAGCAGAAGCCAGTGCCCGGTAGTTAAGGACGTGGCCGGCCACCGCACGACAGCGCAGCGGCTACGGCATAATTGCACAAACTTTCATGTGCTTCGCATACATTTTCATAATTAAAGGGGCAGTTCGCACCAACTGGCGAAACTTATTTATAGCCACTTACCTCAATAATACTAGTTTGTCTTGTTGTACATTAATTACCAACTTATCGTGTGCTGCAATATGACACGACTTATGGTAGCTTGCAGATTAGCATGTAGTGTGCTGTCGCATTTTACATTGTGATAGGGACCTAACGGAGTCGGTAATTATGTATTAATTATTTATATATCCCAATTAACGTACAGGTCACAAAGGTGTGTTTAAAGAGATTATCCATTCATCATGGAACCTTATACGTTTTAAACTTCCTCACTAGATACACCATTCAAGGGCATTACTTCATCAGAGGTATTCCTCGTAGCGCTCCCGTTTTGAAACGCTCCCATCTAAGCGTTCCCGTTTTGTTCCTCCAAGCGCTCCCAAAAAGAGCGCTTCGAGGAACGATTAAAAATATTAAAATTTATTTCCTCGAAGCGCTCCCATGATTAACTTTCGGATAGAGATGGGACTATACTAACTGAAATTATCGATAATAAGTAGAACACATTGTTATAATATACAACTAGCGGCCCGTCCCGGCTTCGCACGGGTTTGGTAATTATTATTTTTTTGTTTTATTGTAAATCCTTTAGTCCACCAAATAGATGAATATAATCTACCGACATATGTACCTATTCATATTTTTTTATTGTTCAGAAAGCTTATGATTTCTCTCCATTATGTTTCCCATTACTACCCCCTTCCCCGCACACCTCAATGTTTTTTTTTGGAAGTTTTTCGTAGAAATAAGGCAATGAGGTGTCACAGTCACAGTACCGTGGCGTGGAGCTAGTCGCCAGGGGTTATTCCCGTTCGTCCACACCCCGTCGCCAGTGGTACACACAAAGTACTAATAAATGTAATTATTATGTAGGTCTACTGCAATGTGATTATTATACGTATATAATTTATATTAAGTATATCTATGCGTTTTATTTATAACATCCTCTTTGAATACCTACACAATAACATTGGTCCTTGTATACACATAAGAGTGCCGAAAGCAAAAAGATATTATTCTCTCAATTTCGTAATTTGGTTAAGCAACTTCGATGTCGATGATGCACACATAAGTTTTTAAAAATTATCGATATAATTCATTACTTCATGCTTTTCCCTATTTTTAAACGTGGGAGCGCTTCGAGGAAATAAATTTTAATATTTTTAATCGTTCCTCGAAGCGCTCCTTTTGGGAGCGCTTGGAGGAACAAAACGGGAGCGCTTAGATGGGAGCGTTTCAAAACGGGAGCGCTACGAGGAATACCTCCTTCATCATTACCAAATAAATAATCTGATATTTTAAGGGAGAAAAAGGTCTTTTCCTGCATTTTGTCAATTGTGCTTTTAGTTGTTGCTAAGTTCTTTTTGTGAACAAATTAAATGTATACGAGTATATTTATGCCAAACGCTAAGCGTCGTCAAAGTTAAGATACAAAATAAAGAAAGTTCCTTCACAATAATTTAGTGAAAGCAATCATGGAATAAAAATATAAGTATATCTAATGAGCAAGAACACAAACAATAAGAAACAAAAACAGAAAGGGTGAACTAGAATAAACAACGAAGACTGGAGTTACCTAATGAACTCGTGAAAATTTGGCGCAGGGTGTACACGAGGGGTTGCTTATTAGACATTCTCATCTCGAAAGCCAAGTCCAGTGGCGACACCAGTACACGGGACATGGTTTTAAATATGACATATGGCGCCAACGTGACATTATATTTAATTTCTTATTATGTTGTTGCTTGTCCTGGACATAGAGGAATTTAATATAATGCAGGCCGTGCGTCCGATGGGATTATTGATCGGCAAAAATTACGAACTTCCGTACAACTTTCATATCCTTATTATAAGGGCATGAATTGAAAAACAAACTCTTGTACAAAAATCCAAGCGTCTAGAGCCAGCAGTTTTTGCGATGTCTGGCAGTGAATTTAATAAACATTTTTATTAAGTAGAAGATACAAAGAGAAAATAAGATAATTATCATACAGATCTAAAGGAACAAGGGTGAGCTAAGCTAACATTAATGTAAAATCAAACAACACCAGGATCGTATAATTTTCAGGCACGGTTCGTAGCCATAACAAGGAAAATGTTAAAGGAAGGTCTTTTCACAAACCCGAAATAAATATCTCGCTTTTCCATTAAGGACATAAAAGCAATTCCGCGAGAGCCGAATAATAACGAGGGGCAGCGTTGTCCAGCCGTGGCCTCCTCCGAATTTTATTTGCATCGCGGGACGCGTCTCGGGTTCGGCCTCGCTCGCCTCGATTGCCCCAATAATCGCTATTGTGTGGACCGCGACGTTTGTGGCGCGAGTGGGCGCGCGCCCGTGCGCTGCCTTCAGCGAAGTTAGCGCGCTCGCCGCCGCCCGTGCCCGCCGCCGCCGTGCCCCGTGCTCGCTCGCTGTCGAGCAACTCCGGAATTGCATGCGCTCAAGAAAACTTTTACCTTTGAGAAATTCCAAACGCTTCGACGTGCTTTCGATGTAACTTGCAATAACCAGATATATAACCACTACAATTGGCAATCTATTCCTACAATATTTCTACTGTCGTACGTATACAACAGGACCTACTTATATTTATTGAAAGAAATATGTACCTACTCGAAGGTTTTTATGTATTGTTTGACATACATTTATTCAAAGGTTTCAACTATAAAATAAAGCTCCTATACCCAAAAACCATCGGGACCCTAATCTGTTCTAAATCTCGTAAAATAGTCGTCGGTTTATCCGTCCGTCCATCTGTCTATCTGTATCATTTCAATCGTTATAAGTAACCCGTTGAAAATGTGTTAGTATTGTAGATACATATAAATTAAGGTAAACAAAAAAATCAAACAGTTGTTCAAGATTTTTGTAAGGGATTTACTTTTCTATCTGTTAACCATTTTTACAAGAAACTACCCGTCGTCCGTCGTCTACCCATACCTAAACCCGGACTGGACTGACCAAGTGACCACTGAAGTTGTCTCATAAATAATGTCTTGAAAAACTTTCCAATCCTTAATCGTTTCTCAGAAAGCTACACTAACTTCTCTCTTTGTTGACATCTGAGTAACAACAGCAAACGAATATAAAATTGGGCCACGGCGTGTGTTCTCTTTTATCAGATAATGACATACAGTTTTAAGAGATTTCTTTTCTTTTCAATCATTCTATCGGATTAGGGTGATTGACACGAAAACATACTAAAGCCCGTGCGAATCCTTCAGTAGTATTTTCACACTTAATTTTCTTTGAACACAGCGGCGGTAAGAAATAAAGTTAAAATTAAGACGCGAGTTTATGGGGCGTTACTGGGGGGTGGAGGGTAAAAGGTGGGACCGAGGAGGTGCGGCGGTGTGAGAGGCCATTCGAATTCACCGCGCGAGCTGCGCCGTAGATAGCGGCAGGCGGAACACGTACTTCACTTCCACTAACTCCAACTATTGACAATATTAATGCACGCTTAGCAGGGCCAAGCGCCGCCGTGCATCGCCTACAGAACATTCCAAAAAAGTGCCGAATCTGGAGCAGTCTTGGCCCTCAGCAACACAAAACAATCGACAGCTAGAATACGTACTTTTTATTTTGGTGAGTGTAACGCAATCTTCACTTATTGGCACTAATTTATTCCATTCTTAAGAGAAGTCTCCGGAAGTAAGGCAAATATTAGACGAGGCTCGGCCCACGACGGCTGCCATTAATTCCAGAATTGAAATCTGGAATTGCGGCGGCGGCGGCGGCGAATTTACATTCATCGCGGTAAGAACTTAAATCAAGTTCTCAGTTACGATTCAGTTGCGATATTATTTTATTAAAATATGTAAATGACGCCGTTCCACCGCGTAGATACTACGGTAAGGACCTTACAATTGTGGGGGAGGATATCTCTAACGACGCAATATTTTCATTAGTGAGACTATTACCTACGAGCGTTATCACAATTTTATACAGCTTCACAATTACTACGTCACATAGCTTGGGATTAAGAATGTTTATTACGTTATTTTGTTCACATTGTACGTTTTCAAAATAATAATTAGGTTTAGAAACCGCTTGTGCTAAAATAACGCTTCAATTCACATACAAAACAAACCTAATTGTCTAAATCATTCTTCCACAAACTCACGCTGAAAGCTTATTTAACTTTCATTTCTGTATAAAAATTTTCAAGTTAAGTTTAAGCTTATGTCCTATCTCCCAAGTTAAAAAACGCTACCCGCAGATTCATCTGATTCCAAGCACAAAGCAGTTTTCAATTTATCGGGAATAAATGCTTCGGTTGGCAGCTCAGACACCCAATTACCGCGCACAAAAGCTGATTACCGCGCGGGTGCGGGCGGCTGGCGGCGCGGCGCGTCGTTGGCGCGTCACCGGCGCGGCGCGGCTGCAGCGGCGGCGGCGGCGGTGCGCTCACGGAATATTTGAACGACTTGTGAGGAACTCTTCATTTACTCTCTTTACACAAGTAGATGGCACTGTAAAACGGCTCCCTCTGATTGAAAACTACGTCGCTCCAAAAACCATGACTAAACTACATTTTGGTATTTTATTACAAATTGCAAAACGAAATCAATTATGGGTCTAGGTGAATCTGACACTGGTTAAATAACCAGTGTGATGGTATTTTGTGTGTGGGTCTTTACCCGCACACAAAATACCATCTCTATCGTATACATCGAACTAAGTAACATTGTACAAAAATTATTGCTAGGAAACGACTTTTATTTTTGGTGTGTTTTTTTTTAACAATATGTAATGCTTCACATTAAATACGTGTTTGCGTAACTCCTAAATCGCACAACATACAGTCTACGCTATTATTTTCAAGGCAAGCATTTACAATTTATGATTTTACGCTTCAAAGCTATAATTAAAACTGCTATAAATAATTCGTAGTCACTTATTTACAATGAAAAATATTTTTTTCAACTCTATTCTGGTGAGTTTTGCAGCGCGTTGTCGTTTCGCACCAATTTGCAAGTAATCCAAAACTCACGAGACAGCTGTCAACTGCGAGGTAGCATTATTCTGATCACAGCGGAACCTTTTTACTGTATTTTATATTATTGTCATCCTTCTTTTTAAAAGTCGCACCTTTCAGATGTCTGAGTAAACAATGAACTACAGAATATGACACGAGTGGTAAATAAAGGTATGTTTACTAAATAGTTCTACTGAAACGTTAACAGCAAATATTTAACGAGGTAGCGTGTACAGTTGCATATATCGTCGTGTATCGCACGCAGGCAGTGGTTGACGTGATTGCAATACGGCAGCGGCTCCGAGTAACCCGGGTGCCAACTGCAGTAGGTCTCGCGTTGTCGACTGTACGCCCGACAGCGAACGCCCTGGGAAATCATGACCGACGCCTCTCTACCCTTACGGGCAACGATGAATCCTGACATCGTAGCGACTAGCTTTATGTCCCGGCTAAAACACAATTTGAATATACTAAGTCACATTTAAAATGTTCGCCTTAAATAATAAATGAATTTATATCCGGGATTTAAGAACTAAGCCATGAATGCATGTAATTTTTTTAAATATAAGTTGATGCATCTCGCACGTATCATATCGTAAACATCCTTCATTAGCAGTGTAAACCTCCATTCCGGTTGAATTATGGCGGCGTGTCATATAAGCTTAAGACGTGTGCAAACAAGATTTATGTAATTAATTTAGGAGATAAGAGCAGGCGCGGGGATACATACGTTACAGAGCACAAAGGATGCCAGACCAGCGTCGCCCTGTTCAGCGGCCTAGATCCCTAAATGTGATGGTACCATTGTGAAGCTTACGTACTGAAACACTGTTTAGGATTAGGAAAAGAAATTGTATCATTGTTATGGTTATCACAATGGTTGTTAGTATGTTGTATTTTTGTGAAAATGAATTCTACCAACGCTGTTGTACACAATAGCTGTAGATGTTATCAGTAGCATAATTATGAAGGGAGAAGACAAACACAAATGTAGAGAAACGGGCACAGGCACACGAGCAGACCGGGGGCGAACACTGCCGGCACCGACGGCCGGAGATATTTACGTTTATCTTCGGGTAACGGCTTCATCGCAAGCTTTATTACGACATCCACTCACGTAATCCTCCGCCGACGTCATAACTCCTCGTTTGCTGGCCCGCTACAATGTACTACACCGCTTTTCCACTAGCGAAACACGGGCGCTGCATCGTGCGTCCAGCCACTATTGCGACTAATAGTATATTTTCATAAATGTTCATTTGGGAAATAATTACGTGGTAGCATGGTCATTCATTCAAAATCAAGGATGAATATAAAGCTAATTATAGTGTTTTTAATAAAGGTTTAAAAATGAGATTGTATTGGTAATAATCTTTTCCTCGCTTTTGATTAAACTTAATGCCAGAGTACGTGTGTTCCTACAGAATTGCTAATCCTAAAACTAGGTATTTTAAAACTAAAATCATAGGTAGGCGTTTTAGTGAAGTTGCGGGAAAGAACGAGAACTTATCAAAGTACATTTTAATGGAAAAAGACTATTGTGTCTATTTCTTTTTAGGATCAATCAAAAAAATATATATTCAGTTCTTTAATTGATACATAACGTTATAAAAAACTCATAATACCATCAACACGCTCTTTAGGGTTCCGAGCATAAAAGGAAAACAAAACCTCGAAACGTAAGAATTATGATTTTGATATAATATTAGGTCTCGATTACGTGCGTGAGTGCGGATGTCCGGGTGCCCAAACTTGGTTACTTCCACCATCGCTCCTCGCATGCACAAACGGTTTGCCACAGTTCTATCCCTCATAAAAAAAATACTTTATTTTCAATTATATTGAAATGACAATCAGATCGAATACTCATTAACCGTTGCGTTTAGACTTATGTGCAAATTAGCCGACTAATCTCAACTATATTTTCACAGTCATTACAAAAACACATTAAAAGAAACGCTTAGTAATTTCTTCACATCGACTGCTAACGTGTTTTTATTTAAGCTTGAACACAACATTTTCAAAAATAGGTGAATCAAGAAGTAATTTTCGACTTTCTGAAACGCTCTTATAGGGGTCGGGCGCGGATCCGACCCGGCTATAAATGAATATCGGATATGGAATCCATAAATACTCAATCTAAATTCGTAAATTTTCTCCGTGGATCGTAAAAAAATGAAGAGGTAATCCGAAATCGGTTTACGGGTGCGGTACAGTTAAAACATTTCCACCTCTAAAGCAATTTATTAAGCTGGTTCATCAAAACAGAGTCTCGTTTCGGTTTTTAAGACTTTGAATGAAAAATAATTACGAGTTCGTTAGTTATAATCATTTGTTCAGTAAAATGAAATAACGTCGAGAAATCATCTTCATCGTGAAAATATATTTACTCCAAATAGGCGAAGGATGAATGGTGTTGCAGAAAGGCCGAAATTGAGCGGGGGGGATTTGAACACGCCAGCTTAGTGCAGCCGCCGGAAGTAGGCCTCTAACCGCCGCCGTATAATAGCTTCCAAATTGACCCTTCCACTTCGGCCTTCGCCGCCGCTAGCGTCAGCATTATCACCTGTAATTGTCTATGAAACGTGTATACACATTTCATAGACAATTACAGGCTTTTTCTTCAGTGTGCAGTGTTTTAAACTATAAATAACATGGTTAATGTTTTCAAATGATCAATTTGTTACAGCTGCGACCCGAATGCCTACAACTAAATTAATTTTCATACAAAGGCATTAACACGAAATCGCATCGGAAGTTTCGGAAGTGTTATTTCCTTTTATAGCAAAGGCAAACGTCAACCGACCGGCGGCGGGACCGGTATGAGGATAGTCAAATACATAAAAGGGATGAGTCGCGCGAAATACTGGCATTGTAGGATCCTAAGCCCTGTTTAGATTAGATCAGACCTTCGAAATAACAGTGAATGAGGACGTGGATTAACTACGGTCCGGGGCACTTCGGCCCGTGCGCTTAATGGGGCACCGTTAGGGGGGTAATGAGGGGTGCGGGGATCGGGCGGAGCTCGCCTTTTGCTCTACTATGCCTAGCCCAGACGGCTGAAAATATTTCTATTTCAAGTTAAACATGTATGCAGGGCTTCTGCAGGTTTATTAATTAAACAAACTTGCACCATCGATCAGATTATCGTAAAGCTCTGGAAATTCATAAATATATGATTTACATTTTAAAATGATGTGGGTGGGTTTGCTCCCGATCGGTGCTTATGTCCCAGAACGACAGAAATAACTAAGGGGTAGAAATTCATTTTTCAATGTCAGAGAAGAAAATTCATTAGAACTTTGAAATTACTGATGGCTAAACGGACGGAGTAAAATTTGCTCTTAATTTGTACCGAAACTTTTTCGCCAATTTTAAGAAACTTCAAAATGACTTTTGAAGTGAGAAAGATGGGAACAGTGCTAATGATTACAGTTGCGTTCTTATTTACGGCAATTCGTTACGTTTTGTGAGATCATCAATATATTTGAAAATTCTTTTCTTAAAGAAGGATGTAGTATGTTAGCAACAAGACACAATCAATGCAAGGTTGAGAAAAAATAATCAAAGAAACTTCATATTTTCTCCAATATGGAGTAAAACATACTTTAGTAGTTGACATTCGTAAATGGAGTGCACATATTAAAAGCAATAAATCTGTAGATGACGTCGGTCGGGCTTGAGCGCCGGCCAGCGCGCTCGTCCCCAGAACAACCCGATATTAGTTTACTTTTCCTCTCCAACTTACTATATTAGTTACCCACCCGCGAAAGCTGCTGGTGATAGTTTTCAAGTTATTGAGAAGTCAAGAAGACGTCCAGTAAGTGCCACTATATACATGAACCAACCTTCTCCTAAATGAAGGACCTTTATAAAACTCGAGATTGAACTCGCTGATGTTTTATTCATTTTCACCACAACAACACACTCTGAAAATGTCAGCTATCTCTTACCGATAGGTAGGTACTGTAAATAGAGCCTTGTGACGGTAGGACAGACATACAAACGGACTTATTAAGTGCGGTTACTTTAAAGCGATTTTAAAGCATGTAAAACTGAGCTTTCGTTTATTTTATGTTTATTATTGCAGGACTGGGGACCGTTGTAATTATGTGGATCTAAAAACACTCAACATCTATATTAAGCTTCGGAAACGATGACACCGAAATCCATGATGGACTAAAAACAGGTCAGGCGGCTTTTCGTTGACAACAACAGCTTTGTTAGGGAGGATTTTATTGGCACAAATATTGTCCAAGTCGAGCTGCGGCGCGCAATTCTCGTGATTTACCGAGCTGTTTACGCGAGCCTGCCTATCCCGATCTACCAACATTTTTACAGCACCATTTACCCGAAACTCAGACATTTTCTACAACACAAATCATTTTAACTATATTTTTATGCAAATTTTACGCCATCAAGTGAGAGAGACTCCATGTTTCTAAAATACTGTTTTGATCTCGGTCCTTTATCGGAAGATAATGTTTATAATTTGAATAAAGTCATCCATGCTGCATAAGTGTTCACGTATCTCAGCAACGCGGTTTAATTCAGGCATTTTTAACAAGAATAAAGTTTTTATTACAACTGAACAGACGTTTTGATGATATTTTCTAAGGGGTTTTTATTTTGATGATATCTGTAATGTAGCAATGAAAAAGGTTTAAAAATACTAAGCACCATAAAATTTATGTGACAAACTCTGTTCCTAACAATAAAAATAGCCCTTAAGCCATCGAAACATTAACAAAGTTTTCACGTTAACTTTTTGTATAAGTAGAAAAGTTGCGGAGGCATTTTCCAATCTCTGAGCGAGGGCCGACGTCGACGGCTCGCGTCGAGTCATTATGGCGCGGCGCTGAACCGTCACGGGATACAATCTCACCTTGACTCCGCTCCAGGGTACATAATCATACAAAAACGAACATTATCTTTTCGTAAGATTATGAGAAATATTTAATACTGTGATGTTTTATCATTTTATGCGATGGGGAACTAAAATATTGGCATGATTTTTTTTTTTTTGGATTTATTACTCTATACTGTAAAATACGCATGAATGTGCTGAGTGGTAGACGTAATGTAATTGTGAGTACTTTGTAGAGGGGAGTAGAAAGTCTGCTAATCCTTTTATCTAAGCGCAGCACGCGGTGGAGTTGGGAGAATGTGCCTGTAGTTTACCGCCTCTCGCACCTGTTCGGCCACACTTGAGCCGAGCCGAGCTTAATCTGCCCTCTTTTTATTATGGCCGCGTTTCAGTCGCTTAATTAACGAACCGCTCGCTTCACCAACCTCACCAAACTGACGTAATAAGTTTACTTACGTTTCTGTTTTGCTTTGATAGCATTTTAAATAGTCCTATTTACAACTCTAAATTAGTACCATGAAGATACTCACATAAGTAGTGGATAAATCAAATAAAGATTACGAAAATTAAAAAGGTATTTCTGTCGGGCATTGGCAAGTAGGTACGCCAATGTAAACGAAGGTTCTCAATCTCAAATCTATACAAATATTTGTATACATTTCGGAGAGTCGGCTTATACTTTTCCGTTTTTTACCTTACCTTACTTTATGGGTTTCATTTCTTTTTTCCTTCCTTGTTGTTAATTACAAGGAAGTAATAAAGTTGCCGAGAAGAGTTAGATCTAAAACAAGTTCCTTCTTAATCGAGCCACGATAAGAAAGGTACATTAAAAAGGTCTGGCGTGACAACAAATCTAAAGGAAAAATCTCCGCCTCTGAGAGCCCAACGGTGATAAACGAGAAAAACTTTGGAACTAAATGGAGCATTCGAGACGGCGGAGCTGCGCTCCTGTCGCAGAATAATACTTCTCTCGAAGAAATAACACTTATAGTCCGCGAGGCTTAAAATCAAATGTCTCCGCTCTCTAGAGTTTCAAGCGAGCACGCCGTAGTAGCTGGAGAAATTTATGACAGAAAATAATGCCTATTTTAAACCGAACTTTGAGATTCATATCGAAGATAGTGGTATGGTAAAACAATATAAAAATATCATTTCTTTACTCTAATTTTTTAGCATACCTTTTCCTTCTGCCATGGAACTTATAAAGTGGCTACCAAAAAGTATTTTCAAAAGACTCACCGCTTCCCGATTCGCTTACCTGAAAATACATAAAAAGTCAATTTAATTGTAATGTGAAGATTTTTCTAGCATTATGATTCTATACATAAAGTATATTTATAAAGGTTCCAGCTTTTAGCTGTATTAATTTATATTAAAAGTATTTAACTTTTAATATAAATTGAATTATCAAACAGTTTGAGACGTTCACGAAGTATTAATAATAAGGTTCTCAACTGGCGCAAACCTGTGTTACTTACTACCGATGACCGCAAGGTAGTACGGCAAGGCAAAGAGCTTCACGAGCGCTTCTGTGGATTTTCTAGCGTCCGTATCCTGGCTACGTTTCGGTGACCTTTTTGGGGAAAGTGAAGGTTTTGTTTGTGCGATTATGGACGAAATTATGTTGGCGAACAACTACCGGCGGAAATATATTTCGAAGGACGGGACGGTTGACGTGTGTCGGACATGTCACCGTCCGGGTGAGTCCATCAGACATATAATTTCTGGTTGTTCTCGTCTGGCTAACGGCGAGTACTTGCACAGACACAACCAAGTGGCCAAGATTATTCACCAGCAACTTGCCTTGAAATATAAACTTGTGGAATCTGAGGTACCGTACTACAAGTATGTGCCCGACCTAGTTCTCGAGAAAGACCATGTCACGTTGTACTGGGATCAGTCTATCATTACTGACAGGACTATTGTCGCCAATAAGCCTGACATAGTGGTGATAGACCGATCAGCGCGCCGCGTAATGATAGTCGATGTTACCATCCCGCATGACGAGAACCTCGTGAAAGCTGAGAAAGAGAAAGATTTGAAATATCTCTTGGCACACGAGGTTGTCGATATGTGTAATGTGAACTCGGCTATCATTGTACCGATTGTCGTGACGGCCAATGGCCTCATGGTCAAGAGCCTCGACGAACCCCTTTCGAGGCTCTCCTTAGGCGGTTGGATCAAGGGCCTATTTCAGAAGGCAGTACTCCTCGATATGGCTCGCATTGTGAGGAGGTTCCTGTATCTGGAGCCCTAAGCTACCTGAGTGAGCTTGGACCCTGCTCCCGATACCAGCGGAACACTACATTTTATATTTTGAAATGTTTTCTTTTAATTATACATTTAAAATTGTAAAAAAATTATTATCAATAAAGGAGGTTCTCAAGCCAAAAGTTTGAAATCTAAAACCAATATCTAAGTATTTCTTATATTTAGTTATTTAATAAATTTACTATTCTTTGTGATATTTATTTATATTAACTAAAGTTGTTAAGTCTTCATGATTGAGTACAGGAATGACAGAAACTGCGATTCCGTTTTTACCCTCAGGTCAGCACCCATAAAATAGTAACATTTTCATAACACGAAAGAAAACTGTCAAGATAATCTTACAAATCATAAAAATATGTACCTGAGAAAATATAATTGAAAAGAATTGTGCTGCTCTTTACAAAAATAAGTTGGTAAAAATATAATGACGAGGGTGTCCTCTGCTGACGAGGGAGAGCAAGGACAGGTTACTCTAATTTACATTAATACGAGTTTTCCGGGGACAGTGACGAGCGGCGCGGCGGCGTGTCAACGAGCGAAGTTCTGAAGGCGGCGGGTCCGGCCGGCCGCGTCCGGGCGCCGCCGGACGCCCGGACGGCCGGTACCTCCAAATGACGCGTCCCAAGAGAACATACCTCGCAACGCCCCAGGATTATGTTATATGAAAATAATTGTCGCGTCGCGTCAGTTAACGGACCGCCAGCAAAATTACCTTCGCAAAATAAGGGTCGATGTGTTGTTTTGCTGCAGCAAACTTTCTTAATTTGATTAATTTTAGTGTGGGGATTCCGTAACGGGAGAACATTGGAATAACACTCTCCATACCATCCGAAGTTTACCAAGCGTAAATTATTATTTGTGTGAAATTATGTATTATGTATTTACGGTTCCTAGGAGTAGAATTGTTTGTATGCGTGAATTTGTTGTCTTACGACTTGAAACTTCTATATTATGTTGGCAGAAACATCGACGGATTGCAAAGCCTTATGTTCTCTAAGGTGTGTCACATACCTAGTAGGAATAGTGTAGGTAAGTAGTGCCTAGTGGTACATGATCAGTGGCGCGCGTGCGATAGTATCGCGAGGAGTGGCGGTGATCGGCACGTGCGGCGCGTCGAGTGCGGCGGCTGTGTCAGCGAGCCCAGCTGAATGGCGCGGCGGCGCGCTAAGTGCCACACCGTCAATTACCTACCTGATTGACAACTTAACTGGCTACCGTTAGAATGTTCTGTGAGGTAAATGTAATGTACCGATCAGAACAATCTATCAAAAGCTTAATTTTTCCACAAACTCTGAACCAATATTAGATACACGAATATTACTTAAATATATTCCATACATATACTACAGACTTAATAAACTGAATCTACTTGCAGGTAAAATGAACTTTAAAATGATTGACACAGAATACAGGTACACTACAGTAGAAAAATATATTCAGTTGTAATACAATTATATCAACATAATCAACGTATTTCGAATGAAACAAACACAAAACGGTTGCTTTACATAAATATGATTGGATGCTGAGGGAAAATTAAGTAGGAGTTGCGTTGAATGATATTCACGCTTCGTAAAGCTCAAAAAGCCACGTTTATGTAGGAAGATATGAAACCGAATTCACTCAGAGGGCAATATCATAATGGGGCAGCGCGGTTATTATGTGAGTAGGCGAATGCATTCAACAAGCTGTTAGCATATTGACTACGCTAAATATAAATCTCTATATTGCTTTATAGGAATAGCGATTAGAAAAGCATTAGTTTTACAGACGCGATTAAAAATTACAAGAAAGATTAACATAACATTTTTCACCAAAACTAAAGATCTTGCTTGCTACATGATTTTTGTCTAAATTAATAAAAGGCTTTATACAAAGGTCAATAATATAACTGAGAAAGAGTAGTTTTCTGTAAGGAGACACGATGCAGAAGTGTGTTCTGAAATGCTCACCGTACTACAGATAGGGTTGCCAACATTTTTTTAGAAAAATAACGTATCACATTTTTAAATAGGGAAAAATAAAGTATTTGGAACAAAAAAAAAGTACTTATTTTTCAAAATTTTATTTATTTCTTCTCTTGAACATATAATATTGTGTGTGCCTCTACACACACTAACAGTTTTTCAATATTCTTTTGTTAAGTTTTGGAAGCTATCTTTACATTCGCAATTTAAATTTAAATAAACAAGCAAATCTTTTTTAATAAATTTATAGATGTCCTGTTCCTCTCTTCCCGCCATTTTAGATTCATTACTGAAAACTCTTTCAGTGAAAGCTGACGTGGCGGGAATAGAGAGTAAATAAGAAATAATTTTCTTTACTCATGGTAAGCTATCAGATGCATATATTGCCATTTGTGAACAGAAAAATTCTTTATTAATATTAGTAGAATTAATTTGTATCATCTCTTTCACTCTTATTGACTCGGAATATAAACCATCCATATTAATATTTAATCTATCTTGTTAATTGGCCTTTGAGATTACCATTTCAAAAATTCTACTTCATTTTTTAGAGATATGCAAGGAAGTATTGGAAGCCAGTTATCTCCACTAAAATCAAACCAGTTTTTCAATAAAATGTGTAAAACTTCAGATCATTGTACTGACTGGAAATAGAGTATTTTCACAAACTTTATTTTATGCAAAAGTATAAAGTAACCAAAAATAAAGTAGGTTACGTTATTATAAAGTATGGATGGCAACCCTAACTACAGATCAAGATCAAAGGAATGAAAAAAAAAAGAAAAATGAATGTGTTTTGAATGTTGGGTATACCTTTACCTAATTGGTACCTAAATAAGAACCTTAACCTATACATTTTCAATTTTGAATGTTTGTTGTGTGTACTGTTGGCGTACCTATTTTAAATATATAAATAAAGGTGCGGCATGACGTCACGCATAGAATTTCGTGCAGAATGTGACAAAATAATGTCATGGTTATCTGGCAGATCGGCATCGTTTAACAAAGGTCTCTTTTTTGAGAAGTCTTATAGTAAATCTACCGTAAGTTTACTTGAATATTATATTACTGTATTATCTAGTAGTAAGCTTACCTTAAGTTTGCCCGAATATAAATAAATAATAATAATTTTATTGACACAAAGAAATAAGGTTTACATTTCCATTTGAAACCCTGACTCCTGTGCTAGGTGAGACCTGTGTTACAGGAGTCAGTGTCTTCACCCGTTTTTGGACAAAACAGATCACAACAGTATGTATCATAAATCGAAAAATAAAATTGAATAACAATTATTAATAATTAAAATAATGCATGCGTGCTCTTGTGTGTGTGGTGAGAATGTGTGAGTGTGGTAAAAGCGTACGAGTGTGTTGTGTATGTGTGAATGTGTGTATATGTGTGTGTGTGTGTGTGTGGTGGGTGAATGTGCTTGGTAGCTGGACTTTCAGTTGTATATATGCGATTTGGTATGCTTACGCGTATTGTTCTTTAATTAAGTTTTCCGTCTGTAGGTAATCAAGTGTTAGAAGCCATGAATTTAGTTTTATTTTAGTTTTATTTTTTGTTAGTGGGTTGAAATTAAGATTTTTGTTTATTTTGTTATATATATAAGTAGATAGGTATAGACCTTGCCGTCGAGCAGATGCTGTCTTACATTTGACTGTGCTACATACATTGCTGATAGTTCTCTTATGTTTGGTTGCGTGATTTACTTGTGTGATTTCATGTTGTTTCAGTATAAGATTGAGAAGGTATAGTTGTCTCACTGTAAGTACCTACTTGACAGCTTCCATACAGGGTTTTTGTAGGGAAACGGTATGGCTTAAAAATCATAACTTTTAACAGAGATCGTTGCGCTCTCTCAAGGTGGATCATGTGGGTTTTACAAGCACCTCCCCAAGCAGTAATACAGTAGCTCACAATCGACTGTGCCAGTGCCAGATAAACCGCACGGAGTAGCTTAAACTCGGCAACTTGTCGTAGTTTTTTGAACACCCATATAAGTTTCCTAACACGGGAGGATGTCTGTTCAATGTGGGGACGCCAACTAAGTCCTTCATCCAGGATCACTCCCAGGTACTTCAATGTTTTTTGTTGTTTGATTGGAAGACATGAGCATGGCATACTGTTGTTAGCGATATGACAGGAGTGTGCTTTGAGACTCAGTACTGTAGGTTTAGTTTTGGCGAAAGTAAATTGCAAAAATGAGGTTTTCGCTATATTAAGGGTTAACAAGTTAGCTTCCAGCCAGTTGATAACTCTACGTAAGCCCATCTCTGCAGCTTCCCGTGTCGCGTCCCAACTCTCTCCGTGAAATATTAGTACGGTGTCATCTGCATAGCTAAAAATTTTACCGTTACTAAGAGATTGCTGGCACAGGTCATTCACATAGAGTAAAAAAAGACTGGGGGATAAGCAGCTACCTTGAGGCACACCGTAATCAACCCTGGCTTCATTGCTAATGACCTCACCAATCTTCACTTTTTGTGTCCGGTCGTTGAGGAAGTCTGTGAATATGCCCAGGGCTCTACCCCGGATCCCAGCATGCTCTAATTTGGTCACAAGGGTTGGGATACAGACAGTGTCAAACGCCTTGGCTAGGTCCAGGAAAACACCTAGACATTTTTGCTTTCCGTCAAGTTTTGCGGTCACGTAATCAACGAGTTGACTAACTGCATCAGCGGTGCCTTTCCCGGGCCTAAAACCAAATTGGCTGTTTGATATTATTTTGTAGTGTTCTAGGTATTTCATGAGTCTACGGTTCAACAATTTTTCCAATATTTTAGACAGAGCTGACAGAACTGAGATAGGTCTGTAATTTTTAACATCGTCTTGGTTCCCACCCTTGTGAACAGGTGTGATTAGAGATTTCTTAAAAACTCGAGGAAAAACACCTTGTTCAAAGCATGCTGCAATAAGTTTGGTAATAGGTAGAACTTCTTTACCTAGCTTGAGGAGTTTAGCCGGAATAGAGTCCCATCCTGTGGCACAATCCCTTTTTAGGTTGTTAATGACTGCCTCTACTTCCGCCTCGTCCGGAGGAAGTAGAACCATAGAATCCCGCGCACAGGGTGTTTGAATGACGTATGGGGCCAGTGAGGAATTTTGGTTTTTTATAATATTGTCTGCCAACTGTTTACCGAATATGATTATAGTTTATTTTTTGTGTTCATTTGAGTTCGTTGTATTTATTTTTGGGTTTCTTAATTGTTCATAATTATATTAACGACGTAATATGAGATAGAAATTATTATTTACAAATTATAATTACAATAATTGTTCTCAGTCTGACCGGCGACATCGTCGCGTGATAAAAGCTCCGTTTGAGTCGGATACTAGTCAGGCAATTCCGAAACAGACAGTAAAATCGTAAACCTTCCATGAATGTGAATGTCTATGAGTCAAGCTATGATATTAACAAAAACATTAAACCTATTATTTCATTTATTTATTTTTCTCACTTATTTTTTACATTTTTAAATATTCCTATATACAATCAGTATAAAACAAAACATTTAAAAATATTTAAAAAGTAGCCCACCGTTATCGGGAACAGGGTCCAAGCTACCGGCGGTCAGGGCTCCAGAGAAAGAAACCTCCTAACAATACGAGCCGTGTGCAGGAGTACCGCTTTCTGAATCAAGCCCCTGATCCAGCTGCCTAACGAGAGCCTCCTCAGATATTGGTCGATGCTCTTGGCAATTAAGCCATTGGCTGAAACGACTATCGGCACAATGATCGCTGAGTCCACTTCCCACATGGCGACAATCTCGCTAGCCAAGTCATGATACTTGATTTGCTTATTTTTCTCGGCTTTCACGAAGCTCTCGTCATACCGTTATGTCAATAATCATTGCGCGCCCCTCTGATCGATCCACCAAAACTATATCAGGCTTGTTGGCCACAATAGTCCTGTCAGTGATGTTGGATTGATCCCAGTACAGTGTGATATTGCCATTTTCGAGAACTGGATCGAGCACATACCGATAGTACGGCTTCCGATTCAAGGCAGTATTTTAGAGCAAGCTGCTGATGGATAATCCTGGCTACAAGGTTGTGCACCCGGAGATAATGTGACGGATTGATTCGCCCGGACGGTGGCATGTCCGACGCATGTCAACCGTGCCGTCCTTCACAATAAGTGTCCGGTAGTTATTCGTCATCATAACTCATCCGTAATTGCACAGATAAAACCTTCGGTGTCTCCGAAGAGGACCCCGGAACGTAGCCAGACTACGGACGCTGATAAAATAAACCTATTATTATTGTACCTGTTACAATTTTTCACAGTATTCTGCACACCCATCTGGCATATAAGGGTAACTGTGGGTGTAGTGACTGGGGACCACATGGCTTCTGACTTATCGACACCTGCAAGGAATAACATCGTAACTCAGTTTTAGGCAATTTTGAGTTACAATCATATTGTTGCTGTACAAAAAATGAAGATTTTTTTGCACTCATCCCTGCGGCTAAATTTCTTTACGTAAAGATTTTTATAGTGTCAAAACATTGTAAGTGAGAGTCAACTGTAGTTAATAAAAGGGTTTTTTAAATCTTTAACGCGCTCCCCTCTAAAGTTGCTAAATATTAGTTACGATGTTATTCCTTGCAGGTGTCGTTATGTTATGGTGTAGCATTAATGCAATCGATTTGCAACTGCAAATTACAATATATGAACAAAGAATTGGGTATTAATTTATTACGGACGTTCAAAGGGTTAGTTAATAATAGTTATTTATACATCCCACCAAAGTATACTACAAACACTGTATAAAAGCGAGTAAATGCCACAGACGATACGTGGCGACCGTTCAAATGATTTCATTTGGACAAGTTTCTCTATCAGCCGAAATCCAGAGTGTAATTTGTTAGCAAGGCGAAGTTTCGCCTTATCACAGTATTCCACGTGGAGTGTTTTGTCGGAATACTCTACTTTATTCTGTGCCTAACAAACTTTTGGCATTATTTATACATCACGTCGCGACAATTTCAAGCCTTCGAACGTTAATATTTGTATAAAGTTTATAACTGAGCAAGAAAAAAACATAACTTTCAAGTTTATTTAGCACCCACACGGGATTTTCATTTTGAAATTCGAGATTAAAAAATTGAAGCGTTGTCGCATGATTATAGGATACATTTTATATCCTAAACTTGATGATAGCGAAATTCAGCTTGCAATGGGGAGAAGGTAATAGAGCCCGGTTGGCATTTAGAAACTATGCCAATCAGGCTCACAGGTACTAAAGTAGTTGGATCAATTTGTTAAACGGATTTAACATCGGTGCTACAGGTTAAAATTAAATACATTATTTTTCTTAAGTAACTCCTAACAAACTATTTTCTTTCTAAGCTAGCGGCAGCTGAACAATATCGTATCAGTATCGTTGAACCGCATTCATTTAATAAACAAGGTACAGCCACAAGCCACACAACTTACGTTATACTATGAGAAAAAAAAACTAAAACCAATTTTGTGTAGCAACAAGTTATCGGAGTTATAACTCGGATGGTCCAGATGTTGGTGGCACGTCCCGGTAACGAATGGAGCGCAGCGTGACTCCGGACCCGTAGCGTAATTGGAAAGACGCTACGTGGCACTACGACTGCTGAGCGAGTGAGCGCCCTATCATTAGCGTCACTCACAATTTGCTACCTGCCACCGATTCACATAGTTGCTGTCGTTTGCCGTGTCTATTTAATTAATATAGAAATCTAATCATGTCTACTAGACAGTTCACAGCTATCCACATCTTTGTTTTGTTTAATAAAATCGTAAAATGCTCAAATTAACGAACGTGTTTATTGCTACCCAATTCAGTATAATGTAAGTATCTGTACGTGGTAGTTTCTAAATGAAATACGTTTGAAGAAACGTACAATTTTCCATGACGATTCAGTGCTACACAACTGCTACGAGGTCTACGCGTAGAGTGCTACGCGTAGACCTCGTAGCCATTCGTAGGAAAATGTTTTTGAGTTTAAAAACAAGCAGAATTAATAAATATATCTTGTTATTTCAAACATTAGAAATCATTTAATCAGATTTGAGTTAACAAGTATTTGTTGAAAACAATAATTACGTTGGTTTTCACGTATTGGTCGTAATATGATAAAATACAATTAATAGGAACTGGTTTCATAACAATAAACCATTTTGATGTAAGGGATTTTGTTTACTGGCTGACATATTGTCGTGTATACTGTTTTTTATTGTCGGCGTCTTGGGACTGTGGTTGATGTAAAGTATCATTATTAGTATTTTATTACGAATGCGTAACATGAAAATGTATTTCGTTTTATTAGAAAGTAGGTCGGATGCCGTATGACTACCGACGGCTGAAATCTTATCTGTCAGTCGAAAATGTATCCTCACTTACGGGCAATATTTTCACGACTCATCCTGCTTGGATAAGTACGATTATATTTTTATAGCGGGTTATTTTTTAGCTTGTGTATACTGTTCTAATTTGAAAATGTGTTATTTATGTGTACAGCCAAAAATAAACAGGTAACAATTCCTGCTTAATTTTCATGACTGCTGTGTTATGGCACTGGCCACAGATAAAAATAATAGAGCTCAAGTCATCGGCTAGGTACGGTTACTAAAGTACATGTAGAAGAAAGCATTTTGCGTAATTAAACGTTCGGGCGGCAGCAGTTTATGTGACGATTAGTGAGCAGGGCGCGCAGAAGGCTCGGCCGTTTAATTTGCCGCTTCACTTGACACAATTCGACGCCTGACTCGGGGACAATCGCACTCGAAGCCCCGTCGACCTCCTTATCTCCCGCCGAGGTAATCTTTCCTTCCCTCGGCGGCAATAACTCCAAGTGGGCAGGATTACCTGCAAAGGGGCTTCGTAAGGCAACCACCTCTACAAAGGTTATCGATTTAAACAATGTGTGCACGCGTTACTTACTTCACTTATTTATTTTTCTCTTTTTCACACGGGTTACAGACACGAATATAGAGAATTGGTTATATCAAACGAACATCGTCATACCAAAATACGATTATACATACTTAAATACGTTTAACGGAAAACATAGCACCAATCAAATATGTATATCATATTATGTTCTATGTTTGGAAAATTCACACCAGTCTGAGAACATTGTGAAATTGAATTATATTATGAAATACATAACCAGCATTTAAAATACGTCGTTAACGTTACTTACAAACAAACTTTGTCCAATTTCAAAGTAGGTATGTCCTTAACAATCAGCCAAACATCTGTTTATATTTTCATATTTTACACGAAAAAGATCTTTTCTTTTGAAATATAAAGTGATAATTTCATTTCCACGAGAGAAACCTTAAAGTGTGCTCGGTACGAATCATAAAATATAGATGAATCGCTCGAGGTACCATTTGCAAATAATTTCGTTGGCATGTAAATCTGCGCACGTAAATTCCGCTGCTGTCTGCGCACGGAAATTGAATCGTTCGAGAACCATGCCAATATATAATTTTTAGCGAAATATGACCCGACCCATTTCGGGTCTACCTACCTACTTGAATTATGAAATTATTACTATCGAGCGGCACAAGAGCGAATAAAGCACATAGACATTTAGCATTTGGATTGTTTACCACGGCTCCCATAATGCGAGTTAGAACATAAAGGTAATATTTTAGAGAAAATAAGGAAGTTTAGTGCATTCTGAGATATATGAAGTCATGTGCTGTGTAAAGCGGGTGGCCGCAGGCGAGCGAATCGCATGGTTCTCTATGCGAGTGGTGGACGTCGTGGCAGCGGGGATATTTCAATTTGGCCGGAGACGCCACCCGAGAGGCCGCGCGCTCGCCGCACGGCTCGCTGAACCGTAAGCCCGTTCCCGGGCTCCGCCAAAGAGCAAACACCGCCTCCGCAATCTTGTGCCACGTGGACCATGCCGAACACTCGACCACGACAATCTACTAGTACAATTACCCACACCCTTCTAGCTTGGAACTGAATGCCACCCAGCACATGTATAGTGCAATTTATCAATCGAGTACAGTGATATATTGTCTAAAGTTCATTGTGTGATCCTGTGCATGGTTATAGTCATAATTATTTCATTAGATAGAATCATTTCAAACAGAATAGTTTTGAGCCAAACTCGTTAGTTGAGAATAACAATGAATTTGCGCAGCTCGTAAATCAAGCAGGTGTACGCGTGTTATTGAATAGACTCCGACAACGCCAGACTACATAAATAACTATGTACATGGGAAATATAAATCTGTCTTTAGACAGATCCATAATCAAAACCAGAACGATATTTGTAAAGGTTCACTTAGTTAATTATTATAAGATGATCTGGAAAATCCAATGTTCATAGTGGATAATAAAATGTAATGAACTATTTATATTGTCTGAGACGTCTATGATACCAAACGTAGTGTATTTCCTGTCATCTTCTATCTTTCAGAAAGTAACGAACTGTGTAATTGAAAACTGCGATTGTACAGATGTCTATGCGCATTACGTTTGAGTTAGATTATATCTTGGAAACAATTTCATATAAAACAAACATAAGAATTCCGAATCAGCTCTTCATCATCCAATTTTCAATAATATAGAACAGACGCACGGCCGCCGCAATTTTATGATGGTCTTAAAAGTAAACTGTAACAACCGACCTGAACGCCAAAGTTTGGTCTACATAACTGTCTTGGATCTTGATTATATTATTTTGCTCTTGAGGGCGTTAAATTATTTAATGTTACATGTTTGTCGATAACGTTGTTATGGAAGATACAATTAATTAAAATTGTCTCAACTTGTGAAGCTAAGTTAATCAATTAAAAACTTATTACGATAATTGCAGTGCGAAGCTACGAATGATTTTAGTATCGTATTACATATGTATGTCAACGGAACCAGAATGTTTCCAATAAGCCAGTAAAAGTTTACGTCGATAATATCATGCGTCACCGCAAACCAGAAATGTCATATTTGAATTTTCTTCTCCAATACTGCCAACTGGGGTTCAGTCATGTGTTTTGAAGAGCTTGGTTTGAGCCATGTGTTATTTTGCGCTTTTACATCTCATTAAATAAAAACTGGCGAATTGCGTGTTAGAACACGCACACTAAAGGGTTCTAGGGTAGTCGGGATGAATAATTAAATAATTTATCCCGAGAACAAACTAAACGTAGCTGAAAAATATGATCTCTCATTCGCACAATTCTGAGGCTCTGTTATTTCGGGGATACGCGGGGCAATTGTCGATTTTCGTCTATTATCTTGAATAATTAAAAACTGTCCATGTATACTGTTTAACAATATATTGGAGACGCTCACTACAAGTTCTTTCTTTTGACATGTCACACGTTAAATTTTGCAAATGTTTTTTTTTTCTAATTTGGACCAAAAGTCACGCCCGTGTTTGGGTCACAGAACTATATATGTGTGTCTTTATATAATCGGAGGGTGTAAATCGGCTGTGACAGACGGACAGGCAGACAGACACATCATCGATCCTTTAAGGGTTTCGTTTTTACATTCGGACTTACCAAACCCTAAAAACACTAGTCTAGTCTTTTTGCCAAACAAATGCAAGACCAGAAAATAACATTTTGAATAACTTGTTCTTTGTATAGTCTGCGATGGACAAAGGAAAAACTTTAGAAAAGTTGCAAAAAGATGTTTTTAAAATCGCTGTCCCGGAGGTGTACTCGATCGTAACAGGAGATTGCTGGTAACTTTATGTGTATTTCTACGTATTGTGTGCCTTAGTCGCGTGCGTTACATTATTTATATTTATAGGGGAATATCTTATTGTACATTCATCAACAACGCCAAACTGTGGCTCCAAAAGTGGTTCACTGCTTATTCTTCTGACTTGGCTTAAGTGCTTTCTAATGAACATTATCTATAATTAAATGACAAATCTAATTGAAATAAAAGCGTAGTATTGTCTTCCAGTGACAGTCACATCTTGCTGCATAGTTTACATTGGAAGGTTGGGTAACACACTACATCACAGACGTAGAATGTTTACCATTAAACATAATATTTACCATTCAAGTAAGTAGGTAGGTATTGGTAACCGTCGTAATTAGTTGCCTAATTGGCTTGGCACTGACTCCAAGTAACCTCCATTCTGCAAAAAAACAACCCCTATGTCTGTCACAATGAACTGAAAAAATTCCACTCAGGAGTCTAATTACTTTATCGATTTTTACATGTATAATTATTAAAGTAGCATTATATGTGGCATGTTATTTTTCCTATGAAAACAGATAAATGTGCGTTCGTAAAACTACAATAAATCCCCAAGTAATATAAACGCGCTGTCGACATCGGCGAGCGAAGCGTGTGGAACGCGGGCTCGGCGCGGCGCGGCTCGGAAGCGTGCGGGGGGGTGCGGGAGGAACCGAGTGCGGCAATTTTTCTCTCCGCTGACAACATGATGTAACGCCAATATCGCACGCTGAGCGATTAAGCCGCGCACGCCGATATTTCAGACTTGCCCCTACTAACTGTCAAAGTGTCGGCAAGAACTCTGTATGCGTTATACACAAACATGTACGGTATGGTACCGAGTATGGTCTAAGCAGTTTATCATAATTTTGCATCTTCTGAAAGAACCGCAAACAAACCTTTTAGTTGTTCGTTCACAAGTAAAAGTTTTGACGGCTAAATATATATCTGGATAGACATACACATGTGTAGAGAATAAATTGAAAAACACAATCGATATTGCGAGTCTTCAATATTACCCAGCGATCGAGCAGTAATCACGAGGATTGTAAAATAGAAATAAATGCAGCTAATCTCAGGAAAAGAACGTTCAGATCGGTTCAAAAGATAGTTGGCAAGTCGGATCACGCAGGGAAGCAATCACTCGATAATAAACGTGGAGCGAGTCGAGTGCGCCGCGCTACGGCCGCACGTACTGCTGACGCCGTCTCCGGATGCATCGCCAGCGCCTCCGACTTCCATCCACAATATACCTCTACGACCGACACCACGATAAATCTCAACACGAAACATTTCGCTGATTTAAGAAACACCATTCGCACGGGTTAGCTGCGGTGAATAACAGATTTATTTTCGGTTGACACGCATCTAGTTCCCAAGTACTAGTTTAATTAGAATGTTAGTAGAATTTAATAAGAATGACTTCTTGACAATTTTATCTACATGTCCATAAATAACTAAGGCTTGGACACGATCGCGAAGCAATGATAAACGACGCGGAGCCGGCGCCTGAGCGTCGGCCGCTGGCCGCGAAAAATACAACTGTCATCTTGAGTGATGGTTAAATAATGGCTGCGTCATGCTCCGCTCTGCATGCCAACAGCTATTGTGCTCCTCTTTGTAGACCTCTCCTTATTACAAGGATTACATCGAGGCGTGCCAAGCAAGGTGAGTAACCATAAATATTAAAAGTCGGTTATTATACGCGGATATTGTCACTATATAGGATTACCAGCTTATTTTCGTTAGCGAAATGTAGCAATATTTTGTTTGTATGGTACCGGTTATTTGCATTGTGAGTACATTACTGCATAATTATGATGAAAATCCATCAAAACCAGAAATAATACAGGAACCTAAAATCAAAAAAACTTAAAAAAGAGTTTGGAAGAAAAGTGTCTACGTATATTACTTAATACTGACCTTGAATATTATAGAGAAAATCACTGTTCTGTGGGTAGGTGTATTGTAAGCAATAAAACACAGGCCAATTGATTATTGCTATTGCGGTCACGTCGTTCAGTTACTGTTTTCACGTCTGACGTAATAACGTTAGCAACAAAGTTATGGTACATACGTGACCCGTTAAAAGGTGCCATTCTTTTGCAATCTCTTCTCTTCCCACTAGCGAATAGATCATAAATTAAAATAAATCAACTTTAATCAATATGACGCTGACTATGTATTGGTTATTTTTATAGTCTTCTTACATAAACTTCCTGACAAGGCTAAGGTAATTGCATTTAACTTACCTACCTACATTTTAGTATATTATTTGCATCATCATCGTCAGTTTAACATAAATAAATAATACCAGCTTATTAGTCCCACTGTTGAGCAAAGGCCTCTTCTAAAGAACCTCGCGCACTGTGCGGCTGCGACCACGACTTTTGGCCGCAGAAGCATCTTTTGCTCGAAACCAGGAAGAAAGTTAGATCGCACAACTGGGCGTCCGACCGGCCGGGTTGGCGATTTCAGACTAAAATTTATTATATTATAAGTCCAGGTTTCCTCATGATGTTTAAAAATTAATTACGAGTACATAGTTTATTTTATAACTTTTACTTTTTATATATTTTATTTTTATTTTAAGCATTATATCAATAAAATATTTTACATGATTTTAGATATAAATCAACTTATTTAGCTGTACTAACGGTGATATTGTTTACGAAATGAAATTATTTGTGAAACCTCAACATAGAAATTAGCGAATGGCTGGCACAGTGACTTCACCTGTGAATGATGGCCGTGTCTGTTTCGCTCTCAGTGCGAATATTTCATTAAGCGAGCTCCGTCAGGCAGCGCCATGCATCATAGGCTACGTTCGGCCAAGCCACGCTGACGCCGTGATCCACTCAGCTTAGTAAAGATATTAATACGCGGCCTCACGTGCTATATTGCGACGGGTTAAAAACGACACCGCACTAATATACGCCATTTTCATCGATGATTCTTCCATCTAACTTCGTGGTCTCGAAATAAAACTGGTTCATACATCACTTTACCTGGCGTCAGACTATTAATGGTAGCCTATTAATTATTGTAGACTATTAATGACGGCAAACTTGTCGTGCATGTAACTAGCTTAACTAAAATGACAACGTCTCAAAGAATCGCTAACGCTTTCTGCGACTAAAAGTTTCGTATGTGAACGAGGCGCAAGGCAAAGTAGCGCAGTAGCGCGAAGAGGCGCGCTGCGCCTGGGCGGGGGGGTGAGGGGGCAACGACACATACCAAACTCCAGGCAAATCCGAGCACGCCACTCGCCAAGAGTTTATTACCTTCCTCATATTTACACAATTTGAGTGGGTGTTAGCGGTCTTGCCACTCGTCAGCGCAGACATACAAACTTCTTTGAAAAATCCAATACCAAACTCAAATCTATATCTATACATATAATAAATGGCGTGGCGTTTCTCTACATTGAAAATATTAAAAAAAAAGATAGTAGGGGTGTTAAAGGATAACAAACAGAACCCATTTCTATTTTTAGAATTTTTGTCTGTTTGTCTGCAATCTGTGAGTCTTCGACTATGTTTGTTTGTTTAAGTATCACGTGAAAATTGCAAAACCAACGTGGTTAGTTTCAATGCACAAGTATTGTGTGTAACTTAGAGAAAGTATTACTTTTTGTTTCATTGCAATCCGTGCTCTTAGTCAAAAGATATATGAATTTAAAATGTTCAAGATGCGATCATCATCATTACTTGAGATACATGCAACTACATCTTTTGAACTAAAATGGTACTAATTAATAAATGTGCTAACAAAGTCACTTTTAAATCGACTGCCCGAGTTTTTCAAAAAGTTATAATAGCAAATATTATTAGTTTTTGTTTCATTGCAATCCGTGCTCTCTATCAAAAGATATATGAATTTATTGTGTTCAGGAAGAACTTATCGCCTTTACGTAAGATACATGCTACGACATCTATTGAATCAAACTGGTACTAATGAATAAAGATGAAGTGGTGCTCACAAGATAACTTTTAATCGACTTATCGGGTTTTTCAAAAAGTTATGGAAGCAAAAGGTACTTTAGATGGCGCTGCTTTGAAAATCTTCATAGCCTATATTGTTTGTTCGGTCGCTTTCCATGGATTAAATTTTAGCAGTTTAACTCCATGCTCGATAGATGGCGTTGTTCGTTGTTGAACGCGCTAATCTCAGGAACAACTGTTTCCAATTGAAACATTCTTTTAATGTTGGATAGTTCATTTTTCGAGGAAGGCTATATGAATAACATGCTGCGACCAATAGGAGCGGAGCATTAATGAAAAATGTAACGCAGACGAAGTTGCGCGGGTCAGCTAGTTCGTAATATATTCCTTCGGTAGTTGAAACTTTAAAAGAAATTTAACCTTATGGTCAAGCAATAAAATCTTTCTAGCTCTTGATAAATCTATAGAAAGGATGTAATGAATGAAGAGAACAAACGACTTTAAGAAATGCGGGGCCAACTCGGCTGATTAAGTGTCTCATTTAAATGCAGTCTCCCAACGCGGACTTCTCAAACGCAAAGGGAGCCCGCCACTCGCGGAAAACGGAAGACGAGTCTCTTCACAAAAGGAAGGAGAAGTATTTAAATTAGCGTAGTCGCTGAAAAAGTGCACTAACAACATTAGCGGGTGGAACAATGGCAAGGCACACAAAGAAACGGAACGCGCTGACAAAACCTTGTATGCGAGGGCGGGCTCCGTGTTGTTGCCGCGTACAAATGCGGCTACCTTATATATCATCGAACAAAGTTCCGCTTTGTGAAATCGTCGAGAGGAATAATTCTGCGCCACCAGATACCACAGAGCATCTCGCAATCCGCTGGAGATTTTAACTTGAAACTTTTGTCGATCCCACACACACATGGACCGACACCCGCATTCTTGATCAAAACTTGCAGCAATGAAACATTGCAGATCCACGTATTTGTCTTTGGTACACATTGCCCGTTAACATATAGGTATGGCTATATCTCGTCGTGCTTATGGTTGCTAACTCTATTGACATGAAACTCCGAGAGAGGTTATGAGTAAATAACCATTTGTAAGTTAAGTACGTACACTCTGTGGAACTCAATTTTTTTTCCATTTAAACGAAGTCATAATGAGATTTTCGCAAATTATTTTTGTAATATCCCAATATTCTTTATGTATTTTAAGGTCACAGCGCAACTAATGATTGCATAACCAATTCATGAAGCAAATGCTCGTGGTGAGTACGTTCCTATGAATGTAATGTTTTCACTAATACGAGCTCATTTTCCTGTACAGGGCTTTTTCACTACATTCATTTACATTTCTGATGCTGCCTTCCAATGAATCAACATTAATTTAGTGGCCTAATTACAATGGAGCTAGTCAACGGCCACATAGCCGCTGTGTGTATTATGTAAATATCATAAAATTGTGCAAACAAATTCCCATTGTACACTTGTTACATAACATTTTTGATGCCGTAACTTTGAATGTGTAATATGGGACAGCGCGGGACTATTGTTAAATATAAGTTTACAGACCAACAAGGTTAATCCGCCCAAACAAATTATGAACAACATTAATATATCCTCTGTATCCGGCAACTTCCCGCAATAAGCAGAATGTATTAGTGTTATTTATCTTAGCTCGAAGCGCCAACAAAGTTTTAATTGCAAGCGCCGATACAATTTGCGTACAAATGAATTTATTCGCTGAATCCGTAGTGCAGTCGTGTGCGGGCCCGGGTGGCGCGGGCGGCGCGACGCGGATTATCCGCGTGTGTAGAGCCGCTAATTGCGGGTAACGACGACCCAACCGCCGCGCGCCGCCACCGCACCGCGCCGCGCGATGCACCTACCACCAAATCACCGCGCGCCATCTGATCGGTATATGTTGTACGCTTGCATTTGTTTATATTGTATTATCCGTGAGTGCTATGCTATTTATGAATAGCATTATTTACAATACCGTAAATAGATTTTCACGAGAAACGCCTGATTTAAAAAAATGCTATTAGGTCCGTGTGAGCTTTACGTTTATGAATACAAACCGAATGTGCGCATAAAAATGTACATAACTTGATTAAAAAGGTGAAATCTAAAATGCTAGTAAGCATAGAAGGGGCGAGGGAGGTGAACATCAGTAAAGAGAGCCTGCATTCGGGCTGGCGGAACTGGCACAGCAGTCGGTATCCGGCCTAACAAAAGGGTGATAGCGGTACGTGCGTAAATCAAACGTCGCACAATAACAGAGCCTCCCGCGGCCGCCCGACCCATCTCCACAGCCCCTCCTAGTTATAAGCCTCCCCATGCCTCTATAGCCGTCGGTCGGTTCTCATAAATCTGCCACATTGAAATGTGCTCCGTTGCCGGCCAGTCGTGTGACGGACACCGTCGATATCTGTGCCAATAGGTTTTCAATGTCAGTGTACCCGCTGTTTCGATTCGGTTAAACCCAGTGGTCCATCAGGCGCGCCCTTTTACTATCTCCCCTTGCATAGGCAGCCCCCTTTATAATGCGCCAATTTTTTTTTTGCTTGGAAAGAATGTATGCCATCAAAGCAACTGTTTATCAATTTAAATACCGCACAACACAAACATGAATGTTAATATCTGAAATAGAACGTCGAGTATTGCGCGGTTCACGTGTTTACATCGCACACATTATTCTCATGAGCTACACACTGAAGCAGTCGACGGGGCATTACATTTCTCGTTCGGATGGTACGATACCATCGTACTTCGCTCCAGTCGCTGCAATTAACGCTACACAATGACCATATAAATCTTCTGCGAATGCTGTTCGTTCTATATTCCACGTAGGTACTTACTTGTCGACGCAGTCCGGCTTATACACTAGCAATGAACATTATTCGTTACTGCAAGATTGATAACACAGACAAGATTGATTGAAATGAAGCCAATTAGAAACGGCAAATAGCAATTTAAGTGAAGGAAAGAGTCCGGAGTTCGGGTCGGCACGGATTGAGGGCGCGTAGCTTAATCTTACCTATACGTCTCGAGCCTAAGAACAAACAAGCCGCGAGCTGAGATTACGCTCCGAATAAATCAATGTTACGACGCGTTAAAATATTTAAGCTTACGATTAATGCCAAGCGGGGATACGCGTCTTATCGAATGAAAGCGGCGTGTGGTGTGCGGTGACAAACGCACATGTTCACCATTCCAATCATCGGTTCTTCTCCATCGAAACGACCAACGCGAACCGTGCTCGACGTTTTATAAGTGCCCAAGTAGGCCTATTTGAAATAAAATATTTTGATTTTGAATCAATTCATAGCTAAATTGTTAGCTTTGTTTATTTTTTTTTTAACGGTGAACCTATACAATTTAACAAAACACGAGATTGGATACAGGGCGTATAAAACAACGTATTGACTATTGCAGTGGTTCATAATACCAGTTAGGTACATCAAAATGTGACATAATAAATGGCGTATTTTTTTGGAGCGGAACAGCCCCATTCAGTTCTAGGTAAATAATTCCACTCCTGTATTAGCATCGCTGTATAAAGTCACAGTAATGTGTCATGATAATACTACAGAAGTTTTACAAGGGCTCGTTAGTGACGCTTTAACGATAACCGCAGCTGATAACTGTTTCTAATCGGGCGTAATAACATGGCTGGGCCTCTCACCCCCGCTACTGTAACCTTGTAAAGGAGGGCTTATTCTTAACATACAAAAATGATTATTGAAATTAACCCTGATAATATACCTATGCGGTAACTTTTTACGATTATGTATGTAGTTGAAAAGTAGCAAAATATGATCGGAAATAAGCACGTAACGTTATAATTAAGAAACCGAATGGTATTCAACACGGTTGATACTGTAAATATCTCTCCGAAGCTAGGAGGACGGGTGCTTCTGATATAACGATATACTGGCGGAAGTAATAAAATAAAACGATTTTACATCTCCAGGGGGAAACGAACGTTTTTGTCGAATGGGAAAAGTCGCGAGCGACTTCTCATTCCGCGATAAAATCTGGAACGTTTTACGACAATCTTCTATTCGATTACCTTCCGTTAAACAACAATCTTAAGAAAACATCGTGCTTGGCGTTTTTTGTATGTCAATTATAAAATTGGAGTTTAGAGAGCTTTTTACGAACATAGCTTGTTTTGAAACTAATCCGTGATAGGCAGGAAAAGTTTGCACTTAAATGTCCCAACAAAGGAATTTATTTCCGGAGCTTTAAAAATAACTCAACCCTCGAAGCCGATCAGTGATTTAAAAGAAATCCGAGAAGGTCTGTGCGTCGCAACACGTTCTGTTGTTTGTAATATGCGACGCCGACGGACATACGGAGAGGTGTCGCGGCTCTGTGCTGGGCCTGAGGGCCTGCGGGCCGGCGGGCCGGGCTGCCGGGCTCTGTGCCGCCGCATAATGAACTGGTCACGTAGCCACATTTCGTATTATTTCCGTGGGACGCGTCACGTGACTTGAATAAATGTGAGCCTTCGCGATCCAGCGTCTCCTCGGACCCTCCACAAATAAACCGCTTTACGCACGATTCGCCAGCGGAGATTCATTATTCTAACTCTTACCGATTCATAATACATTACCAAAGTTTTCTTTTTCATGGATGAGTTTTATCTGACCACCCTTACGGGTCCCTGGGTTTTTCGATCCAAATATATGGCACGACCGGAAGCTTTTAAATTCTTTTGTATTACAAAGTGCTTCCTTTTTGCAATGACGATTGTTATTCGATAGTGACGGTATCTGAAGGCCAATTCGAGTATTTCGTCGTTCAAAATCTAGTCGAAATCTCATTGATAATCGATGTAAATAACGAATAAAAAATATAGACGGGGTTCATACAAAATCCCCCACGGTCGTTTGTGGTATTTTTTGACAAAAAAATATGACGAGAAATTGCGAAAATTCTAACATTGCTGATTAAAAAAAAAGAATTTTGCAGCACAGCTTTCCTACGTACAACCACACAACGTGTTTCAATATGTTACAACCGTTAACGCTAGAAATTAAAACTAACTGCAATATCCGCTGCATTGCAATCCCATCCGTTCTACGCAACTGCGTAGCACGGATGGGATTATGAACTCGCTACACAAGCATGCTACGATGCTACCCTACGCGCTTCATTGCTACGCTACGTGATACCTGCTACGGCGTAGGTAACGCGTGTGCTACGCCGTAGGTAACTAGGAAAGGTGAGTGCTACGCCGTAGGTTACGCGAGTGCTACGCCGTAGGTTACACGAATTCTACGCCGCAGGCGATGTAGCAGTATAAAGCCTCGCGTCCGTTCAGCACGCATTTGAGTGACAGTCTGACAAAAATGAGAAAAAATAAAGCAATGATAAATAAGGTTTGTTAAGAACGCCTGTTTTTGAAAGACACTGTCACTATCTGCCCCAAGTAGGTTTACTCATAAACATATTGCAACGCATGCTCGTCTACCGCGACCCTAAGTTTCGTGCTGTTGGTCATGTTTGGGTCTATTCATTGAAATCTAACCAACCAAGACTTGCTGTGCTCAGATCTTAGAGCATTTCTTCGAATTCTGAAGTTGATGTGGAGAATGCCATCAACAAAGTGGAGGATTGTTAGGTGTTGGCCGCTTATTGCGCACATTTATACCTCGTGACTGCCACGAATCGGGCAGCTTGATAAAAACCTGGAGTGCGCTTTTGAACAGATTGAGTGAGAGTGGATCACCCTGTTTGACGCCTTTTTCTTTGTTGAAATTTGGACCAGAAATGTGCAACTTGATATTCCTAGAGCTACTTCGATAGATGTTGTGATGTTACACTTATTTCAAATAAATAATATTAACATAATTAACCTATTAGCAGTCCATTGCTGGACCAAATCCTCTCCATTGCATGCCACTAAGCTCGATCTAATTACACACTAACCGATACAGAACCCAGCTTAAATTTACTAACATAAGCTCGTAAAATATTCTAGTGCATCTACAAATATTTTTGCTTGCGTTAAGTAAACACTGTTTCCCTCTTGGAGAAAACTATTATAAAGAAATATTTACTTCTTCCACCACGATATTCGTTGCGTCGTTGTACGAAATAACGTAGACCGTAGAGGGGAAGTGATTTTTTTATTAACTACGCAGTAAATTTTTTAGGTTTAAATATATTAGATTAATCAGGTATTATAGTTATGAAATTCAAATAGAGTTTTAAGTACCAGTCTCGTGAAGGAAAACGTCGTGAGGAAATCTGGACTTAATAAGAAAAACTCTGAAATCGCCAACCCGTCTTGAGCATGCGCGGTGATCAATGCTCGTGCCTTCTCTGTATGAGAAGGGGCCTTTGCCCAGCAGTGGGACAGTAATAGGCTGGTATTTTTTTTTAAATTATAATTTAACAGTATCAACATTGTAGTTCATATCGTTTCCTGAGTAAACCTGCACGACGTAGGCACGTCGGCAGCAATAAAGACATCACACTGCGGCTACGGCCACACATCCTCTCGGCGCGCAGTATTAGACGTGTAAGCAGTTTATTGTGAGGCAGGCCCGCTCATAACTACCCATTCTCCCCGGGATAATGTCGGACAAGCGACGTTATGTTTATTTCAGACTAAGTCCGCGTTATAAAGGTCTCGTGCACAAGTGGCCGAATATTATCTTTACACGAACATCTTATATTAATCCACGATCATGGAGTTGTTGTTGTCATTTCGAAAGTATTTGGTGAATAAAGCCTTTAGTTGTATCAGTAAAAGTATTTGCAGAGAATGTTGAGAAGAATAAGAGAAGTTACAAACTTAGTTTACGGTTGTGTCTGTTTAGAAGCCGTAAAGAATATTTTATTTAAGTGTTAGATTTCAGTTTTACGTTACCTTGGATTTCCTCGCAGAGCCGCGTGGTGTAGCGCGTTGAAACCATTGTTATTCGTGAGAGTCATGTCGGCTCCATGCTCCAACAATAAAGTCAACATGTCGTCACGTTTCTTCGAAATGGCATCATGTAAGGGGGTGTCGCCTTCGGAATCCTGTAACAGGGAAATACAACAGAATATTAATTTCGGCTTACATACATACACTACTATGAAGGGTAGTCGTAGCGCGCTTATGAACGTATTAGGTCAGTATGCACTTTAATCAGCAGATAAAGACGAGCCGGTGCCAGCTGCGACGATATTCGCTACTGAATTATAAAGCATAGCCCGTCTTGAGTATCGCGACAATTTTCTAAAACATCAAACCGCTCAAATGAATAATTGAGGCGGCGGAGAAGGCGTTTAGGGCGTGGATTATGGCGACTTGCATAATTTATAAGCGTCTCGGAGTGGTTAAAGCGAGCAGCGAAAGGCAAAGCGGGTGCTGAGCGGATGCCGGCGCGGAGCTGGGCGCGCGACAGACATCAGAGAATGGTGTCGAGTTCAGTAATATAGGACGAACGCCGCAAAAAGCGCGGCTACCGCGTCATTATCATAATCACCACTGCTGCGTGCCGCTGCGGTGCCGCCCAAGCCGTTTTGCTTTGTGAGCGTGCATTAAGAAAGCCGAGCGTTGTGCTCTGTCATTCCTACAATTAATTTGCAAGGGTCCCTAAGATGAGTGTTTTCACTTTGATGTAATAGCATTCATCAGGGTAGGCCCTCTTAGTGATTTTTAGATACAAAATCATAATTTGTAACTTTTATAAACAACACATAAACAAATAACGATCCTATTTATATATATCTTCCAGTAGCTACCAAAACTCCTGAGATTCCTTAGCAATGTGAACCATAAGATAACTTATATAGAAATCTAAAAGAAATCATATAAGAACAGTAACTAAATAAATTGTTCGTACTGCTTGAATTAAAAATTCAAGCGTACCCGTCACAGAAATACCAACGGCCAACGTTTAGATTTAATACAGTGAGATAAATATCAGGCTGCGCTCACAGGTATATCAGGGGAATGACAAAGCATCCGACACCCATTCAGATGCAGTAATTCAGTGCAAGCTCAACCACAGACACGGGGTAATTCCGCGCAGAATAGCAGCATTAAATATTAATCGTATTGGCATATAGATGGTCATTACGGGCTGTAATTCATGACATCGTGTTGCGGTGTATGCATTACATGCTGTGCTAATTATGTGATTGTACGTCATTATGTGTATGTTGTGTTACTGTTTAGCAGATGCCTAGTAATGTTGTGAACGGAGTTAATTGTAGATATGTATCTCGATGCGAAGGAAATCAATGGACTAACTTGATTGTTTTGTCTTACTAATTTTTGGTCGCTGTATTTGATTCTCTAAAATCTTTCTACTGCTGGAAGCAAGGTTTGTAGTAAGAAAACTCAACGTTCTACATTCGAGTTGTATAAAAACCGTGGACAGTTTTCAAAATCTGATTCAGAGCACAGGACCGTTTGATGTTACGGCATGTCTAGTTGATATCAACCTTGAACTTTTTAATGAACTGAACATTTTATTAAAAAAAAACCGTTTTATTTTTAAAGTCAGTGTCACATTTTAATTGTCAGCTGAGTGTCATTCTATGAAATTGACATTATGGCAATATAGAGTTGGTTAAGCAGTAAAACAGTTTCGCACACAGAGCAAAAATTGTTCCTCAGGCGATGAACGAATTTTTACTTTAACTGTACTCTACAACGCTAAACAAAAATTAATAACCATTTTTATAACACGTTGATGTGGTGTGTCCTCACACGAAACTGCACGAAGTAAACACGCTCCAGCAGAAATAAGTGTTAAGGCGAAATAAGAAATTTGATTTACGCGGCAATATCCGCAGGTGCACGAGAGATGCACCTGGAGGCTGCGCCGCGATATAAAATATCCTCGCGAATATTATAGCCGCCTAGTTGACGGCCTCATAACACTCGCCGCGCACATATTTTAATTTAAAGCTTATACACGTGGGAACTGACAACCCCAATCACAACTGTTATGGTTAGTTCGTATATTTAAAATTATGAGTTTTATGTTGGACTTTTTCTAGTAAATATTTTTACCCGACTATTATTTGAATTACTAATTATAGTGCGAATACTATCCAATTTATGAAACTTATCTTTAAAAAGCACTTAGTTTTTCGTAAAAAATTTAGAAAAGAAAACCATTACCGCAGTACTACAGAGATCGTGTAATAAATAGAAAGCGACTCGGATGCCCGAACAATAAAAACAAAACAACAAGGTAATTACTCAAAGATAAGAACAACGCGTCGAGCACGAGAAGTGGCGAGGCGTGCTCGTGGAGGCGGGCGGCGGCTGATATCGCGCAGCCTCTCACTAAGGTTAAAAATTCGTTAGCCTTGATTAAAACGTCTGCTCGTCGCCTTACTGTGGATAAACAAAGAGCCGGCTTATCAGACGAATTAATACACGAAACAGTAAGAATAAGCTTTACCCTAAAACAGACATTAAAAAGCAGCGGCTGCAAATAATAACTTGTAATATTTAACAATTTAGGTACAGTTCTAGCGGAATTAGTTTGTATACTTGAACGCCGTGTGTCATTCAGGTTTTGTGAAGACAAAACATTATGAGAACCTTAATATTGCAAACGGGATATTATCTCAAACAACGGCACCCATTCAGTGCTATTCAGGCGAAACTTCATCATTGACGAGGCAGAAAGAAAACAACTAATTGTTTAATTCCAAGCCATTAAGTCGAGTATTACGGGTGGATTATTCACGGGCCATATACCGCAGCATCAGCGCAGGGCGCGGCGCGTCGCGTACCGGCACGCCACCACACCGCCACCACACCACCACCGCTGTCGCCTCCGACCGGTAATACCTACTTTTGACACTCTATACTCCACATCCACTTTAACTATCATTAAACACGATACATTACACACACAAAAGCCTCATTTCTGGACTCGAAATGTCGGTTCTATTTATCACCAAATATTTCTGTGACAGGCTAGATACCACTGAAACATCCATTATTGATTGTACAAAAGTGAATAACGACCGCAATAGTTAATGGTCGGTGAAACAATCAATGTGGATGCCGACTATTTCAAATGTCCACGCAAATATTTTTGCATTTATCGTTGCCCACTATTACTTAGGATTAAGTGTGTTTGCTAAACCTCTTGCGTTTGACTATAAATAAATAATCAACTAGCTTTTGCAATAAAAAAAATGTTAGTAGAACATTAAGATGGAAATGACAGATGTGTAAACTCTAGAGTCATGTCAAAATATACGTTTAGCAATCAGCATATCGTGAATTGTCAACGCTGAATATTGGATTTACGTTGTGTAAATTTTTAACAAGATAAAAAGTGTTTGTTCACCGTCAACATTCAGTGTGGGAGTTCCAAATTGCTGAATTAATTTGCCGGTCCATATCGATAGCAAATATATCAATAGACTCACTAAATTACGTAGTGCGGATTTTACACTAACAGACTGCACCCTCATAAGTCGCCTTGATTGATTGTGCGGAAATAAACCCAGCTTTCGGTCCGCATCCACGTTCACTCACTCATGGATATTATATTACGGAATGTATGAAACACTAGTTCTGCCACGCACAGTTTATTACGTACAATGTTCATGTTCATAACGACGACAAGCTTCTGGAAAGCTTCATAAATTCCGCAGTCCATTAGTGTTCCGATATCTCAACCACGCAATTCTTTGTTATTCAACTGGACCGCAGCCGCAGCGAGCGCTATGCTTTAGATATCGGAAAACGCTAATGTACTCGTACTCGGTAAGATTTAGCGCTGAGCGCTCTCCCGCTATGCGCAACCCCGTGCTATTGTAACATAGTCCTCCACCGCTGTCACTATTATACAGAATACACAAACAGGCCAGTGCTTCATAGCGGAAAATAATATTTCATAAATTATCATATTCTTGTAATTAAGCTTTAGGTATACACTTCGGTAACTTTATTATTATGTGGCCAAGGAAATGAAATAAATTAAAATACCAAATTAAAAATGCGGTTTCATTTAATAATGCTTTTAGTTAAGCTTTGAACCATAAACAATCACAATAAAAGAATATGGTAGGTAAACCCGTAACATATTCGGATCCACGGTTTCAATAATAATTCTGGAACTATCGATAGCTGCGCTGTGAATATTGGAGAAGGAAAGTATTTATTAGGTGAATATTGGCCCGATGCGAGTGTGCGACATTACGGTGCGAGGATAGTTTTTCCGTCCTAACGCTGCGGCCAACGCACAGGTGTCGGTAATGAGGCACAAATCGTGCTTCGGGACAAAAACACCAACTCCGCATGTTATTTAAGTGGAGCTATTTCACTATGTAACTAAACGTTGTATGAATGTGTGTAAGATAGAGCGGGTCTACTCAATTGTTCGTCGAGTTTTATTTTTGCGTTATTTTCTTTTAAAATGATGTTTACAGTGACAGTAATGGGTCTAAATAAGAGCCCAGTTAATGGCAAAAAGCTCGCCTCCTTTTACCTCGGACTTTAACATAACTGGCAAATGTGAGTTTACTGTCTACATATGTACGTGCTTGTCCCTTCGGAGAATATACACGTAATGATACTTTACATCTTATTTTTGAAATGATAATAATCGGGTGATGTTTTATTAACAAACGTTTCTTGATAAAATGGTTTGAACGGCAATATCCTAGTAACAAATAAGGATGACTGTAAAAATAAACATTTATATTATTTACCTACCTACATACTTTTTTAAATATGCCAAGGTATATTTATACCGTAAGCTAAAAACTACCCAAGTTATAAATATAAAAGGTGAGTGCCGAAGAAAGAAACCATAAAATTTCAGGTGACGTCGGCCCTTCCATAAATTTATCGACAGCTCGTGGTAACAGGCAATAAGGAAAATATTTATGAAGTAGAACAGCGCCGGGCGCGATTTTCATTAGCTAATTATTAGCCTACCGCTCTAGCTGGGACAACGTTGGACTGTTCGAAAGAGATCTTCTGCTTCTGTAAAGTAGATTGTAGTTTTAACGAAAGTAAAACACAAAAGATTTTCGTATTATTTGTCACAAAGATGTCAATTCTACTTGTCTGGAGGAATTGATGTTGGCTTTAGAGCAATTTTCTATACATCACACATTCAACAGAGCCCCCTCTAGGCTAATTGGTACGTTTAATTGAACGCCTGTTTCAGTCATTACCTACCATACAGGACAACAGTTTATTGGCTCGACGTCCGGGCACACAGGTCGGGACGCGTGTCGCGCTACGAACCTTATCGAAGTGTTGCGATCTACTGGCGGAGCATTTTATGACACGTAGCATTTCGTAGCGCGGCTACGATATATTAGGCTATACTTCCAGTGGGGCATCGAATTCTGTTTCTACTGTTTTACGTTTATTTGCATAAATCGGCAACTGATAATTATTATCAGTTACTTGTGAACTATAAAATTCAATTAGTAGATCATATGTATAATAATGGATATGTGACACCGTTTTTAAACGACATATTTTATGAAAAATATTTTAGGAAATATCATTCTTTCTGAATGTGACACGACCAATAAATCGCATAATGGTGTCGTAAAATTTCGGCGGTATTATCTTGGGAAAACCCGGCTATTTTACATTCACCTGCGAGGTTTCCCTCCACGTCCAATTTATGTTAGTGGGCACAAAACGAACGCTGACAAATGTGGAAATAAAATGAACATACGTTTTATCTCTACGCTCACGGAGTCGGTTTTCGAGCTCGTGGCGGTATAGGGAGCGCGCGGGTGGCGGGGCGAGCGGAGCGGTGCGAGCGAGGGGTGCGGGCATAGGATGTGGACTTTTCCCTGCATCAAGCTTAGAAGCGACTTGTTTCATAAGAATTCACGTACAGCGGAGATAAATATCTGACAAAGCGTCACCTGATATGCGTTAAGTAACTCGCATCGCGGCAGGAGATAACTTATGAAACTGACTGCAAGCTTAATTTTAGTGTTTTTTTTACTTTTTACCATAAATTTAAAACAAATAGGCAAGTAATGCCTACTTCTTAAAATAATCATTCAAATAAACACGTAATCAATGCAAGAATCTTTCTTGAATAAGAAACCTTTGCTCGGCAGTGGAATATTGTACGGCCAATGAAGTTGCGCACTACTCTATGCTTTACAGGCACCTGAATTAGCATAAAAAGATTAGGGACAAATGATATCGCCTACAAATTCCCATCTTACATTTATTATGATACGTCTTAAAAGCGTCCCTGGACTTTCCAACCACTCGCGTAGTTCTTACTTAGATGCGGTACGACGACGGACGAAACTAAGTGGAACTTTTCCCAGGTTGCCGTATATAAAAGATTTTTTAAAAGATACTTCACATCGTACGTTGCAAACAGACTTGGAACTTAAACTTTATGCATAAGCATACCAACGTCATACGTATAAAAATATTTAAATACCTACTAGCAGTGCTTAACTACTGCGCTGCCGCGTGAAATCTTTTCGAATTATTTTCCCGAGTTGGAAACTCACTTGGTAAACATCTGTGTATCCAAATGGCTGGTAAATGCTTTCTCGTATTGTTTTCTTATCGTTTTGCCAACCGACAAAGTATAATAATCAGCTTTGACGAATATAACTTGAGGTGAGATAATAAATTAAGTTACTATTTTATTCGCCTCGCGGGACGACATACAAAGCTCTTCATTTGGAGAGGGGGCGAAAGATAACGAGTAGCAACGAGAGGTATTTAATACGTACAGGTGTACGGGAAGTAACCTCACAGCGAGATGGAGCCCGCGCCGCGCCGTAGATAAATACATCTCCCTCCCACACCCCGCTTCGACGCACACTTCTGATAACCGCGCATATCGTAAAACTTTATTTACCGCCTCCACTCCAATTTGTCTTTGCGAAAGTTCCCAACTCAGATATGACGATAACTTTCAGTTGTTACGTATAAGAAACGTCCAACCCAATCTGCGCTTAGACAGACACGTGTTAGATGTATTTTCTCAGATTTATCTGTATTGCCTTACAGGGGAAAACTTTGGCATCACACTTGTTATAAGCATCTTAATAAAATATGTAAACGATCATTTTAATATCGGGTCTTTTTCCGTGCGCAATCGTTATATTCTCCGGATTTTTTCGAAAAACAGCCTCTTATTTTTTATCTGGTTTAATTTACTGTAATAACACAAAAGTGCTTTCGCGCCCGGTGAGCTATTTCCCATAGTCCCCGAGTAATTACACGGCGCGGCTCACAAAGGCCGCGAGGCCGAAGAGCAGGCGCGCACTAGGCACTGTGGCAAAGTGTCTAATGCATTGCCAATACGTACCTACTCTTCATGCCGTCGTCGGTGTATGGTATGGTTTTATTTGACACTTTTGATCTTAGTTGTGAATCAAATCATAGATGGCATTTCTAAGAATGTCACAGTGTCAACTCAATTAACAAGCAAAGGAAAGACTTACATCGTCTCCACATGTGTCTACTTTCAATAAATAGATATTTTATTTCTTTCAGCTCGTGCGTACCTATTCGTTCCTCATTAAATTGGAGTTACGCGATCGTTTGTTCTTCAAATATTTCGTTCAGATATAAATTGCCCGTTAACGAAAAATAAAAGTAATAGAGGGTAGATAAAAGCGATAAAAGCTTAAGTTACTTTAATTGAACAAAGAACAGTTAAAGATTTCGGGAGCTATACTGTCTGTAGACGCATATAAGAAACTTGAATTTTGCCTGAGGCGCAATTCATAAGAAACGGCAGAGCCAGTATCAAAGTGAAGAGTAATTTTGATTTGTACGATGTTTTTGCGCGCTGTAATATTAAATTCTTTACACTGTTTCAAACAGATTTCATTGAATCTCCTTCTGAAGAAAGTTTAAGTAATTCTTTTGAATAATGCTTGTGAGTGTATTTAATGAATAGAAACATTAAGGGGTTATGGCGCGGCAGAGGCGGTGCGCACTGTGCGCAATCACGCTGTCTTGGCGGCACAAGGACGATCGTAGCGCGCGGAGCCCCGGAGCCCCGCACCCGCTGTCCTAATGAAGCCGTAACGAAGCGAGCAATGGGAAAACCAACACCGGCTCACAGCAGCACAGCTGTTGTTATTGTTATCATCACTATATAGGGGGTATTTCAAAACAATACGCTTCTTAGAAAATTACCTACTTGAGATTCAAAGCCTTTTCAACAGAGAACTTTTCGTATTAAAGATTAGAACTTGAAAGTACTGAGTGACTGTTTTCAGTCAGAATTTATATAGATACAAAAACATTGTGGTCTTAACCAAATGCTAATAAACTGACCTTGCACACTGACAATATGTCAGGCAACAATATGAACAGCATCGAAACTAATACTACACCGAATAAAGTGCCATACGGTGGATCATTTTGGTGTGAATTTGTGCTGATAGCAGAGAAAAATAATAACTTCTACTCCGATCGAAGGTCGATTTTTGACCGAAGCCAAAGCCAAAGCCGATTAATCGACTATCGCCACAAACACAACAATTTAGTTCAAGATTAGTTAAAAGTAAATAATAAAACGGACCCTTCACGTAGCCGTTAACCATTCCGTTCTGTACATCAAACTAAGTAACTCTACTCAAACATTATTGCTGATAAACGACTTTTTTTTTGGAGTGAAAAATCATTTATGACGGTAGGATTCAATGTAACGCACTCAAAACATGGTGCAAATGGATGCATCGAATAGTTTAAGGGTCATAGAGGTATTTAAAGTAAAGTTATAACATTAAAAACTATTATTTAAAAAAAGTTGGAAGTTTAGCTCCCGATGCCTCCGTAAATAGTATGTGCCCAGGTATGGTCCAGGACAAAAGGCCAAAGGTGGCTTTTTTGGTCAAAGGTGGACGAAGCAGAAGCTTCGGTCGGACACTAACTGCTTTTAATAGATTTCTACTAACACAATTTAACAAGATATTAATAAATCATTTTTATTTCTGCAAATCGGTTTTAAAAAATACTTTTACACGTCACATCATGTTATGGTTTAAAGCTAGATGGGGCCGGTGTGTCGTATCTGACTACTCTGAGAAGAAACAGCCGAAACAAACTCAGAGGTCGCTGTCTCTTTTAAAGTCCAGACATTCGTTAAATCATATGAGTACCATGCAGATTAGTGTCTGAGGAGGTCTTTTAATGAAAGAATCACACAAATTTGAGTGGTCCTGTCCAGACAGTGCAAGCATATGTCAGTGATCGTGTAGCTCGACTCATAACCCAAGGAGCTCAACGACACTACGAACAATACCAAAGAAAGGACATTTGGGTAGGCCGCATAAAGTACTCAAACTGCCAGACAATCGTTAAACTAAACTATGTAAATCGAAATACTAAAAAAATAATATAACCCACATTCTCCACATATTCACAGTAATGAACAAAAATAAATAATACAACACTTGAAAAGTAAATAATGTCAACAAAATCGCAAAAAATAATAATAGTAAAAATACAATAAGAACTTGAAAAAGTAAATAATGTCACTGTATCACAATAATGACTTTGATTCTCTATTCTCAGCATTTAGTTTGTAAGCGGCAAACACACTAGCAAAAAGTAAAGCAAGACTATTACGACACAACTGGGATTAACTAAAAAGCAGATTCAGATCACGGCGCTATGTTAACCAGCGCACGAGTTCGATATTCGGCTGATGGCCCCCGTGCTGCCGCCCGGCCGTGCCCGCACTCCATACTTATAATCTAATATTCGCAATTTACGAGGATCGCAGAAGGGTTCCACTGGGAGCCGTAGCACTGTCATCGCGCAGGTACCTGCCGCTTGCACTTACCCTGCCGTTATCTATATCTTTGTAGTGTTTAAGCTTTTTGGGGAACACGATTATGTTCATTGTGCACTTTGTTTTAAGACGATTTGGGCATTTTATTAAGAGAGATTATACTGACTCATTACATCTAAAATACTAATGATCAACAAAATTTGTGTTTTTGAAAACTGCGACTTTTGCAATTTGAGTCAGCGCTAGTTGCTCAAGTGTCTGAGGAAAATAACACAAGTAAAAGATGGGAGAAAACTATTACTAGATGTTCTAACAGCCATTGTATGTGATGCCGGCATCCGATACTAAAGCTCCGGCACAAAGTCCGTACCGGATCTCGTCACACTTAGGTAAATCTCCAATATCCGTCGCTATCGGCTTCAGAAAAGCCACATGCATGAATATAGTTCCAAAGTTACGTATGAATAAGGCATATAAGATTATCATTGTTTCAGGAAACTCTTATAGAATATGTGAACACATATTTAGCATTCATGAAATTATTTTCCGGATATGAACGACAGAAACATAATAGTTTTCTGTACCTACGATACGTCAACATTACGTTATTTTGTGTAATATGAGGATTATCTTCACAATATTGTTTTAATTCCTTAATAATCTTCTTTAGGTTGACTCATCACATGTGTACAAGTAACCAAAATATATGTTGAGCCCAAAACAAACAATTTAAACGACCTTTACAATGCACACAAACAATACGAGATAACAAGCGAACGTTCACGTTCAAATTCAAAATAGCCCCAAAGTAAATGTAAATACAAAGGCGTAGTACAATAAGAGGTCGGCGGCGACATATTTACTCAAATTTGAATCCGGGACGTGAGGAGTCAGTCTATTACGTGACCTTTAATAGCGTTCAGGCGGGGACCGGGCAGAGACGCAGCTAGCAGACTAGTTGCTCTGGCCGAATCGTTACGCTGAGCCCGGGGCGGGGAAAGATCTATAAATTACTGGAACGACAACTCGTTCCGCGCCAGATAAAGCTACGCCGCAAAACAATGCTCCGGACGAATGCTTTAGTCGTTAGCGAAGAGAATCGTACATCTTTATGAACTGTTTACTCGTCGGATTTTGAATTGTCTCTCGTAATTGTCGTTACTGTTCTTTTGTCCGGAATTTCAACGGTAAACTCGGCACAGACGGCCCAGTCATTACTTATTTATAGCTTTAAACTCTACTTCTACCGTGAGTCCGTAGAGGATAAATACTTTTCTGTAACTCACGACTATCCCCAATTTTGTTTCAGAATTCACGTTCAAAGGCGAACGTTTCTGAACTTCCAATAATTTAATAAAGAAAGTTTAGGAAGCGTGCGTGGCTGGCACGCTCGCCGCAAAAAGCCGAAAACTTTGATTCAATTAAAACAGAAAGTTGGACGAAGAAGTTACGAGCGCGGCCGAAAGTGTTCGGTCGGGTATCGCGCACGGCGGCAGCGCAACGCGGCCGACGGGCTCGCGCGGCGCGGCTGCAGCGAGACGCTGTCGGCGCACTACCACCACTAAATCAAAACTTAAACTCAGTTCCGCTAGTTCCTGAACGTTTATTGTTTATACTACGGATTTATGGAAAACTAGCTTAACTGTGCATTCGCAGTTACGGAAAATTTATTAGTTTTGTGTTAATGTCAATGAAACTTCTCGCTGGACAGATTCTGAGTAAAAAAAGGTGTCGGGTCCGGTGGGACACAGCCGCGTAGCCTGTGAAAGTCGCTGGTGGGGAATAAGGGGTGACGAGCATTGTTATGCAAATTGAGGTCGTTATTTCGCTACGAGTGAGGAAAGAGCGCGACAGCGGCCGCCCTGCCTGCACCCCGCGACGCCCCTCCCGCGCACCGCAACGCGGAAGACGCTTTGCATAATTGGTAATACAAGTACGTACATACAGAAGCACAGCAAATACAACAGTGAGTATCGCTTTGATCAAAGATTAATCCAATAGCAAAATATTTGTTTTCAGTTAAGGAATAGCTAATTAAGTTTTAGTATAATAGATTTTTGATACCTACGAGTACTATGTTTGCACGATTTTTGGCGATCTTTACTGTCGGCTATTAACGATCGATAAGTATCAAGGTTTGTAGTCTAAAGTAAGAACAGACGATCGTCAACATATTTTTGTCGATCGTCTCTGCGATCGCGTTTGTTAGGTGGCGGTGCCGTCACATAAACATTGCACGCCGTTTACAAATTTAATTTAATTAGGAATAATATTTAAAACAGTTGTTCCTTTTCAATATATTATTAACATGAACCTTGGTGTATAATAATTAATTGAAAGGGTTATCCAAGCTGAACTATCACAGTGGACTAATCTACAAACTTTTACATATGTGAACCTTATTCTGCTCCAAACTAGGTGTTGTGCCAATCCGAGGAATAATAAACAACGAAAGAAACTGAATATACCCCAATTTTCAAAAGAAAGCACACACCACTACGTGACACCGGTATGTACTACTCCTGTTACTTTGAAATTAATTGCCAAAATACAAAGACGATATAATTATTAAACCCACGGAAACGTAAATTATGCATTATAAGCATTAATACGAAAAACAAATTACTCTCAATAGTTGAAGAGAAGTTATAGAGTTTTCAATTATGCCATTATCTGACACCTTATTGTGGAATCCAGACACTTATCAGGAATTTAAACACGAAACTTACAGACTATTCAAAAGAAGATTATTGTATTATACTAATTGGTGTTGAAGATTTTAAAAAAGCTAACAACTATTCCGAGTTCATTGTAAATATTCTTGAAACTTTATTGACGATAAAGCACACTAATGTTATACTATACATCTATACTAATATTATAAAGAGGAAAGATTTGATTGTTTGTTTGTTTGCATTGAATAGGCTCCGAAACTACAAGACCGGTTTGAAAAATTCTTTCATAGTTGGGAAGCTACACTATCTCCGAGTGACATAAGCTATATTATATTTTCAAAAAAAATAGGGATCCTTTCTAAAACTCCAATAATGTAACCCAAGGTGTAAAAAAATGACCTAAAATATACCTTACATCGCGTGCGCTGCTAAAACTATTGATGATAGAACAAAATAATGTACTACGACTTTGCAGAACACATCATTATCTACAAAAAGTGTCGCGACAGCATATGTCAAACTTTTATGTATATGTCACAATAATTGTTATTTTATTTTAAAAAATTAATTGAAATGCCGCCGCTAGAAAAGGCTCTTTATTTGTACCATGGTAGTAATTTTTATCAAAATATTTTAAAAAATTCGGAAAATATTTCTAAATATTTTTTATTATAATAATTTTTATTTTAATACCTTTATATAACTTTTTGAATTATTCAATTCGGACATTCCATTCGAAAGATATCACGAGTTCAAAAATGTACGTATTAGAAAAAAGTTGCGTGGTCGCCGCTCACTCCGCTCGGCTTACTATGCGATCTAGGCGTCACTGAGGTACGGGGAGGGGAGTCAATGTTAAGAAATTCGGCTCCATAAGCAGCGGTCAAAAAATTAAATAAATAAAGTTTAACGGCTTTTGTTTGTAGTTATGATCTTTTTACAAACATTAGAAATAAAAATAAAATAATTGAATATAAAAAATTACACAAAAATAATATTAAAAAAATAACAAAAAAAAATTAAAATAATAGTATCCCAACTTTCTTTATAATATACTCTTTTTTTAGTAACCCGGCGCAAAAAAAGGGTATGTGTGGGTAAGGTAAGGGTAAGGGTAGGTGTATGTGTTAATTTTTTTTTGGATTTTTTTTTAAATACCCGTACGAAGCCGGGACGGGCCGTTAGTTTTTTAATATTTTTTTATTGTTTTCTATGTGTATATTTAAAAATGTAAAAAATAAGAAAGAAAAATAAATAAAGAAAATAATATATGATAATTTATTGATTGAATCTGGTCTCTAAAATGTAAATACATATGTCATGAATAATGTAAATGTTTGCATGTTTCAATGGTAAAATATGGCTGACCTCTGCTATTTATAACAACTGTTGTGGATAACCCATATTTGAAAAATAAAATTCAATTCTATCCTACCCTATCCTATCCCGCCCTATCCGGTCCTATCTCGACCTATCCCGCCCTATCCCGTCCTATCCCGTCCTATCCCGTCCTATCCCGTCCTATCCCGTCCTATCCCGTCCTATCCCGTCCTATCCCGTCCTATCCCGTTATCCCGTCCTATCCCGTCCTATCCCGTCCTATCCCGTCCTCTCCAGTTTTATCCCGTCCTATCCCGTTTTATCCCGTTATATACCGTCCTATCCCGTTTTATCTCGTCCTATCCCGTCTCATACCATCCTATCCCGTCTTATCCCGTTTTATCCCACCCTATCCCGTTTTATCCCGTCCTATCCCGTTTTCTCCCGTCCTATCCTGTTTTCTCCCGTCCTATCCTTTTTTCTCCAGTCCTATCCCGTTTTATCCTGTCCTATCCCGTCGTATCCCGTCCTATCCTGTCTTATCCCGTCATATCCCGTCCTATCCCGCCCTATCCCGCCCTATCCCGCCCTATCCTGTCGTATCCCGCCCTATCCCATCCTATCCCGTCTAAAGAAAGCATGAACACTTATAGACCCATAGCCCTTATTCCCATATTATCTAAAGTCTTTCAAATTAATATATATACACAAATGTACAATTATTTAGAAAAACAAAATATTCTTACAGAAGATCAAAAAGGTTTCCGCAAAAATAATACTATAAATATGGCCATGTATGCCAGTTCATTAATAATGTCATGGCTAGCGTAGACAAAAGAAAGCCGGTCTATGCAATTTACAGCGACATGACCCAGGCTTTCGACTACGTCAATCATTACATTGTCATCAGTAAATTGGAAGCGTACGGTATCAGGGGAAACATACTAGAACTAATAAGAACTTACTTAAAAATCAATACAAACAATATACAGAAATTTCCAAACTAAATGTCTTAACTAAAAAAGGAGAAATATATAAATCGGAAGAACGAATACACTCCCCTGTGGGACTCCGTACTTCACATACGGAGTCCCACAGGGGAGTGTATTGAATCCCTTACTATTTATTATCTACATAAACGATCTACCCGGAATAACGAAATATCCGATTTCAGTTTTTGCTGATGACAGTATAGTCACCATAAACTCTGACAATAAAGATAATTACGAAAGCGAAATAAATGAAACAATAACTTCAATAATTAAATGGCTAAATAACAATAATTTAAAAATTTACCGAGATAAAACAAAAGTGATGTTTTTTCAGTCAACGTCTAGCATCACCAAACCTAAATATCAATGAACAAGGATCAATTTTAAAACAAGTAGACTCTACAAAATTTCTCGGTGTAACAATTGATAAAAGTCTAAAGTGGAAAGAACACATAGTTTTTAAATAAAATAATTAATTTCTCGGCTTACGCGCTCTACAAACTTGCACCCATTATTAGCACTGATACGCTTCTTACTGCCTACCATGGTATTGTCGGTTCCATATTAAGGTTTGGCGATATATTCTGGGGAAACTAGGCCAATAAGGAAATGATATTTAAGTCCCAAAAAAGGTGCATTAGGGCTATATTCGGTCTAAAGGTTACCGATAGTTGCAAAATCATATTTTATTGAGCACAATAATAAAAGTTTACCGTCCTTATTTATATATGAAGTAGCTAATTTTGTACAAAATAATCTTAAATTATTTTAAAAAATGTCACGATTCGCAGTCGTCGTGATAATGATATGCTAGAAATAGTTAGGCCGAGCACGACACTGATGCATAAAAACATATTCTATTTGGCACCAATAATAGGAGTATATAATAAAATCCCCAATCTTATTAGCCAATTACCAACTAGACTCGTTGAAAAACAGCTTAAAGATTTCTTTTAACTAAATGCTATTACATCCTATCAGAATTCTTAAACAATTAAAAAACGAACGCATCGGCTATTCAATTACGACATTTCATCCTCTAATATATCTTGGTAATTCCCTCTACTTTATAAATGTTATACTAATTATTAAGTTCACCCTATGGCTTCAGGCCAAAACATTTTTATTTATTTATTTATTAAAACTTTATGCACAAGTATAAAAAACACTGTACAAAGGCGGACTTAATGCCTTGGGCATTTTCTACCAGTCTACCTTAGGGTAATGCAGAGAGAAACCATAGTAGGTGCAGCATAAAAGAAAATGGCAAAACGTGTAGCTATATTTAATTTATTTATAAGACCTGTATACATACTACTCATGTTTTTACAAAATATATATATCGTTATCTCTTACCTTTATCTAATCGATAAATCAACAAGCGATTCAAAGACACGGCCCTGAGGTCTCATAATGAATGAACTTATAATGAATGTCAAACGCGGTTGTGGACACTAAACTCGAACCTTACATGTTTTTGCCAGTTGGTCTACCTTCTATAGCCAATCAGCCCCAGTCTCCTCTACTCGGTTTTGTTTGATCACACATGTGGATCGTAAAAAGTCTAACAAAATCTGTAGGCGGCTTTAGTGAGTTTTCTCTAAAAATAAAAGTGGTTTCAGATCAGAATGCATCGAAAAGTAATGTGGTCCGATATGGAAGACAATCGCGCACGCGACCGCGTTGTTTTCCATTCTTTGCAAATCAATGTAAATACGAATAGGAATATCATAAGAATAGGATAGTTGTATATTCTAAGTGTTTCAGCTATTTAAATTAAATACCTAATTTTACATAAATTTGATGCTAAGCATACCTAGTGCCTTCATGACCCTATTCTTAAAAGTTAATTTTCCGCTTATATGCAAGAACATAATATAATTATATGAACTTCCACGACAATGTGTCACGATCCTCTGGTATGAATAGTTTGGGAGATCAGCAATCGCATTCAAAAGGAACTTGTCGCTTACTGGCGGAGTTGGCGTTTCATGTTCATGATAGTACCTATTTGGAAACCCATGAAAATGGAAGAAAAATCTTTATAAACATAATGTAAATAATATACAATCATTTATTCAGTTTTCTTATAAATTATTTACATTTTAAATGTTCTTTTTTACAAAATTGTATAATAACATTTAAAAATATGAAAAATAGTAGCCCACCGACACCGGGGACAGGGTCCGAACTAGCGGTGGTCAGGGCTCCAGAGAAAGGAATTTCCTCTCTATGCTTATTTTATTAACTTTTTATTTTTCTCACACATACACATCGTTTCCACGCGAACGATGTCGCGGGTAACAGCTAGTTTTTACATAAGGTATACGCCTGAATGTGAAAAATCGACATTCGTTTTTTCCCAATAGAACCCAGTTACAAATTGAAGTGCTTCTGCTTAATATGCGATGCCGAGCGAATTGTCATTATTCGGCGGTGTCCAAACGCCGCCGATTTTTGGGAAGACCGTGTATGCTTTCTATAATTCCATGATTACTTGTTGAAAGCATACACGATTTTCCAAAAAAAAAAAGCGTTATAATGGAGATGAAGGGACTTGTAATGATGTAAATACACTATCCAATAACAGCACCGTAAAGGATTTGTTCTTAAATTAGTCCCATTATGTCACTGCAATAACGTTTGACTATTTTAGAAAACCATTTAGGGGGAGTCAGCTGTGTAAATGTTGTATGTGACAAGTTTTGTTTTAATGCCTTTACTGTACAAACTTTATCCGTAAAGTAGTCGGCGCCACCTCATGCTAACGTTATAATAAAGAGGATTCTCATAAAACCTTAATCTGGGCTAAACGCCGTAGGAGACCGTTTTTTATGGCGTAATCGACAGATTTTTTCTGCCTTTCGCTTAAATTACTAAAGTTGTGGCCATCATATTCATATTTTCAGCAGAATTATCCAATATAATAAGTTTCAAAAGAGTAAGAGACGACTTTTAAAAGGAAAAGTTCTGCGAAAGCAGAAAGCACGTAATGGCTCATCCCGCTCACGATTCCTGCGCCCGAGGCGGAACAGGCGGACCGGCAGCGTCAAATAAGTTTCTAATTGCTTATATTACCAAGTTATATTCGCTCTTGGAAGTAATTAAGTCACGAAGTTAAAACCACATTCATGTATTTTCAGAACTTAACAGATTTTTCCTCTCTCCAACTACAGTGAAAGAATATTTTCTAGCAGTCATGAATTAAAGCTTTTCAGTGCGAACGTGGAAACGAAAGCACTTTGACATAACTCAGCGGCAAGGGTTAGGTACCTCGCAAACCTATTGAAGCAAAGCGGTGAAATGCACCCGCGTGGAAAAGTCATGAAAAATACCCTCTCCTTTTTACGGTGTAAGCCTCTCGAAGAGGTGACAAAACGTTCGCTCGCGGCCTCCGGCTGCGGTGTAATAAAAGTGTCGCACACGTGGCATGCGCTCGACACGCCTCGCCACTCGCTACCGGCATGCCTACATTGCCGACTACCAATGCTCTTCACGGAATAATAACAATACCCCTTGTGTTGACATATTTGGGAAACAAGATCAACCAGACATAAAAATTATAAAAAGAGTAAAACATTGTGAAAATTAAAAAGACTTACAATAAGTTACGTCAATACTAAAATAATACCTACACTACAATAGGGACTTTCATACGCCCACAAAAGTTTTATTAATTTATGAATATAATAACCATCAACCAGCGAAACTACCCTAAAAAAAATATAGACCATGGAAAGTTCTGTATAAAACTGGCGTTTGGTACGTGTTGTATAAAAAGAATATAATGTAATGTTAGAGTGGGCAGACGCTTAAATTCAGGAGATATGAAGGAAATGTGTATGCTATTCTTGCTTTCAAGTTGGCAATAACGCGGTGGATATGGAGCGTGCTTGTGGCGTTACCGTGGCAGTAAATTAAGTACGGCACGGGCGAGGGACGCGGCTCGAGCCAGCTATCTTACACGAGCATCGTACACTATCTAACACCGCAACCAACCAGGAAACCTTTTAATGTTGCAAGTGCACTTATATCAGTTTCCAGTTTGAACAGCTACCTCGTATGTGGCTACGTGTATTATCTAGTTTGTTGTGTATTTGTATTTACCTTAGCTCTCCTTCTGCATTATAAAAAATCTTTATAAAACGGAAACAGTAATTAAACGACTCAATCGAAACCTAAAAAAAGTATTAACTAAAAAAAAGTACGATATTTTTCCGAAAAGAAGACCATCTTCCGTCCAAAAAGAATTTCTGGAGAGAATATAAAGAAGGGGCAACTTAAATTTAGTGTATCGGTCTGTGAGTGTTTACGAGCCAGGCCCCTAAAATAAACAAACCGACAGTAAAGCACAAAGGCTAGGGTTCTGGGAAATGGGCAGCCATTCTGTATTTCATCACTGAAGACGAACAAACGATTCTGAATACCTACATGAAAGATATGTACATATTTGTAAGAAAAGTTCGTTAGATTTTTGATAACAAAAAGCTGGATAAAAGTATTTTTTTTATTTTATGACTAAAAATGTTATTTGCATTAAAGTATTTTCTTTTAAATTAGATAGATACTTAAACCGGTTAAATATGATTTTAATAAAAATGATACCAATGTAACTAACTAAACTTAACTAAACAAACCACTACAAAATACGGGCCGAGGTAACAACTACAACAATGTGAGGTCTTTACGGTCGTTTTGTGCTACGTATACTGAGGTGAGCAAAAACTAGAAGTTGTAAAGGGTTGTAATGGACACAATAGGGTGTGAGTTTGCGGCGAGGGGGCTGTGGCAGCGGCCGGCACCAGCTCTCACTGAGAATTGCTACGAAAAGGCAAAGTTACGTGCGCCCGAAAACTCCTAGCAACACATGTGGAAACGAGGTCAGGCTCCGTCAATACCACTAAACAAATAAATATGTTTCGTGTATTAAAATATTAGCTTTGCCACCCTGGGATTAAACAAAACCTTTTATTTCGTCCACGTACCTCACCATACGTAATTTGTATACTGTACCTACATAAAAAGAAATTATAAAAGTTTGATACTAATTTTTAACATCGCAATCATAAACTGATTATTATTAAACATACATTTATATTTGAACACGTTAGCTTCGTACAGCAAATTCAAAGTGTTAATGTTAATCGTAAAACGACAAATAACGAAGGGCCGTATGTGGGGGCAGAACAAATTAAAACATTAACAATAGGTAATCCCCACGTGGCTAACGAGCTGGTCGCGTCATTATCACACGCCTCTGAAACTGGATTATTTTATTGTTATTATCGTAGTGTCCATTCATTGCCTGCGTAAATATCAGACCGTATTATCAGGAAGATAATTATATGGTCGTATGTGTACATTTCGTATAATAGGACTTATATGTATACGAGAACCTATGTTTGTCGTGTTAATCAGTTTTTAATTCTGTATGACTGTATAAGTTTGTTAGGTGATGCTCTTTTGTTTAAATGATACCGATCAGGCTGATTGCCTCCTCGTAAACATCTGTTACCAAAGCCCGTGGGTCAACATCTGCATCGCTTAGGGCCTTAAGGATTGCATATCTTGGAGAAAATGTATCATGAGCATGTAATTTTACTTGCGGTACATACGAGTATGACACGCAAGGAAGAATGAATCTACTCTACTGAATCTACCAAAATATATACCCGCCGTTGTACTCTGATATACATATGTATTTTCATAATGTAAGGGGTCATGAACAGTTTGGATACAGCGACACTATACATAATCGAAAAAGTGGAAATTTTAGCCTTTGTTTGAGTTTACCTGGGTTCCAAATAATGTGTTTTGTGTTCAGCTCACAAGAAGAAACTAATCAAACAAAAAAGGAAATATAGGATGAGGGAAAATGTGTATCCATAAAAACGGTGAGTTAGGAGACGGCGCTAATGAGAGAGCATAAAGCGTGACGTCGTAAAGCCAGCGCATTAAGCGCCGCTGCCAGAAGCTGCCCGTAATCTATTCGGAGCTATTTTAATTAGCATCGTAGTAATAATAAAACGGGGGTGAAGTTTTTGTGGCATCTCGAGCGATGTTTCCCGAGGCGTGGTGTCGGAGCCGCTCGCCACCGCCGCCGCCGCGCCGCCACCGCGCCGCCACCGCGCCGCACAAACACGCTAGCCTCCGACAACTCCTCGGTAAGGGAATACTTAAAACAAATTCTCGTTTACTAAACTTGTAAAGTTCAGCTCGCTAAAACTCTAATGGAAATTATAAATACTGAAAGTCCACTCACGTAAATGGAACAGGTAATGCGCGACATATTACGAGTACGACGTGTATAGAGTAAGTAAAACGAGGAAATGTTTGAACATTCTCAAATATATTATATCATTCTCATATTATTTCATTAAAAATATTTTACAATGTCTTAGCTGCATGTGTATATTTTACGGTAAAGCACATTTTATCCACAAAAGCTTTTGTTACAAGTGCGCAACATTTTTGTAGGCGAAACTAGCTTTGGCGTTATATAGATAAAGTTATACATGTATTCTATTATATAGGAGGGAGGACACAAAGAATATATTGCTCAACCTATGCGAAACTAAATAGAATATATTTGAATATGAATATGCCTATTTTCTATTCTATTCGGCGGGAGTACTGGGTTAATGTCTCTGCCTGGTTTGCACAGTCAACACTGCATTCATTGGATATATTGTCCGCGACAGAATTCTTTGTGTGCGACGGATGTGACCCTTCTTGCTTGTTACGGGTTCTTCTGCACTAGGTTGTTTATTTTCAACGGCAACAGTCCGAAAGGATCGAGGGAACCTTACGTGTTTGTTTAAATAACTATTCAAAGATACAGCATAATTACATTATTAACAAATGAAGTAGTCATTCAACTCGGACTCGGAGGATAGCTAATGCAATAAAAACAAAACGCGCACAAAGCAGACGTGTACATAAAGCTGGAGTGTAGCTAGATAGCGACAGAAGCAACGTTCCGTACCAAGAGGTTGGACATTAAAGTGGAGCGTATCTCTGTAAACTAAATCTAGCCAGGCACGGGCACGATAGCTCCACAATCGCTTTCGTACTGCCTCTTGTTTCACGCACCGGCTGACTGTAGCGTTACAATAATACTCCTCTCTTGGCACATTTTGCGGTATCACTATCTAGTATCTACGCTTTATATCCAATTTTCAAAAGTACTTTTATACTTCGGTTATAGTTTTATTTTGGTTTATGTTAGTAGATAGCCTCAAATACTTTTAATATCAATGTTATAACACGGTTTTTATTACTTTATTAACTCAACGTTTTTATCTTATTTATGGGACTCAGAAAGAGTACGACAGTACTATAATAAATATGGGAAAAATAAACAGTCAAGGTTACAGATCCGAATAGTTGCTTTCTCAATCTTTTTAGATGTCCTCTTTAAATCTCATCAATGTTTGTCAGTTACTAAAAATCGTTATAATAACCTTATACTTTTATATACAATCTAGGCCCATCTACGCAAGCGTGTGAAAGAAAGCAGAAAATGTATTGGTATTTTTTTTGCAAATTTTAAAGTAGGAACATTTCACAATTTATGATAAAGCATCCTCTTACATGAAACTTCTTCAAAATAAGAAATAAACAAAAGTTAATATGTCCTTAGTCTTTCTGAGGAAATCGAATGGAAACGGGAAAATGCTTACCTTCGCGAAACGCGCACCCATTGCGGACCTTTCTAAACTCCACTCTGATAAGAGATAAAATTAAAAGGAAAGCTATCTTGAAATAAAGGTAGGTTGGTACATTAGCTTTAATGGATTTAAAGTTAATTTATTAAATAGAAAAGCAAGACTGGACCATAAGATGCGAGATAGTGTCGTGCAAAGGGAGGGCCGAACCTCACAAGCAGAGTGTCCCCCGGGACGGCATTACATTTCGCTATAAATTTATCCGCAGCTCGGCCGGGAACACAATTCTACTTGCGATTCTTTCATACCTAGAAGGCTTTTGTTTTCACTGTCTCAGATAGGTGTTTCCGATCGGAGGGACAGTCTGTAACGCTTGATATTAAAAAAGTTTTCCTATAAGGACTTCGTCTAAGAAGAGAGCGAGGATTCCATTGCAATTAAACGCAACCGTAAAGTAAAATTCCAGATTTCAAAGAACGCTGATGTTTTTCATTGGATTTGAACATTTTCTTTCTTCAAATTATTATTTTTGAGTAGATAAATTTGCAACAAAGTATGAAAGACGTTGTGAGCTAAATAGAAATACAATTCTTGTGTACCTACTATGCTCGCTATAAATATTTTCCAATTATAACGTTGTTTGTGAATACCCGTGGTTTTATTTCATTTTGCTTTGAGGGGAAAATTAACTTATATACAGGGTGGCGCCGACAATACGACAATAAATAAAAACACTGGTAATACTAAATCATAGGAATATTTTTAAACTATTAAATAAATCCTAGCACTGAAATTAAAAAAAAATACAAACAAACTAAATAGCATAAAAGTGTTAACAAAATACAACACCATTTATAAATATTGGTTTACTAACCTCAGGTATAACTTGCACTAATTCGCGTCTGGAAATAACATTTAAGGAACGAATTTAGCAAAGGTTTTTGAAATAGCGAGTTGGCAACATGTGTTTAGTGTTTATACCGATGCGTAGATCGTTAATCTGTCAGTGCTAGTGCTAGCCTATTAATCTACATCGTGTAGAAAATAATGTTCTGTAACTAAACTACTGGATATATTCGAATGAATTTGTGCGTAGACTGGGAACGTCATGAAGTAGACGCAGTTTAATTTATTGTCGAATTGTCGGCGCCACCCTGTATATACTGTAGTTTATAAAGAATAAACTTTTCATATAATATTAAATTATAGCAAATAGTAGTTCCTTAGACCAGTAGACCTCCATTATGTATTTATTTTAACTTTATGTAACCATAAACAAATGTTAAAAGCTTGAAATCCACAAGAGTAGCTCTTGCCAACGATACTCCGACCGACTTGATTCAACAAACTGAACTTGTTTAAGACCTGCGGTGCTACTGCAACATTAACATTTGTGTAGAAAATCAAGAGGAACTGTACCTACACAAATGGTGCACTGAAAAAGTGTTGTTCAGGTAGGTATTGAACCCTATAAAGTAGGGATTCCTATATTTATTTCGTACTCAGTTATTAGTTTACGGATCGTAACCGAGTTAGAATAAGTATCCAATAGAACTGGAAGCAAAGAGCCATTTGTCCGGCAAAATGTCGTTCGCCAGGTCAGGTGGCACACGTTGAAAGCGTTCATAAATTTACGCGAGACGAGCTTGTGCTGGGCGCAGGTGGTGCCATATACGAGCTTTGAGAGAGAGCCTATATCCACAACTAAGAAGCGGTACGTTAATAATAAATTCGGCGTAAATATCGCTATATATCAACTCATCTCCGTGTTAACATAGCACATCACACTTTGACGGAGAAAACTTGAATCGATTTGAGCCAACATTTCTACACGATGCTCTCACTTTTCGGAAAAAATATTTACCTTCGCGAATATAACACGATCAAAGTTCGTCGAAGCAACGTGTGTGCGAGTCGAGATAGAGACTCGGCTAACGAAGTAAACAATCGACACAGACTCGCGTCCGACGAGCGGGCCAACAGAGCGGCTCCAAGACAAAGGGCTGATGAATTTGATTATTTTGTTCTACGTACTGTCTTTACCCTCCATGAAATCTAAACAAACGTGCATCCTGACTTCAATACGGTCATAAGAATGAATGTTTGTTTTAACAAACAAACAAACTGGATTGAGAAATTTTATACAGTTATAGAAAATAAAAGTGGAGGTATTTGTTACTGCGCGTGAAAAATGGTACATTTAATGTGAGTCCATTAAATGTACCATTTTTCACGTTCAGTGGTTATTGATTGATTCATGGAGGCATAATCTAACGATTTTCAATAGCAGATATTGTTAAACTGAAATCCAAAATCATATTTAGAAGTCGAGCAGTTGTTAGAAAATCTGAATTCAAGTTTTCATGATAATTCAAGAGCTCACGTACGGCAGTGTAACAATAAACCACCGGTTGACATCAATTTCGCGTAGGTGCCTACTCGACAATGGCTTGGGTATAAATTATTTGGACGATGCGAGGTGTAACCGTAGACTATTCCGAATTCCGTACGTACGCTTGCAGCTGCGAGCTTGGTTTGCCGCCTGCGCGCTCTACGCTCTCTAACCGACAACGCCGACACAACTCCGAGTGGCACGCGGCGTCGCTTGCATTCCACTACACTGCTTCGATACAACACTTCCACGACAATTATACGGGGATATACAAGGTTTTATTACCAATTTGATTCCTAACGCAAATCTACTACAAAATGGGGAAAATGTAATGTTCACAGTGGGTTTTCCGCATGCAGGCAAGAATTTGAAGTTTTTAAACCTACTATCATACTGCACTGCTACTGGAAAACGAAGATGAAAGAGTAATCGATGTTTTTTGGCGATTAATAATAGCGACTAATCAGAACAGAAAAGTTTTCTTGCTGATTTTGAAGATTTTCAATTGTTTTAATAAAATTTTCACGAAAAGTGTTTTTGTGATACGATCACTATCAATCCTGATTTCTAAATAGCCGTGATTGTGCCCGATACAAACAGAGAATTGAGTTAAAAAGATGGTTATTCCAAAAGATAGAGAAATGGTCTTTAAAATACGTGCATAAACAGTGCACAGATAAAGTTAAATGATTTATTACTTTAGCTAGCAAATTCGAAGGTGGTTCCTTACAAGCAGAAGAAAGGAAGCACGAATGCGACGTGTTATTTACGACCAGTGATTCCGGCGCAGCTACGATTGTGCAGGAAATCCACCTGCAGCTTGATGTTGTTCAGACTTAATTTTTATTGCTTGCTTCACTGCTGTAGGTATTCTGCATTTCACAAATATACGAAGAGCACATTTTCAGTACGTTGAGTTGATGCGGCGAGCATCAAAGATGGATATTTATCAGGGGAGCTAACTTGCAGCCGTTCCAGGGACATAAAACGTTACTTAGCGAGCCACAAATCCTCGTAACGCTAAGCCGAGATAAAACACTAAGCTCGCGGTACAACGAGGCCGCGCTCAAATTTTTCACCTGGGGCTGCGCACCGGCGCCGCTAGAGAATGTGGCACACACGAAATATTACTCACACATGAATTATGACGTTCTATAATGAAAGTCTGGTTAACTTACCAGACCCACTATAACACCTCAGCTGAATTTTACTTTGTGCGTTATATTTTGTAGGAAAGTACCTATTTCCTTGTTGCTATTATATAAGACTTGGCATAAGAATATATAATCTTAAGACTTTCAAGGAGGAATAGCAAATGTTGAAATTTGCTGAGACGTTACATACGAATACATTACGTAGGTACTTATTTGCCAAACCGCTGATTCAAAAGGGCTTTACGGCTGTTCAAACGGAGTTGTGGACGCGGACGGAGCTCGGCATCCGAGATCAGCAAACAGAGAAGAGTAATAAAGCCATTAATTCCGCTTTACGTGCAAATAACATAAATCAGAGTGTAGCGCCTCGCGCCGCAAGACCGCTCGGAGCACGCAGAGGAGCCGCGGCTAAATTAAGCGCCTGTCATACGTCCTATTGCAGACGAGGCGGCACTACAGCTCTACAAATTAAACCAATCCGCTTTAAGTATTAAATAAAAACCCACGATATAATTTATTATACTCGTACAAATATATTTTTTCAAGATGGGACGTTTCATTATTGATTATGAGGAAATTTTCAAAACTTACAACAATTTATTATAAAAGAGCTCCATACATTTTAATTATTTTAGGTCGGTTAGGCAGAAAACTTGGTTTATGAAATCGGAAGTTCAGACGCCAGCACATCAAGCTACCCGAAACTGTCAAATTTTCCCAATCAACCTTTAATTCTTTAACAATAAAGTTGAAAATCTATTTGACAGATTGTTGTAGGTTGATGTGCTGGCGTCTGTACCTTGCCAAAATAACAGTGAAAGTCACATTATAGTGATAAAATTCGTAACGACCAAACATGTGGGAGGCAATCGAGTGAATAACAAAAAGCAATCATTAAATTACTCGATCTGGGAATGTCGTAGATACTTCATATTGTCTTCGAGCGAAAACAATGTCGTTAATAAGCACCCGGTCTGTGTTATGTTGTGTTAATAAACGAGCTATGTACTACAAAAATAATCATAGCATTTCGATGTAGTGGACGGAATGAAATGCATTCCGCAGAGTAATAACAACGACAATATTATTGGCAATGGCTCCGCTTCGCCGGGCGGACTCGTTCCGAGGATTAACGAAAATTAGATTTCAATAAGACGCTTGAGTCGAGGCATGGAACAAACCTAAGTCGAAGCCGGGTAATGCGCAGACGGTCACGCTCCACCTTTTAATGCAATGTCAGCAACCCGGCGCCGAGCGAGCGCTGTGAGATCTGCGCCTCTCACTACATACGCACACATTAAATAAACACTTAATCCTATGTTAAGCTGAGACATGTTCAAATTACAGCTACCGTATATGCATGTAGTATTTTACTGAAACAATTTTCAACCCTCAACTGAAACAGTTAAGCGTTTTGTACCCGATTAAATTACATTTGAATATACCTATACTAAATAATAAAAGGTAGAAGTTAATACATAGAAGTAGCATAATATAAATAAACAACAGCTTTGGGGTCGCAATTTAATTTAGGCTCTCGAGTCCGAAACGACCGGAATAAATTGGAACAATATACACATAGGTATGTATTTTAACTTTAGTTAACATCTTTGGGTAGGTAGTACCTTAGTTAGAAAGTGAAATTATATTAGGGCGCTTGTTTAAACACAAATTGGTTCTTTTATATCTATGTTGGCTTCAAACAGTGACCAAATAAGTAAGAACAAGGAAAACACCCGGGGACGTTAAGCATAGAGAGCTGTTCTGAATAAAAAAGTAGCTCTCCAAATAAATTATTCCCCCAATTCGGCCGTTTCGATTCAAATTGAAAGAGCATCTCAGTATAGAGATTTCTCTAACCGCGAAGGAAGAGAGAATACAAATAGGCATATAAACGGAAATGAAATGGCTTCATGAATCGTATGGACGAGTCACATCGGAGGACAGTTTGTCACGGGAGGAGATTACAAAGAATTTATTGTTGGAAAAATTGAGCGTGCAAGCTAGTCGAGCTCGATGTTTGTGTCTGTAAGTAACATACACCGACAGCAAATTTTCGTTTAGGTAGACCACGACTGTTATCTTACATTTTACAATTCACTATATATGTGGCAGCATTTATTCAAAAGAAGAGGGCCAAGATGAGAGCCAGACGGCGCGGCGGTACTAAAAATATGTATTAATTATCCTTATTTAATTGCTATATTGCCTCTCCCGTAGCAAATGCTTCTGTTAAACTCTGTAGTCTAACCACACTTTCTCTGACGATATATGAATACTTAAATGTTTCAAATTCTTGTTATGTTTATTACATAAGTAAGAATTGCTTTGTCATTACGCATTTTTGTAGTGTAATAAAAAATAGTGGTCTCTATGCCAATTTCTGAAGTCCTAATTAAGTCCTTTTACAGTTACACATACCTCCGCTTAAGCCAACAGCTACCTATGTCAATGAAGTTCAATGAACAAACACAAACAGCCATAAAAAACGTAAGCACGCAGGCGGAGCGCGGATGGGTTCCTAGTTCATTACATATTCGCACGCCGTCCACGTTCTGTATAGATAGCTAGCATAATTCTCACAGGGACGCCGCGTTGCCCAACGAAACAATAGCAGATTATCAAACAAAACGACGTAAATAGTCCTCGGTATAGGAGAAATAGGGCGCGGGTTAAGGGTCCGCGGGGTATCCGCAGCGCGACTCGAATGCTAGATGAGGCAATCGCCAAACTGCTCTTGTTCTTCTTATCATTATCCATAAACTAACGTTTTTCGTCGCCAATATACACAAACAAACAGATGTCTAGCGTAGAACACTGCATATGCAGTTTAGTGCCTCGTTCGATAAAAGCGACTAACAGCCAACGTAGTTTTTCTTCGCGTTTAGACGATCGCATAGAGAAACTTAAGCCCTCGAGACTCTCCGTAAATGTCGACTTAAGTAAAGTGGCCTCTTACCTGTAGTATATAACTGATAGCAGTTTTTCCTATCCTTTTAAACTATATAGTTTGTTATTTTTGTTGTTGAGGTGCAGTTGTGGTACATTTATTTTTTAAAAAGGTCTTTTTTAAATTTTGAATGTGGTTGCTGCACTAATGTTATTTAAAAAAGTTTTACGTAATTAAATAAAACTTCCACCTTTAGAGATTGTTTCGAAACTCTGAAACCATTTACACAAATGGATCCGTTATCCGATATGAGATTGTCACAATATAACCACAGAAATACCGTTATGAGGCACATGTTGTAGTGTGACAATTCAATTATCCTTTAGTCAGGGCGGCGCGGCGTAATCTGACTGCCTTTCAAAACAAAAACCCTGCTAATAGTATCGCGCGGCGGATAAACTGCGCGACAGAGAGTTTGTGTTGAAAAAATAAAGGCGCGACGACGCCCGAATAAATGAGAGCTGCGATAAACAGGAGGATCCGTACCGAGCGGAGGGTCGATACCGAAATACATTATTCCCCGATCCGAGTGTTCCGATTCAAATTGAAAGAGCACCTCCAACATGAGATTTCTCAGGCGGCGAGTGGGCGCAGAATATAAATCGACGCATAACCAGAAATGGAAGGGCTGTGAATTTCCGTTTCGTGGTGAACGGTCGGGCTCAACTTTTACCCTTAAACAAATAGAAAATTATTTGAATTATTGTTAATTGAAACTTGAAGTTTCCTCAACAAAAACTGCGCTAGACATCTCAACGCCTCAACCTTCATTTGCAATCACCGAGACCTACCTGTATTACGAGAGAAAATCGCTATAAAAGAAGTCGTTTAAGCAGTAGCAATGAAAAAGAAAAGCTTTAATACTAAAAGTCTCTTTAAGTTTGACGCAAATTAGATTTTAATGGAATATCAGTAGTACCTACCTACTAGCCGTTTCTCGCCCGTAATTAGCTCTGAAACTACGGACAGTAGGTATTTATAATGAGAACCAATTTTTCGTACAGTTCATTTATTTTATCTACCACAGTCATCACGTTAAATAACATAGTAAAAAACTTTCGGGCGCACTGTTGACTTCTCTGTCACGTATAGAAGTGAACATAAAGTTATTTTAACTCGTTGTTGAATACATTTACTTATACAGAATAAACGGGACATACTTTCGTCCTCCCCTCATCGTGTATTCTGTCCTATTCGCAACACGCCCAGCCGATATTTACGTAACAGACGCCTCTGCTGACTTCTGACACCGTCTTCTAAGCGTAACAAAGCAATGTTTTATTGAGTACACATAACAAATCTGCACCGTATACATCTCTGACTGGCACAAACCCAATTACAATCTATTTGTTGTGCGAATATCTGCTAAAAGTATATATTTTTTTATTCTTCATGGTTAGGAATAATTTTGTTTGTTTCAGGTTCTTTTGAATTGCTTAACCATCGCCAAAAATATTGAATGGCGATAATAATATGACTAAAGAATATAATCTTTCTAAATGCTAAAACAGTTAACGACACAATGTGATTGATCCGATTAGTCTCAACAGATTTATGGTTAGACAATCAAAGTAATTGGTGTCCCTTTGTATGGCTAATACAAATCCGCATGGTCCATTGCACATAAACTAGGTAGCGGAGTGTAAAGAGGTTCGAGAAAGGCATTTAGCCCGTACAAGATGATTTCGAGAGTCGCCCGAGGCAGCGGTGGGCGGCGGCGGACAGAATGGGTGTCCGCGAGCGACGGCACTCTAACTTTATTAAGGACGAGACTCGTCGCTGAATCAAGGTGACGCGCCTTCACAATGCCCTATTCAGATTTAAATAGCTTTACGCCCAATTGCGCTTCAATATGGCTGTAGCTCGAGAGAATAGTTATATAATTAAACAAAGATTTCAGACATAAGTTCGCATCGGAATACTTCACGAAACAATTTAACGAACTTCACAAATTTTACGTTCTGAAAATATTTTATGAGCCAAGTACGGCAGACAACGAAAAGATTTCTAATTATAATAAAAACGACATAAAATAGAGATAATGCGCAAGTGAGAAAGAAATTCCTGCTGATTCACAGCCGTTAATTAGCTATTTAAGATATTCAAAATCTCAAATGTCTAAAGTAGTACCTATCTACCTAAAACTTTTAACTGATGATATTTCTTAGAAAGCTTTTGTTACTTGTTTAGAAAAAGTGGTCGACCGTTCGTCAGTACTCTGTTTCTGAACTCTTTATGTAATAAGTAGCTATAGGTACCTACATGCATACTTACATACACCGATCTGTTTGTGGCCCCATTGCATTGGAATCTTTATGTTTATGGATAAAGAATGAGTAGGTATTGATTATCACGCTTGCACTCTAGTGTCGAGATTTTAATTATTTAGACTACGGACGGTAAGCAGACTCTCATTTGATGGGATTTGGTTTGTATTTGGAATTTGATTTTGGTTTGGTGAAGTTGTATTTTAATGAAGAAGAGTCAATAAACAATAAGAATTAAGATTTTTTGTGGCATTTCTAACAGTAAAGGTCTAAAAGGCTGTGTGAACGACTTCATTATACTTAATTAGGTAGGTTATGTTCACGAAATCCTGATTTTCAAATTTTGCCACCAAGAGTCGGTTTTATACATAACCACGATGTCAGGTACCTGGATGAGCATAAGCCGCTCCCTCCATCCCCGTGGGGTCGTAAGAAGCGATTGGGGGATTATTACACGTTGATGGGCAGCAATATCCACCTCGACACGGATAGACATTATACTACGTTCACAAATCCAGGCGGTAAGCAAACGTTTATCATCGTTTGTGTACCGGTGTACATTGAAAGCAGATGCAACGTTAACTAAACACTGCTAGTGACAAAGCTAGGTCTAGGTACAAGGTGTATTGTGAAAACCCTAAGCAGGTGAAGGTTTAATGGTCTGTGTAGTAGCGGCAACATTATTGGATAGCCACGAAGAGGCTACGTGTGCGTGTGTCGGTGTGTCTTATAGCGTAGTAAGGGATAATTTATAACTGTATCGTACATAATCATCCTTAATTTAGTGTGGTAAGTTTACAAGTGGCGTTGAGTAAAGGCATCTACCGCACGCGTTACCATGCGAACAGCGGCGCGCGACAAGCAGAGGGGCACGGGCTCTAGGGCGGCACAAAGTTCGGCAATTATGGCGACCGCATGTCTGAGAGCGTCGCTACACTCATTACCGACTGAAACTCGACTCGTCTAGATTAAAAGTCCAAGAGACACGGGTCTCGGGAAATACCACGCCAAGCGCTGAATAAGATGGGGATTAATGTTCGAGACAGCGACTAAACAAATAGCGTAGTTAAGACTTCCCCGATACTTGAAGTGCCCTTTAGTTAAACAACGTAATCAATTATTCGGTTCAAACGGAACAATATACAGTGTTCGTCATTTACCCAACAGAGAATTTGTATAAATTCAACGAAGGCAAGTAAAAAAGTCTTAGGATAATTAAATCACGAAGTCTGAAAACAAACGGGTAAGTTTAATAAGTAGCAAGCTAACTGTGCCACGCCAACTGCTTCGTTCCGTGTTCGAGAACATCTAAACAAATAACGTAGTTAGATTTCCCCTTCTCGAGTACTCTTAGTTCGAATACGAAAATACAGGAAAACTTATCACAGAATATACAAGTACCTACCCGACTACGTGAACCCCGTGTTGCCCTTTATGGGATTCTGACCGAAAGGTATCGCGTAATGTTAGTAAATACGTAACATAGAAGATCAATTTACTTTGAAAGGATAAGCTGTTTGAAAAAGAGTGGTTTAAATAATGAAAGGACTCAGTTTCTCCAACCAATATACCCGCAATCGACCGAGTCAAGAAGGAACATGCATAGCTAACTAGAGTTTTAGACCGTTAGTCAAATTTAGGGACAGTTCAAGGCTAACTGTTTGGTGTTCATGAGGAAAGATTATTTCTGCAGCGAAGGAAAAAATATAGGTTCTGAAGGAAAAAAATTAGGTTTCTTGGGCTTTTGCCCAGCAGTGTGATGTGGTAGATTGTAGGCTAACAGTAACACGAACTGAGGAGACACGTCGAAAGGACAGGCATTATATCGGTGAAATTAGAATGTGAATCTGGACTTATGATGCCAATGTGTCAAAGACTATTTTCTTCACAAGTATGAAAAAGAACAACATCTTTATCGCACGTACTACTAAAGCTTTTTCGTTTATTTAGGTCAGATAATCCGTGTCGAGAAGACGAATAACACGTAGATTTAGTTTGCTCGTGTACGTATAAGTTTCCACGTTGTGTGCCTTTGTAATGGTTGGCTGAAGTTGAAAGAAGTTGTTCAAGCACCCGAATCCCGGTAAATACACACATCTCTTAGTTTAAGTCGAACTTAATAACTTTATCTTGATCATGTGTGTTTTGCGCTTATAAAGGAAAATAAATAATTATGGAATCCAATTAAATTGAAACAGAAAACTGTTTTTATTTGTCGCAGAAAGGGGATATTAAACCTGTAAAACACAGACAAACTAAAAAAAATCCACCATCACAGACGCATTTTCCCAGGAATTATGAAATGAATGAATAAATTACAAGTCTTATTCATAGTCAGTTCGTAACACAAACACTTTCTGATAGTCAGACACACACTTCTGAGTGAAGACCAACGAGAAAAGTTTGAGAGCTAACTTTACGAGAACGAAGCTGCTACTTATTATTCTAAAAGGAATATCATTTTCGTAGAAACGGTTACTTTACTCGATTATTCGTGCTCTGTAGTTTAATGCTTCCAAGCTAAACACCAAGCTTTACATTCACAATGGCAGTGAAAACTATTATTGGTGGTTCTATCTTCATGAAAGGACATGTGAAGCATAATATGGCTAGAAAGGAGGTGACCACTGAGATGACGAGTAATGGCGAAGTATGGAAGAAGAATACATGCTGCGCCGAGCCCATATAAATTGGGATGATCTCCGTGAAAGACGGGAAAACCATCTTACGCAATTTTTTTACCGACCGTCTTTAATGATTGATGATCTACCTTAGTCATGGAAGAATTAAATTAAATACTGCATGCAATAGTAGCGGCCGCGGCACTCCGGTTCCGAACCCGTCCAAAATGCCGATACTGTCTTAGTTTCGAGGCGAATAAAACGTCCAGTTGCATTAGACTAAGTAATATTTCTGTTTCTAAGTGTCTAAGTGAAGCTTATCGAATATGTTAACGTGTATTTATTTGTGAGTAAAACATTTAAACAGTCCTAGTACCGCCACGCCGCCATTTACAAGTGTTTACCCAGCCGTCGTCGTCTATTAGCACACTATTGTGTGTATCTGTGTGTCTATCTGTGGCCTTGTATCTCCTAAACGGATGAACCGATTTTGATTTAGTTTGTTTTTTGTTCAAAAGGTGCCTTGATCGAGCGTGTAATCATAGTTAAGAACACTCTCGAACTAAGAACAGTCTGTTCGGCTGTTTATAGATAATCCGCTCTTTTCTAGTTGTTGAAGGGATGTGAGCAACTTCTACTGGTCTAATCGATTCAAAATGTAGTAATCTGTGGGAATCATCAGGAATCAGTTACTTACAGCATTTTCAGTTCATTTCTTGGCCACCACCACCATACGGCCAATTGTACGTCACTAGTAACATATCTATTGTGCTACGTTGTCCGTACTGTGCTGTGTGTTTCTCATAGAGCATCATTATGCTGAAATGGAAGCCCTCTTATCACATTCACCTTGTTCAGCTGCTGACTATTTCTGTTCCGTGAGCGTTAGTATATATATTTTTTTTTGTTGTGATATGATAAGTTTATATTTAATGAGTTTTTTATATGTATGTACATGTCTGTGACATAATTTTTTTTTCATGTTTTTTCATTAACTGCGATAACCGCTTTTACCGTTACAATATAATGCGCTTTCAGCTCAAACCGTTATCAAGGAAGTGTCAAACTGTTTCAAAAAAAAAATCTGACCTGCAAACTGGGATGCACGGCTAGCTGCAGCAGCGTGCGCACGACGCCGAGGTGTCCCTTGTTGACGGCGATGTGCAGCGGCGTCTGGCGGCGGCGGTTGCGCGCGGACAGGTCGGCGCCGGCGCCGGCCAGCGCGCGCAGGGCGAGCGGCTCGTCGCCGAAGGCCGCGTGGTGCGCCGCGCGGTCGCCGTCGCGGTCCTCCGCGTCCACGTCCGCGCCCGCCTCCACCAGCGCGCGGATCACCTCCACGTGACCGTTCTGGGCTGCCGCCTGGTGTCACGTCGGTTAACGTTAACCTCTTAAATGGTTATAACAAGTATTTCTCATTGGTCTACTGGTCGCATGACATCCTGGGTTCGATTCTCAAATCTGACAGTGTTAATGAGTTTTTCCAGCAGAAAGGAGATCACATACATTTTTGGGTTAATTTCAAAAGTTCTCGGTGGATTGAGTTACGACTTTGATGTAATAATAAAAATGTTTAAAATGTAATTCTCTTTCCAAATACTTAATAAGTTTTTTTTGTTAGCCAGCAAAAAAAAAAGTCTATTCTGGGTGATCTCAGATATTTTGTGGTTGTATAACTTCTCGGTGGATTGACTTACGACTTTGATGTAATAATAAAAAATGTTTATTATGTTAAGTTCTATCCAAATAATAATTAGTTTTTTTTTGTTGGCTGATTTTTGAAAATAGCCCGATCTGGGTGATTTCTTTTCCCGGTTGCAGCTACGGTGTTCGGATTTGTACACGGTTGATGCCATAATGGCAATAGGCTCGTCCCCGAAACTTAAACATATGTACCTGACAAAATGTGGAGCACCTCTATAATATATAACATAGTATAACATAGGAAAATTAGCAGAAATGACTGCCAAGTCATAAGGTCTCGAGTTCGAACCCAAGACACGCACCTCTGATTTTTTTTTCGGAATTATTTGCGTATTGTACCTATAATTATCACTTGCTTCGGTGAAGGAAAACGTCGTGAAGAAACCAGCAAGCCTGAGAGATATCTCTCGACGGCATGTAAAAGCCAAGTCAAAGGCCCTTGAGTGGCATAACAACTCTGCCACCAGGTTAGGCACGAACCACAAGATAAAGAAGAAGAAGCGGAAAATGAAGACTTCCGAACTTGGGAGTCTAACTTGGTGTTCAGAGTTAAAACCCTGCTATACCTGTAGGGCCGTATGTCCGCCGTAGAAGCCGTTAACATCGACATGCGCAGCGTCCGTCCGGCCGAGGATCTCGGCGCAGCGCGTGGCGTCGCCGTTGGCCGCCGCCTTCACCAGCTCCTCGTTAGCGTCGCCCGTCACGTGAGATTCGAACAACTTCTTCAAAAGCGCCGATAGACGTTCTCCTATAATAACGATACTTTTTACGATACAAAAATAAAAACGCTTTTGTTGTATCGATCGCATAGAACGCGTGTCAAGTCAATTTTGGTCCATTACGTACGGGCTCATGTGGAAAAGAAATGTATTGCTTAGCACATTAATACAATAAGTCCATGAAGCGTGCTAAAGCCATTTCACACGATGCAGAATGGAGAAAGAATATTATTTTAATTTAAGTTAATAGTTGTTTAGCTAAACCATTCTGATTGAACGTCTATGACTGTACAACTTTGTCCCGCACTGAACACTGATACTGACTCATGATCTAAGTGACTTTTTAGTTTTACTTAAAATAAGAGCAAATCTGTTTTTTTGCCGCAAAAATTAACCTTGTTCCAATTTGTGAATCTCGTCGGCGCATCCCCTCACCGTCCGTTTTATGCAACTCTTCTACTGAAAGTATAATGTTTCTATTTTTTTTTTTTGTTTTTATCTTTTCGCTCATAAGCAATTCATAACTTTTTAAGCAAAATAAAGGCGTTTTTAAAAGCAGCCGAGTTTTTGCTGAGCCAGCGACATTGATAGCACTCATCAGACGTGAGTGATTTAAAAATGATTGCTTAAAATGGTATCATCTTATATGGCGATATGCGGGGGCATCTTCAGATTAGGCATTGTTTCTTGAGCATTACTTTATATCACTTTAAACAGCTGAGTCTGCATTATTTTAGAAGTTAATCGAATTGATATTATGCGTATTAGTGACAAAGAAGCAAGTAAAGGTTACCTGACGAGTTTCCAGGGATACTTCCGTCAGATGACGCGACCTTGGTCACAGCGTTAGGGTTGTACGTCCACGATGTGTTGCACACCTCCACCTTGAGGTCGTTGTCGTGGTATATTTGTTGAACGCGACCTATCTTGCCGAGTGTCTGGAAAGAAAAACATACTAATGTACATACATTCTGTCCACTGTTATTTAATTTGTTCAATCCTTTACCTACATGTTTTTATCTAAATCACTTTTAAGTATTACAACTATTTTAAGAAACCAAATGAAGTGCAATTATTCGGCAATTGCACAATTATCATGAGAAATCTTGACAGTAGCTTTCCTGTTAGGGGCCATCCATAAATTACGTCACACGTTATGGGGGGAAGGGAGCCGACGAATTGTGACTAGTGATGTTCAAATCCGCTATAAACTATAGACGCATTATAGACTATTTAATATATTTTTATGGCGCGCTATTTATACGCTATCATTATAACACGTTGGAACAAAACTCGGCAACAATCTTAACGCAGAGACGTTATCATTTTATTCAGCAACACGCTAAACGGGCGCAATGATGCGCAGTGAATGTTATCTCGTAACGCATTGTAGGCCGTCCTAGTTCCCCCGACGCGCTACGGTTGCGCTACCGCGCTATGTTGCTACCGTTCTGGCCCCGCTGTTAACGTTTTAGTTTGTTATTGAGTGAGACGCTATATAGTGCGAAGGCAGAGCCGATATAACAAACGCTTTACGTTATAAACAAATAGCTTGCTATTTTTTGGCGCTATACATTATATTAACCACAACTGATTGTGACATTGTGTGACAAGTGGTGGGAGGGGTGTCCTACATTTCGTGACGTCACATTTCAAAATCAAATACATCTAAGTTTTTAACACGAAATTGAACTATTACCGAAAAACCTCAAACTATTTCCACCTCTATCTGTATGAACATGTAAAATTGCAAAAAAATGTGAGCCTTTGTCGACGTTCGTAGATCTGGTCATACCACGCCAATTGCGAGTACTACAAGTCACGTTTCAGAATAAAATCACTAATAAAGTTATGTCGTTCTAGAGCGTCACCCGGCGTTGTATGTAGAAGGACTTAAAGGAACTAGTACTAACGGGTGCCATGGCCTCCGCCCACTCGCCGTGTCCGCGCTGCAGTGTCTTGACGCGCTCCTGGTCGGCGCACACCTGCACCAGGTCGCCCACCGCGAACCCGCCGCCGCTCGCGCCCGCGGACGACGCCGACGCGCTCAGGTTGCCGCTGCATACCTGTGACATTGTACATACATTCAGTGCCATTCTTAACAGACTCTCTTATGCCTGTAGCCTAAACAATCAACTTAAAAAGAGCAGTTTTTTTGGATTATCAACTTTCAGCGCTGAGCTAAATGTTGAAAATTGAACAGCGAGCTTTAGGCCTGCATTACTCTGACTCCAACATGATGTTTTTGTTTCTTTAATGGAATTTTGGAAATAAATGAAGCAAAACTATTGAAGTCCTTCTCAGTAGCTCAAAGATTTCTTAGTACAGTTTGCACCACCACCTTAACCTTTCGAACGCCATTGTCGCATATACGTGACAAGCAAGCGCGTGCCCTGTACACCAACGACACAAATATGTGACAAAAAATGCGATGCACTATAACACGATTAAATCATTACTTTTGTGTGTTTTGATTTGTATATCTTAAATATTTAAGCTCGTGTTTCTTGTCTCTTTAATATTATTGTTTATCGATAAAGTTTTAAAATCCCTATTCTTTTCGTTAGTATTTTTAAGTGTGCGGTGAAATTGTGGCTTGGCGTGGAGGGCACGCGCGTGCATATAATGCTCTGGCGTTCAAAAATTTAAATTGGTTGGTAGGAATGTCTAACATAATAAGTCTACCAGTGTTCATATTCGATGCATAAAGTTTATTAAACAGAAGTACTGTTTAATAAATATGCGGCCAACTATCAGCTTCATAGGAATTCATGTCAGCCATGGCACAAGCCGTCAAAACGCAAAAGGCTGGGCTGGCGGAACATGTTCCGATAAGAATTTGTCTGAATCGATTATTCAGTGTGGCACTAAGATAGGCAACTCATCTAAAATTTGAAATTCAGAAATAACTCAATCATTAACAATATAGAAATAATCAAATCATTAATTATTTATTACAGTCAATTTTACCTCAAGTCAATACTAAAGCTATTATTAGTTGCACTATCAATACAGTTTTATTCGCATTCCTTTATGTGATTCATTTATAATAATAAGTTTAGACATGACCTCTTTCCTTGTTTTGCATTGTGGTTTATTTCAAGGATTACGATGATTGTGTTGTTTACAATAAATACAGGGTGGGGCAAAAGTTAAGCCAGGCACATGTAATGAAGAGATTGGGGAAACAAGAACTCAAATAAACTTTAAATTTTCAATGTTCCACTCTCTCATATTTAGAACTACATACTTATGAGTGCGCATGCGGCTCAGTCAAACTCTGTCAAAAATGCTTGCTACCTCACCAAGCGCAGCGTATGAGAAAGTGAGATGCACATATTATTCCCGCCATACTTTTTTTTAGCAAACCTTCAGGAAAATAAAACACTAGTAAGTAAATATGTCTGTAAAATAAAGTTATTTAAACTAATTGATAAATAAACTATGCCTAATTCGTGAAATATTTTGAAGTTTTCATAAGCCTAATGCAGTTTATTTACGCCCAAAATTGTGTTTAAAATCAATGTAAAATAATGAACTTTCCAAGTTCATAAGTTAGTTAAAACCATTTTTTTTTTTTACTGTTATGGTTAACAATAATACTAAATAATTACTAGATAAATCAATTTAATTCTTAGTTACCAAAAACTAAGAATTATATCGATTTATCTAACATCAAATAGTGAAGTTATCAGCTTTCTCCGTTTGCATGGAAGAATAATCGGCTTGCACAGCCTTAAATATTAAAATGGGCATGATAATACCAAACAAAGACATAACGCCCGCATCCCTGAAGGATTAGGCAGTTCTGAGTGGTATAATAAAATCTCCACTAGCCTCTACCTCATGTATGTTTTGCTTTCTACAGCTCTACTAGTACTAATATACCTTAGTAAGCACAGCCGGGTTGAAGGTCCATCTGTTTCCACTGGGGTACGTAACCACGATATCGTGGTCTTCGTCGATGCCGACCACCGTGCCCGTGGTCCCGAGGCACTCGAACATGCCATCTGTCCAGCCGCCGTGCCCGTGCTGGAGTGACTGCACTATTTCAAGGTCAAGGTCCACATTCACCTGAAAATAATAATAAATGTTATAGATTCGAAGTCATACTAGCAAGGCAGCAAATGCAATGAAGAGACTAGCAGAAAATTTAGCATTTGAAAAGTTGAACGAGAATTTGTAACAACATAATGATTTAAAAGAGTCTCCATGGAGTTTCTTGCCCATTCTTCTCCATAGAGATCTACGCTTTCGAATGGGCAACTACAGTACTTTCATAAGTTATTATGCCCTGTGACTGGGACTGTAGCTTAGTTTTTATTATTTTTTTGTGTTTTGCCATTCAAAAGTGCCTGTAATGGTCTAATTGAAATAAATGCTTTGAGTTTGAGTTGACAAACTCCAGAATGACAATTTGAGAAAATCCGTACTTGTCCCATTTAATGTTGTTGGCTGCATTTTATGTCAGTGTCCTCAGCAATAACAAGGATTGAGCAATAGCCGGCAATATGACACCATTTTTGGCCCACCATTGATTTTACCTATGGTAGCCATTCCCACATAAAGAAGCAGGGACTGCGACATGTTGGTATGATTCAAGTGACTAACTACTCTGAGACATTTTATGATAATTTGGTTTTGAGTCATGCTAAGAAGAATGTCTATTAATATACATACACCCACCTGATCACCGACTTGCAGGCCATGGGGCCCAGTGCGCCCGGGGCCTAACTCCCCCAAAAGTGGTAAATGTTCCTTGTACACATTTTGACCTTTTACATCATTTACAACCTGAAAAGCAAATATTTTTTATTTTATTTATTACTGTTTCATGAAGTAATATCCACAGATTTATTTGCTACATTGCCCGTGTACAATGTTACCAAGGAAAGTATGCATTAAATACTTAAATAAACAAACTGAAAACATAGTTTTACAGAACTGTAAAACTATGTTTTATTCCTTGTACTAAAATAAATAAACAATTGTACAAAGTTATAAACACATATTGTGTTATGTACTATATGAATAATGAGGAAAATGGAATGAACCTTTAAGTCTGCCATGCCCTCAAATCCAACTCTGTAGAGATTCTTGGCTCCATTGTCCCATACAACATATGCAGCAGATCGAGGGCTTGCAGCAGACCAGTCTTGTACCTCATTCACCTTTCCTCTTCTTCCATTCCCACCATCCTGGTCTTCCCATTGCCAGTCAACCTGTAAAATAATGCATAATATAGTCTGAATATAAGGATTCATCCTTTCGCAAAACATAGTATTGCTCATAATAAATCAGGTTATTTTCCAGTTATATCCAATTGTTCTAAAGGTTCAATATGACAGTGTGTCAAAAGAAGATCTTTCACAGTTTTTTTGTTTTATAAATCATTTTAAGAAAAGCTCATCAGCCCGCAACAAATCTAAACTGCTACTGAGAACTACTAAATACTGATGGAAAACCCAAAAACAATTTGCCAGACCTGGGAATCAAAGCCAGGACCTCCTGCTTAGCAATTGCGATTGCGACTACTAGACCAATAAGGCAGTAAATTTAAAGTATCAATATTATAAAATGTAAAACAATAAACTCAAACTCAAACTCAAAGCATTTATTTCAATTAAACCATTACAGGCACTTTTGAATGTCAAAACACAAAAAATAAACGAAGCTACAGTCCCAGTCACAGGGCATAATAACTTGTGAAAGTACTGTAGTCGCCCATTCGAAAGCGTAGATCTCTATGGAGAAGAATAATACTGATGAACATACCCCTCTCACAACTCTTGCTCCTGGAAAGATCCCTCTAACAGCTTGCTTTTTGCTCTTGCGTCGGGGTTCAACCAGACACCTCTGGGACCCCGGCGCACTTATGCGGTAGAATCTGTGTCTGAGATTATGTTTGTCTCCATGATAGCAAACTGAACACAGATCATAGTTGCTGCACTCGGCACACTTCCAACGAATGCCTGGAAAGTTTGCAATATTTTACATGAATACTAGGTTATCTTGTTTCCAAGTTCCATTACAGTGTCAAAAACAATATACATCAATGACTTTTCTATAGTAATAAAAAACAAATAAAAACAATAAGTATACTTACCAAATATAGGTTGCTGTCTACAAGTGTCACACATAGTACCTTCATGCTTGACACCAGTTGGGGCACTATCAAGTATTCTCAAGTCATAAGCTCCAGAACATCTATAATTAGCAGCCGTCCCATTGTCCCAAACAACAACCACCTCTTCAGGAGATTCAAAGTTCCTCACGGTACCAACATGGCCCTCCCCACCATCCTGCAAACAAACAGTTATCAAGTGTTGGATATAATAACTGCATTCATCATTATCTAATAGCTTGAGTCAGTAAACAGTTGCTTGGTTGGAAGTTTATATTTTATACAAAAACAATCAGCAAGCATTATTCATGTTTTATTTCTTTTTGTTTACATTAATTTGTTATTGATTACTAGCAGAATAATAATGCTATTGCAGCACATTACCTTAGAAACTTAATATATTGTTATGATAACTTTTATTATTTATGATAATTAAAGCAACATTTGTTATAACATGATAAACTAAGAAGGTATGAAACCTGAAAGATAGATAGAAAAGCAATAGGTTTACTTGAATTTATAAGTCAAATCGACAGGACCATTTGGTATGTTTTCAACAATACCACAGATTGTTTCATATTTATAGAAAAATGTAATAAAAATAGTGTTTAACAAAAATAAACAGTGATCTACCTGTTTGCCCCACTTCCAATCTGGACCCCGAATTACACGAGCCCCAACCCCTTCCATCATAAATCTAGTGGCCCTAGAAGATGTTGATGATCCAGGTATATTAGGTTCCATTGGAACGATAATATGTAGTTGTATAAGATTGTAAAAAGTTATTTATTCACTCCACCTAGCTTCAAAGGTAAATGTCAAAACTTTTTGACTTGACATCTTGACAGTCTATTTTCGTCCAGGAACGTGTTTTTAATTTTCAATTTCACGATCAGACTTCTTCGTATTTGCCGTGTTGTCCGAAATTGTTGAACGGAGTGCGAAGTGTCAAGTGTGAGGCGGTTGCGTTATAACTTCATGGGGTTGCGATGCACGTGCAGTCTTACAGGAGTTCTTTGGAAAGAAAACCCGTCTGGAACCAGGCACGGATGCAGCCCTCAAAATAGGTTGTGGTCACGGCCGCCTTAAAATCCGCAAAGTGACGTCGAAACAAAAAAAAGGGAAAAATCTTCGTGGAGTGGTAGTAATTGAATGATTAATTTTACAAGAAAAAACGAATAATAATATTCAAAATCAGCGACAGCAGCGAGTGCAGCGAGCTTGATTTTTTTTGCACCCGCCTCGTATATGTTAGATTTTCAGAATAATCAACAGACTCTAGAATTCAAGAGCGGGAGCAGCGAGCTCGAAAATTTTAGCAGCTCTCCTCTGATTTGTAAGACTTTATTAATATAGGCGTTATTGAAATGATTTTGTCGACTTCGGCAAAAAAAGTATCAGAACCACGAACACTTCAAGAAACGAGCGAGCGAAGCGAGCGCCGTTTTCTCGTGGTCCTACTATTTTGTCCTACTAGTAGGACCACGAGGGAGACCAGCAGTTTCTGTTCGTCCTACTATGACATATTGGAGCAGTAATCATTTATTTAAACCACCTGTATATAATTTATACCTTTGACACTAGTAATACAAGGAAGAAAAAAACAATCATTTTGTAACAAACTAAAAATATGCTCCTATTATAAATATATAGGAAACACTATATTGCACACCACATATTACAAATAAAAGACAAATAAACCAAAAAAAAATTTTTGCAAAAAAAAAACCGACTTCCAAAAAAAACACTAAAAAAGTGGAAAATAACTTTATTTTCGGAAGTCGGTGACTATTGTTTGTTTCACTGACTTTTTGCCACCGACTTCCGAAAGTAAAGTTATTTTCCACTTTTTTAGTGTTTTTTTTGGAAGTCGGTTTTTTTTTGCAAAAAAGTTTTTATTTTACCCTTTTTAGTTATCGTATCACACACAAATCCTTGTCAAGTATCGATTTCGAGGTCGCTATTGCTAATGCTTTTTTGAATATTTTCCCAGAAGTGAAATTTAAAAAATGTTACTATCATTTATCAAAAGCCCTTTGGAAAAATGCCACAAAGAAAATAAAAATAAAAACAAAAACCGAACAAAGGATTGTAGGATTATGTGCGGCTTTACCTTTGTTACCTGAAGATCTAATTGAAAATGGTATTGATTATATTCTTACTGAAAGCCCAAATACACCAAAAATGATAAAATTTCTGAAATATATGAAAACGACTTGGTGGAAGAGCAAAGAGTACCGCTCATCATGGTGCATATACGGTGAACGTCATCGTACCAACAATGTTGTCGAGAGTTGGCACTCTCGATTAAACAAAAATATGAAAATGTGTACTCCAGTATCAATACTGCGATTGATAAATGTGTTAATGGAAATGGAAAGCAAGACAACGAGCGATGATGTATCACGTAGACGAAAAGAACATTTGTTCCCAACGAGTAACACCCTCAAATGTCACACTGTTACTCGATGGGATTTTTTTCTGAAAAAATTCCCAACCGGTCACACTACCAGTCACACTGTTACTCGATGGGATTTTTTTCTGAAAAAATTCCCAACCGGTCACACTACCAGTCACACTGTTACTCGATGGGATTTTTTTCTGAAAAAATTCCCAACCGGTCACACTACCAGTCACACTGTTACTCGATGGGAATTTCTTCAGAAAAAAATCCCAACCAGTCACACTGTTACTCGATGGGAACACACTGTTACAGAACTTAATGAAAATAAGAATTAAATCGGTTTTTTAAATTTTTATTAAAATCAACAAAATAACAACATTGGTAAATACAGTTACTTAATTACGGACGTTAAACGTTAACATTCGTCATATTGCTAGTAATTCTCATTTTAATGTTTTATTCATAGTAACAATATCTAAACACAATCGGCCTTATATAATATAACAGAGTAAATCATCACATTTTACAATAATTAACAGTCCTTATTTCTAATATTAATTTGAACCTTTAAAGAAGAATTTTCTAAATATAATCAGCCTTATGTTTGTACCTATATGCATGTATCACAGTAAATCATCACATTTTACAACAATTAACAGTTATTAATTCTAATGTTAATTTGAACTTTAAAGAACAATTTTCTAAATATAATCAACCTTATGTTTGTACCTATATGTATGTATCACAGTAAATCACCACATTTTACAATAAGTATCAGTTCTTAATTCTAGTGTCGTAAAATCTCCAAAGCATGGCCAACTGAAATAAGACCTTGTGTTAATTCCAGCTGCGCTTCCTGAATAAACTCGTCTCTTGATATAGATTTCTTACCCCGTTTTCTTTTTGACGGTTTGCCTTGTTGTTTCAGAACATTTCTGACAGTATTCTGAGAAGAATCTTCTTCAATTGTGTGCAAGAAATGCATAATATTCGGGTGTTTTGTTCCAATGGTCTTATTTAGTTTATTATGCCAAGATTCGAGTGCATTTGTTGTGCGATGGGCGTCACCAAAAACGCACCACACTTTTAAATATTCCTCACGGAGCCACTGTTTTTCCATGTAGTTAATGAATTTTTTTGTGCCTGTACCTTCACTATCTCCGTATCTAGCAATTATGTAAACCCATCCATTAATTATCTCGTTTTCGGGCAATAATGGAAGAATCGCACTAAGTTCAATTATTCGCACCTCCTTCAAATCTTGTGACGTTCGTGAGGTCATATTCAGGCTTTTTCCTTTTTTAAAAATGGCTTTGTTGTAATGATAATAACAACCTTTTATTATGACTGTTGGAAAGACTTTGATAATGGCATTCATTGCAGCCTTTTCATAATCAAGTTTAAATTTTGTTGGATTCCAATCCGGCAACTGCGACTTAATCATTTGAAACAGAATTAAGTAGCTCTGCATTGTTTTGTTGGTCATTAAAGCATATATCACAGGGGTTATATTTGTGTGGTTTATTGTACTACCAGTATCTACATGAATTGTATACAATTGCACGAATGGAGAAGGGCAGCTTCTGAATGTGCCATCGCCATAAAATTCTTTTGATTCACATGTAATTTGCCTTGCTTCCACCGAGGAAAATACTATTATTCGTGTATTATTAGTTTTATTTGAGTAGTCTGCTAACAAAAAGTTATTATATCTTGGTGGCACTTCGACTTCAAGAGCGTTTTTAAATAACATCTTTGAAACTCCAGCTTCTTTGTTCCGTTGTCTATACAGTGTACTTTTAACGCTAGTAAATTTTGGTATGTTGGATACAATATTTATACCCGGCATCTTTAAGGTTGCCTATCATGGAATTGTATTTTTGTGGAATGTTAGGAAAGTCCGGTTTGTACAATTCAGTCTTTAATTTATGGATTGATTCATCAATTTCGTTCTTCGCAAAGTCTGGAGCATGGCTATGAGCAGTCTCGTCTAGTATTCGTTGATCCTATAAATAGAAAATAGCAACAATAATAACAGGAGTCAAAGCTGTCGTATTAGTAATATTCGTCATATTGTTTAACCCTGCGTATGATTAAAACAAGTTGTTTTAAAACACGTGTTTATAACAGTTCCAAATAAATCGATTAAGTGTTTATGCCGCGTTTGTGTATGACGCATCTACTACTACTTAGCATACATGTTGAACGTCACTTGTCGCGCGCCTAATGTTGTCTTATAGTGTAAACTCGGCTTTATTAATAATACATTTTGAAACAAGTTTTAAGCAATTTTAAAAGCCTTAAGAAAAAATGTTTTAAGCCGCTTTTAATAATAGCGTATGCTTGGAAGAAATGAAAACGAATAAGTATTTAGGACTTTAAGTAGCTTGAAATAAAACAAATCTATAGTTTTATGAAAATAATGCAAAGCATTCATTCACAAATAAACGTATTGATTAACAAACAAACCATAGGTTTATCAGTAAACTTTATTATATAGGTACTTACTTTTATTCTCAAGATTCCTTTGCAAATGTTTCGTTTTGTGCACGCCCACACTATTAATCCGCTACTATGCTTTCGTCTAGCATAAAATTGATGTCCACTTCGTAGCAAAATTGTCCCACCATTCCTTTTAATTAAATTTAATGGCACTTGACCGGACGAACTAGATGCGGTGGGCTCTGACATTGTCGACAACGTGCACTTTGCTTCGTTGCACTGCTCTGACTAATTCATTTTGCGTCCCTCTCCCCCACTTACGACACGTGGCCGCCGCCGCCGGAGCCGCGGGAAGAGGGATGCAAAAGTATTTTTACATTAAATGTGCATGGAAAATAACCGCCATTACACACTCGCGATAACTGATGTTGCCGGCTTATCATAACTTTATTTTGCTATACATAATTTTAATTGTCACAACATACTTATGGCTAATTATATGTATTTGGAAAATTGTTTAAAGTTCAAATTAACATTAGAAATTAGAACTGATAATTGTTGTAAAATGTGATGATTTACTCTGATATATTATATAAAGCTGATTGTATTTAGGTACCTCCCCCCCCCCTTATTACGTGGGACTTAAATATAGATGGCGAGATGTGGGTGTAATATTACACCTCTGCCTACCCCTTCGGGGATACAGGCGTGAGTCTATGTATGTATGTATGTATTTAGGTATTGTAATTTTATTTAATTATTTAAGAATAAAACGTTCAAAGGAGAATCACCAGCAATATGACGAATAAATGTTTTTAAAGTAAAAACCGATTTAATTCTTCTTTTCATTAACTACTGTAATATTGTGACTGGTTGGGAAATTACTAATAAGAAGTTCCCATCGAGTAACAGTGTGACTGGTTGGGAAATTAGTAATAAAAAGTTCCCATCGAGTAACAGTGTGACTGGTTGGGAATTTTTTCTTAAAAACATTCCCATCGAGTAACAGTGTGACATTTGAGGGTGTTACTCGTTGGGAACAAATGGAAAAGAAGACTTGGATCGAGATAACTTTGTTATGACAAACAAGCTACAAAATGATGTTACAAAATGATTGTTTTTTTCTTCCTTTTATTACTAAAAAGGTACTAGGTAATTTTACTACTAAAAAGTGTCAAAGGTATAAATTATATACAGGTGGTATAAATAAATGATTACTGCTCCATTATGTCATAGTAGGACGAACAGAAATTGGTATCCCTCGTGGTCCTACTAGTAGGACAAAATAGTAGGACCACGAGAAAACGGCGGAAGCGAGCTCGAAATTTTTTGCAGTGATGCATGGATTTGAATAGATTTTATTATTGTCATTCATACAGGGGTTACTTGGTCGATTATTAGACAGTTAGGACTCAAGAGAAAGTCGTCTGAAGAGCGAGCGAAGCGAGCTCGAAAATTTTAACACTTTGCCTAGCTTGGATAGGTAAGAATTGTTTCGACCTACCGAAGTTTCTTGGGCGACTTATAAACTCAAGAGAAACTAGGTTGCAAAAGCAGCGAGTTCAAAATTTTTTGCATCCTGCCTCAAATAAAGATAGATAGGTATGTAATTTGCGATCAAAATGTCCACATGCTCCATTTTTTTGCAACCTTGTGTATGTATGCCATAATGTTGTCCATTAAGACCTCGGGGCAAGGGCTCCCAATTTAATACTCCCATAATGCTGTATCCGCGCATACTGGAAGACTTTCAGGAAAATGATCTGATGATTCATTATTTAAATCTTAAGTAAACCAATGTAGCTGTATCTAATAAGAGAGACGACCAACTAACCTAGAGTACCTTGATATCATTTGAGAGATAGATTGATGATGATCTAATAATTATTATAGCTATAAATGAATACTAATATAGAATAAATCTTCTAAAGCGAAACTTAAAATAATATATATGTTTTTTTCGTTAGATTGATTCACATTAATTAATTATTACATTAATTATATAATTAATGTGTATAGAAATAAATGAGTGTCTGCGTGTCCTATTGCTTGTTCACTACAGGAACGCTACTGAAGGCACCAAACTAGTTGCTCAATTCTGGGCCTACACAAATTAGATTGCCATCGACAAGCTAAGAAGAAGGAAAGAATAAAAACATGTACGTATGGAAAAGAAGAAAATCTTAAGTGGAAATTCATTGTCATCTCTTTTGGTCCCATTTTGAGTGCTCTAAAAGCTCATCTTTGCCATGCTCGACCGGACCAATTTAAAAAATTGTGGTGACTGTATAGTACGACTGGAGGCACCTTAGCAGCCACCACTACTAATGCGATTCCGTAATGTTTTCCGTGTCCATGACGTAAGGCCTTCTGGCAGTGATGTTCCCTCAGGTGTCATAGGTGCATTCAATTATTTCACTCGGTATCACTCGACGAAATGTAACTTGGCCGTTAATCGCCTTGTCTCATCCTTAACCAGCTAACCAGACCACAATAGAATAATCTATTGTCCATGTACATGCATTGATGAACATCGTCTACCGAAATAATTGAACGCAGGATGCGTTTTCTGTGCTGTTTTCCTGTTTGTTTGTGGTTGTCAGTGTCACTCGAAAGCATGAAGTGTCACGCAAGAAATTAAAGACGTAAGACCAGGCAGTATGGTCAAAAGACTATAGCCTTCCCTTCGGGGTAAATAAAAAAAAAAAAAAAAAACATGAAGTGTCAAAACTAATAAAAAAGATTAAAAGATAGATTTTGTTCGTGGAACAAGTGGATAAATTTAATTAGAAATTTGATCTTCAAATGCTTCAGTCAATTTGATAAATATTGTGTTACTTCTTTGAAATCTGGAACCGTGCAGAGGTTTATTTTTATATCGGCTGGTTTATTGAAAAGTTCGAGTGTAGTCAGTTTCTTAGCTTACATAAACATTTTCGCTACGATGTCTAGCAATCGCAATAAATACGAAAAAGCTCGAAGACGTCTTGCTGCTGTAACATTTTTATCAAATATATCATTAGATGGAAAGATAAGAGATCCTGATTTAGTTCAGATAGTGCAAAAGACACCTAAAAAAGATAAAACTGATTCAGGATCCAAAGCGGTTGATATTCCCAAGGATAAAGAAACACAAACTCTACGAAACAGTGTTCGGAATAAAAATAAGGCACTAAATTCAAGTCCAGTGCATCGTATTGGAGCTGACAATCATTCTTTAAGTTCAGACTCGGAACACACAAACACCATTATTACACCTGTGAAAGGTGTTACTACATCTTTCATCAGAGAAAGGTACCATGCAACATTATTTTTTATTATTTTCAGATAGCTATATGTATGTCTAACAACATAAGCATCCGTTTACTAACAGCATGTCATAGGACAGGGATGGTGCCCAATGGCACGTGTGCTGTTGATGGCACGCGACACAATATTTTGGGCATGCAACCGATTTCAACTATATTTTCATCTACCTATGGCCTGCGAGTCATTATTTTCTGAAATTATTAACATGACTCGCTTAGAAACCGTTTGGCAAATGATTCCAGTTCAGCATGGCAAACATTCTATTAAAAGTAACCTCTTACAACCCTAATTTAAGTTATTTGTCATTTAATCTGCAACACAGAAGACACTTGTGTTAAATACTTTAATTTGAGTTACATGTATAACTGAAACCTTTATTACTGTACAGTGCAAAATTTAGTTGTTGGTAGTAAAGAGTTTCGAGTCGTTATTTTGCCAATTATAACCAAGCCAAAATTACTTGAAGGCACATCTATGGCATTGAACATTTCTTTAGAAAAAATGGCATGTTGATTCATAAAGGTTCGCTACCCCTGTCATAGGAAATACAAATAGATTGGTTCTTTTCTTTATCGTGTGGTTAGTGCCTAAACTGGTGTCAGAGTTCTTATGCCGCCCATGGGCCTCTGGCTTGGCTTTATATGCGGTCGAGAAATATCTCTCAGGTATGCTGGTTTCCTCACGATGTTTTCCTTCACCGAAGCAAGTGATAATTATTCAATTTGCACATGATTCCGAAAAATCAGTGGTGCGTGTCCTGGGTTCGAACTCGAGACCTATGACTTGGCAGTCCAACGGTCACACCACTAGGCTATCACTGCTATAGTATTGGTGTTAGATTTGTTATTAGCTGAATACCATTATCTCACACAAGAAATAAAAAATGAATAACTCTTCTTTAGATAGTTACCTACACATTTATTACTATACTATTCTATTATATCCATTGTAGTAAATTGAACTCAGAATTGTTTGCTGTGGCGATTGGAAGCCATTTGTTGTGCATTGCATATTCTGGCTGAGACTTGTGTAATTTAATTCTAATACTTATTTTATAGGTGTTCTTCTGGTACAACAGAATCTTTTAAAGATAAGCATGGCTCATCTAGATCTAGAAAAACTCATCTTGTTACCCTAACTGGTGCTAATGCAGATGAGAAAAGCAGTTCAGAAAGCCTTAATTTTGGTAAATAACATATTGTTTAGTGTCCAATCTTATTTCAAAACTGAACGCTTCAAATTCATTCAAAACGAATTGTGCACTGTATTAACTGTAAATATGATTACTGTTACAGGCAAATTCAGAACAAGTAACACTTGCATCCCAGAACATCATGCGTTAACAAAAGAAGTCCGCATGGTACGGCCAAACAAAGGAGTAGCATTCAGGGATGAAAGACTTGCAATAGCACCAGGACAGGGTGCTCCTTGTGTCATATTTAGCACCATCCCGTACTCTAAGACTATCCGCAATGCACGGTAATTAGTTTATGTTAATAACATTTTTGTTGTTGCTACATTTCAATCTGTGTTTTTCTTCAGTAAAATTATGGCCACATTCATAATATTTCCTTTAGGTCTGATCTAAGAAAAGATGGTGTTAGAAGGAGGAACACGTCAGGACCAAGACCTCTTTCAGCCATCACAGACAATGGTATGGATCCATTTGACCTTCTTGGCCTAGAGAGAGCAGAAAATGGCCAAGAAATATCATACTCGAAATTATTGGTGCCCTCCAAAGTTTGTACAAGAGAACAGTACAAAAAAATGTATGAAGGGGACTTGACTGAAAAGGGTAATTGGAAAATAGTTAATCGCCATCCACATGTCATAGCAAGGTAATTATAATATTTTCTTCTGTTTTGTAACATTTGGTTTGTGTGAATCTTTTGGTTAAAATCTAGGAGTTGAAAATGTTTGATGCAAGTGGTAGCATTTAAATGCAGAATAGACCCATCAATTAATATTCAGCCACTTTTTGTGTTGAAGTCTACCATTCATTAAATTTCCTAAGTATCAAAGATCTGATAGATCTCTACATGAATCGTGTTTTGCATGTTATTTAATGTTTTACTTTATTCAATAATAATATTATCATTAAAGAAAATGTGTGTCCTCTCTTCTCCATCTAAATCTATATTTCCTTGTGAGTGTGTAGAGAATATGTATGACTATAAAATTTCAAGGTAAACTCAATAGATAACATTTACTGTTCTGTACATGTTATGAATATCTCATCAGTAATTATTAGATAACATACAATGAACTCAAAATCTTGACGAAGACAATGGCAATGCACTTGTCTATATCTTAGCGACATACTTATCTGTTAATGCATACATACATGCATAACTCACATGCTCACACACACATTTCCATCATTATTCTGCATTATTTATTACCAACTGGTACTTAAATGCATTTTAAATTCATGCAATCTTCACAATCATTTCATCACTAACAAATTTAACTTTCAGGACTAAGTTATTGACGAGGCACAAGGATAAAAAATGGTAAACACTGAACAGATTAAAATCTGCTATGCAACACTTAGTTTTGGCTAATGCTACTACATATATCCCTGCTAAATATATGAGTCGTTCCATATATTTCGAAATATACAATAGGATAATTTGTACTATTTTATCTGCTTAGTTTTGGTCAGTAATCACATTACCAGGTTACTTTAGGTGTTGTGCAGTGAATACTTTGAGCTTTATATTTGGGAGTAATTGGTTTATGAAGAACTTCAGTGTATTTATCACTGTCTTGATACCTAATATTATATAAATCCGGGCTACAATATAATATGTATGTAAAACTCACCTAACCCACTAATCACTATAGTCCATGTAATAACCTGGCTTACTTGTGATTTGAAAGATGCTAGAAGTTAATTTAACATTAAGAAGTATGCATGATTTTCATTGGGAACATAGAATGAAATGGAGGGGTTTAAAGTTATAATATAGACATTAACTAGGATGTATTTAGAATTTTAGAGCATGGTACCAAACGACCTCTTACTAACTCTTTTCTAGATGCATGCTGATTTAATTGGTTCTAACATAAAAGTAATAACAGCCTGCTCACCATTTACAATATTTTTAACAGAATAATGACTATTGTTATCTTTGTAGGTGTTTTTCTTATGAATCATCGCAGAGAACAGCAATACCATCGTCACCACCACACTCCTCGGTGGATGTAATGAAAACATTCGACTGGGATGAAGGATCAATACTCTCTCAAAAATATGTATGTATCCATTTTTTATTTTGTGTGAAATATTACAGATATCAGTAGCTAGCGTTGGTGATGAGCATGCTTTCTGGGTTCGGAAATTGAGTCAGGATAGTGAAATGTAACACTGGGGTTTCCTAATATGGAATTCTCAGTGTATGACACTGGGTTTTTTGCTTTTGAGTTGCCTGAAATGTAGTCATTACACCTAATTGTAAAGGCATACTAATCTCTAACCATGATGTTCTTTCAGGTGCAATACTGTCCCAATGTATTAGACGATCCGGAGCTGATCGCTGGAAAACACAGAACACTTCTAACATTCACATCCTACATGACGTCTATTATTGACTACGTCCGACCGCAAGATCTCAAGAAAGAACTTAACGACAAGTTTAGGGAGAAGTTCCCGCACATCAAGTTAACTCTCAGTAAATTAAGAAGGTAATATTTTAACAATAGTATTTCACTAAAGGTGTAATGGATATTAACTGTATCTTTATTTTGCAGCATCAAGAAAGAAATGCGGAAGATTGCCAAACATGACAATGGAGGGGTCGATTTGCTGTCAGTTGCTCAGGCCTATGTGTACTTTGAGAAATTGATTCTGGCAAATCTGATCAACAAAGACAATAGGAAGTTGTGCGCCGGCGCTTGCTTAATGCTCTCTGCTAAGCTCAATGATGTGAAAGGAGATGCATTGAAGGCGCTCATAGAAGTAAGGCAATGTTTTAAATATCGTGAAATAATTCAACTGCCCTCATATACTTAGTCATGTTCGTTCTTTCAGCGCATTGAAACCACATTCAGAGTGAATAGAAAAGATTTAATGCGTTTCGAATTCGCCGTCCTTGTGGCGTTAGAGTTTGGGCTGCACGTGCCGCCGTACGAGGTGTTCCCGCACTACCAGCGCCTGCTGCACGAGTCGTGACCTTGGCGCCGCCTGGCCTTCGAGCCATGTATCCGCGTCTGCCACCGCCGACGCAACACCATCGTTGACAACTTACGAGCCAGCGCCTGGATGTAAAGTGTTGACAAATAAGTTCATAGGGACGTTCTAAACGTTGTTGGGACTTATAAAGTGATTTATTACAACTCTAACAGTAGAAGTGGTTTTGTAGATATTAGCGTATTGCATAACAAAGGTAATCGTAATGTCAATGATACGTCGGCAAAACAGGGAAAGCGCTTCACTTAGTGGCAAACTGGCAAACCGTATATTTGCTAGGTTTGTTTTAACTTCTCCCATGCAGTAATTCCTAGCATTTTTTTCAGAACAGTTTGCTGCCTTATATTGTGTGTATGCAGGCTCAACATGAACGCAGCTTCTTCGGTTCAGTATGCAAAGCTAAAGTGAGATCCCGTGACCGCCAGACCTTCGTCATTTTATAAAAGCTGAAAGGGGTTTGAATTAAATGGCCTGCCTAACTTCCGCCATTTTTTTAAGATGCCGCCACGCATATGACTTGTGTAAATCGATAGCCGGTATCAATACAAACTAGTTTTGTTTGAGACATAATCCTTTAAAGCGTCACGTTTCCGAGATATAAGCTATCAAAGTTTGAATCTATTCACTGATGGCGTCGTCAGTGCAACTTTGATTTTATTAGTGACGCACTACACCTGTATTAATCAATAGCTGGCATCAATACACCCTCCGACCAGTAGCCGTATTCTGGATTTTATCCTTATTCAAATCATGCCTTAAAACAAAGAAAATCCCAAAACTTTGGTGGAGTGCTACAGTGATAGCTTTGCTTAAACCTGGAAAATGCCCAAAGGATCCTAAAAGAAACCAACCAATTCCTTATTTCCTCTGGGAGCACTTGGGATATACTATGACCAAAACGCCCTACGCCCTAATACATAAAAAACACAATCCCTTGGGAAACCGCTTCAAATAGTTTCCCAAGTAACACACAGTAAGTTCACTTACAATTCAACCTACTTTAAATGTGTCTGGCGGGAGTTTTCCACCACACAAAGTCTCTGGCAGTGGAAGAGGTGAATCATCAATTCATCCTACTAGCCCTAATGTAATATTAAAAAAAGTGTATGACGTAACTTAGCTGCTATTTAACACAACTATATATAATATCTGCCCAGGCCCCCAAAACTGACTTTTCATAATATCCAATTGTTCTTACCTATAGCAAAGTTCTTCCACAGAAAAAGTTCCGGATTTTCTAAAATAACGTAGGGCTGACGGTCATGGGTCCCTGATCCATTAGGATAACATCTTATTCTTAACTTAAATTATAATAGATATAAATCACCATGTAGCCACACTAGCTTATTTGGGTAATTAGATGTCAATAATTAAGATTACACTCAATGTAACATCTAGACATTTTTTATTAAGGGCCTTATAATATTTATATTAAAATAAAATACCAGTATTTAATTATAACTTGCCTAGCCTGTTAATAAAGTATTTCTGTCATATTTATAAGTAGAAAATAAATGAAGTCGGTTAAATAGTAAGTACTAAGTAGCTATTACTACACACTAAATTGTAAATAATGTAAATCTGCTAGTAAAACTGTTTTGGTATTGTAGATTGTAAAAAAAAAAATATTTTTAGATTAAAATAGAATATCATTTATAAGCACTATTTGCCCCTATCTGATTTGTCTCGGAATTGTAATGCTCAAGCATACTATTATTTATTAATATTAAACAAAAGCCCCACCATCGCATAATTAATTCATGTTCAGTGCTAGACGCGTTGCATATTAGACGGTTTAAAAAAGATCAAATTAGGAAGTCTTACATGTCACGTCTGTGAAGTTTCGACAGCTAAATAAATATCTATGGAAGACCTATCTCACTACTTATTATAAATGCAAAAGTTTGTTAGCATGGATGGATGTTTGTTACTCTTTCATGCAAAAACTACTGAACGTATTTACATTAAACTAGGCATACAGATAGCTCATAACTTGGATTAAGACATAGGCTACTTTTTATCCCTGTAGTACGATCCCGTGAAACAATAACTTAACTCCACGCAGGCGAAGCCGCGGGCATAAACTAGTAAATGTTATAAATTAACTAGCGACTTGCCCCTGCTTCGCAAGGCGCCACCTATCGGGTCCAAAACTATCTTGTCTTTCAAGCTGAAACCAACCATAGACATTCACAACGTAATCGCTTTGGTGGTTTCGGAGTTTAGCGTGGCCGAATACAACATGTGATTATTATAAAGGGTGTCAATAGACCCTTAATGAAGCCGAAAGGCACTTGTTATCCCCATCATTGCGATATTTTTTTGTTCCGGACCATACCAGGGTACCTTCTGGTTACGGAGATATTGGAGGTCAAAGGTCCTACTTTTTCAGAAGTATTTTGTTTAAATACTAGGTTTTAAGGTTACTACTTTACTTAAAATACCTCAATGACCCGTTTACCCGTTCACAATTTTTTGAGTGCGTTACGTTGTGTTTTACCGTAAAACGTGATTTTTCACCCCAAAATAAAGTCGTTTCCCAGCAATAATTTTTGCGTAAGGTTACTTAGTTTGATGTACAAAATGCTTGGTTGACGGCTTCGTGAAGGGTCCGTTTGCACTTGTATATTAAATAGCTGTGCCCCGCGATCTTCGTCCGCGCGAAATTATTATAACAATATTACTTCCCTATTTGAATCGGAACTTGTTAACAATTTCAAGGGTTTACATTTTTTGCACGGGACCATTATTGTAATTCTTTTTCTAAAATAAAAGTAGCCTACTGTACTTACCCCTTATAACATCAGCTATCTGCCTGTGAAACTCCCATCAAAATCGGTCCACCCGTTTCGAAGATTAGCCGGAACAAACAGACAGATAGAAGATTTCTTTACTTAGAACAAAAAAGTGTTTTGTTATAAATACTGTATATACTTTCATACGCATTCTGTCCATGTACGGCAAGCCGATCCCTTGGGAAAAGCAAGCCTTGGAGTCATACTCGACCACCACCTGACACATAACAGCAGCGCGTAATCGAGCGGCCTTTGCCATGAGTAGACTCCATTTCATGTTAACTGCAAAGAGCAATTTGTCACTTAGGTGCAAGTTGCGTCTTTACACCGCAGTGATCCGTCCCATTATGACATATGCATGTGTCATATTCGCCCACGCCCACCCCCGTCACATCTATAGCATGCAGACCCTGCAGAACCGATTCCTCCGTAAAATCACGGGAGCCCCCTTTTATGTCCGTAATGACAGTCTACATATAGACCTTAGAATACCTACCGTCCTTCAATTCATGAAACGCCTTTCAAAGCGTTACTTTGACTCGGCCGTCAAACATATTAACCCACTGATCGCATCGGCCGCCCGATACGAACCATCGCGTATTAGCATGGTCCGACGTCCCCGTCATACCCTTGTCACTTCTGACAACCCCATCACCGTTCTACAAGAAAGTAATAGGGAAACCAGTACTCTCAAGAAATACAAACACAGACCGCCATCCTTCCGGCCTCGCCGCCGAGGCCCGGCGCGACATCCCCGTTCACTCCCCCCCCCCCCGACCCTTGCAAGAGCCAGCCCGCGTTGCTGAGCCTGTAGCTATAAATCAGTCCCCAAATAATATCACTCAGATCCAGCCTGTCCCTTTGCTGCCCTCCCCTAGCGACGCCCTAAGCCGAGGTTCGTGCCCCACAGGGGGTACCCTTAGTGAGTTGTCGCGTAGTATATAAGTTTTGCCCTGGCTGGAGGCCTTAATTTATTTCAAGGCACCCACAGGATTGTCCGGTTAAGCAGAAGCCAGCCCTAGGCTGAACTGCGAGATGCCCTAACAAAAAAAAAACATACGCATTCTGTAAAACTGTTATTTTTAAATTATTACAAACAGACACTTGCAATTTTATCTAATTGTTTTAACCCTCATTGTTAAACGTTAACGATTTTTTTCATGATGATTGCTCGACAGCCAACCAATAGTTAGTTGCTCAATCTAAAGAGTTTGGCTGTCTTTTTTGTAAACTCCCAAATGAACTCCTGGCCTGTGCAGGTGCAGCTCGCCATCGCGTCGTCTCACATGACTCGCACTGTACATCGCGGCCCTATCCAGCTTCTTGCCAACATAGCTCATAGATGGTATAATACGGTGAGAATTTAATGTTATTATAGCCAAATGATGCAACTGTGATATAAACACATGTATTTATCTATGTAAATAGGCTAAAATGTAAGTAAATTATTATTTGTTGTGGAAGTAATTTATTTTCGGAATATTTGGGTAAAAGAGAGTGCTGCAATGACTACGCGAACGCATAAAAATGTAAAATATTATAAGTTGTTAGGTTCCGTCGAAACGTAGGTAAGACATACCTGTCCTGTCGCAGTTCATTGTATTTACTCATAAGTGTTATGTTATTTTAATCATTATGGTGTGAAATGTTTTAATAAAACGTAAAAAAAATGTCGACTTTGATTTCAAATAGCTTCTTCTGATTTTAGATACAGTTATTGAGCCTTTATTCTCATTAAAATAAGGTTACTGGTATGTTAGTTTACCGTAAGATATTAAATATTGTGAGAAGCCTATAGCAAATGATTTGGGACAATAAACGCTAAAATTCTAGGAATGTCATGTAATATGTTGCAAAATTATGTCAATCTGCTTAATTAACTGGTTTCCCTGGCTATATTTACGCGTTGAATCGTTTGCTGTTATATAGGAATAAATGCTGCAGTCTAGCTACGGGCGCCACACGCTTGATATACCTACCGCGTGTGTCACTGAACCACACGGTCGAGCGGGCGTCGTAACAATAACACGCATCACTAACCACCCTGGCCCCTGCTGCGTGCACAGCAGTTCCTCAATGCTGTCCTTTGAGATTCCTTCTTTACTGGCGAAATATTCACAAGTTAATCATGTTTTATGCGAATGCTTGAGACTGACACATCACATTGGACACACAAAGTTTCACAGGTTCCATTATTCCAAGGCGTTGACTAATAGTAAAATTCAGTAGGCTAAGTAGATGTTCATGCTGTATTTACTATTTATTGTAACTATGCCATAAGCGCCTAGCCAAAACAACACTAGGACCAGCTTAGTGGACACCACTGATTTCTATACCGTTGTAGTCACTAAGTACTTATGCCTTAGTTGACGCAGTGGCTGAGGTTCTGCGCTTTAATTAGCAGGTTCGATACCTGGACGGAACAATTATTTTTGACTCTCTCTGGATGTACGATCACGTTAAAAAGTTTGGCAATGAGCAATCCCACATAAAAAAAAATATAACACATGCAAGTAAATACTTACTTGCATGTGTTATATTTTTTTTTTATGTTTACACACTGTGTGGCCACTCATTGGGGGAAATATAACTTCAGTCGGGAAGAATCCTTGCCACTTGCAATAATAATATCCTATATATCTAGCAATTCATAGCTACCTATTAGCTGTAGGTAGGTGCTTTATACCTACCTGTATTAAAATAATAAAAACTTACTCCGTAACTGGTTTACACAATGATTATTTGGATCACTGAAATTGCTTTTACATTACACTATCGTATGTCCTAACATGAAACCTCGTCCGCTCCACATTATTGAAGTTGAAATAACCAATATAAGTACATGTTTTATTCATTCACGTTTAGAAATAAAATAGTTCTCGTACCTCAATCACGTAGAACACTGAGTTAAGAACCTCCTCCTTTTTGAAATCGGTTAAAAATGAGTGCTAAGGTAAATGTTCTTGTGCTAAGTGACCGTGTGTGCGTAACCTCTGAGTTAAATAGTTTATTTATTTTTGCACCCGCAATGTTTCTCAAGAGAAAATTGGTGATAAGCTCCGTTATATCTTTAATTTCAAGTGTCTCGGGAAAAACAGTAGGGTGGTTATTTTGTTTGTTTTTCCTTGGTATATAAGCTTATCAGTCGTCACAATGGCCCAGAAGTCGTGGAATTTGAAATGCTGGAAGATGCCATTTCATACCTTCTTCTTATCCAACAACGAATTTCTTCACCACGTTCAGACCGCTCTCTGGCCTTCAAGCTACAAAGTGAACCAAGTTTCCCAATTTTCTCTCTTACCGCGCTGTCATCTTCTTCGACTATTTTTCGTATCAGGTGGCCACCGAAACCATTCTCGCACAAGACTTAGGATTAGAAAAACTGGATTGGCTACGGATTTCGTTTCCGCCAAAAGTTAAATTGACTTAGAGCCAGAGATTATTTTGATGCCTAATTTTGAAATTCAATACGATTTTTTGAATATCATCTTCTTTCATTTTAGATATCGATTTCCTGTGCAGTATTGTACATTCTCAGCTTGTGCTACGCCCACGAGGACTCGACCCAAAATCTGGTGACGAATAACACATCAAACGAAACACTCGATTCGGATTCCAATGAATGGTTATCAGATGACAATGACCTTGATCAAGAAGCAAGCATGTGGCGATTATGGAGGCCGTTCAGGGACTTCAGAGATTGGGGTCAGTATATTTTAGTTCCTAAGAACATTTACGTTTCTTATGATATATTGTACTGTATGACGGGCTGGTGTCCGCAACTCCACGTCCAAAGGATGTATTTTGCGTACGGAGTTACAGTTTTTAAATGAATTCCTAAATAACCCTCCCCCTATGTATCGTATTCCTATTAATCGTGACTTTTTTCTGACTTCTCCCCCCTGTTCAAACCTCACTTGATTAAAAGACGACAACTTCCAATATATTTAGGTATCGCCTAGTTTAGTGAAAACTGGCATAAGTTTGGTGGGTACGTGCCTATTCAGCTAGTTTGAGAACAGCATGTATGTATAACGCCATCCACCTTTGTTCATACTTACTCGACCCAAATGTAATGGACAGCTGATAAGTTTTTCGATTTTGGTCCCATGGAGAGAGTTATACGGGGTGGAAGGGACACCGACGCGAAAACGGAAACCACATACTCAGTACATCATTCTGAACCCCCCTACATAGAAACTTTTTGTCGGTTATTAAAAAACATCAGCGGTTACCTACAAAAGTGCAACACCTAAAGGGTCAAAATGTATAGAACAGCAGATGTTTTCTTCCACCCCGTATAGTTTGATTGTCTGAATCACACCCTTAAATATAACCAGTTTTCTGATACTTACACGCTGTATATTCGTTTTTTTTATTCACATTTTACATAATTATTATGATTCGTACCTAACTCAGAACAAAAAAATGAAACCGTGTAAATACAAGGTCAAATTTAATTAGCTAGCGAGACTACCCCGGGTGTGATGGGTATCGAATCGATAGCTTATCAAGTAGAAAAAAATATTGATGTTTTTTTTTTGTGTGATCTATCTCTGGTAGTTTGGTTATTTGAAGTATCATGAGTTTATTTATATCGTGCTTAGATATCGAGTTTCGCTAGCTAATTTAATTTGATATCTGTATATCTCCGAGGATAGCTAACAATGTGAATCGAGTAAGTTGTACCTATATAATATTTAAGCCGGTCACTGCGGTGTTTTGTGGTAAGTAACTGTGTGCTTGTTTCTTTCAGGTCATTCAATGTTTCATAAAAAGTTTACACGTTCCCCTGGAATGAAGGAGAGCGAACATGGTGGACTACATTATCATCGTGACAGGCCCAAACGCAAGCTTAAAAACAAAATTAAATTACTTTTCAAATTAAAACAGTTCGAAATGTACTTTTTTTCTTTGTTCAATATGATTGCATTAAACTTAACCTCCAAATATCTCGGTATTCGGCAACGAGGCACTATGTGTGTCTAAATGTCCTCTAGGTAGGAGGAACATAGCAACTATGATGCACTTCCTGCTCATGTTATCCCAATAATGTGTAGCTAAAGTGACCTCTGCGCTCCCACCGACGGCACTCAGTGGTCCGAAAATCGAGCATGGAACTCATAAAAACTTTTAGAGAAAGGAATTAAAAAAATAAAATCATGTGTTTGGTATAAGTACCTCCCTTATACGTATGTAAATGTTAACTTAGGATTTATGTATTTGTGCATGGGAGAAAAAACTTACAATTCTCGGTTTGAATTTTCGGTTTGGGATTTTTCAAATCTTTGACATGGTTAATTGAAGCAGCCGATTCTGTTCTATTGGCCAACAAACATTCTCATGTATCGGTAAATGATGCATGGACAAATATAAAAAAACCTACTTCGTCACCAAACATTAACAAAATACATTGTCATAATGACAATTGCTTCGTCCAAAGCTTGTCCAAAGAGTAAAATATTTAATACTTACCAAAAGGAAGTTTTGTCTGCGTTCGTGGCATATTTGGAGACAGGGCTTGAATTTAACTTTGTTCTTATCTTGTAACCATATACTTAATACGTGTTTGAATTATCTAGACATCATGTTTTATGCGGATTCACAGCGAACTGTTACGCGCCGTGACAGTTCTCTGATTCTGCCCAAGAGATATGGACAAGATGGGGACTATGAAATGTTGTCTGCAACGCAAGGCCATATATCTAATATAGCATTAACAATTGAATCTACATCCTCCGTAGGAACGCGTCCCAAAGGTTCCGTAAGAAAGGAATTGGTTATAATGATGTTCGATTCAATGCTAGACTGCATCGTAGAATCGTGGGAACCAATACTGCCACTTAAGGATGAAGAAGCCTTACATCATATTTCCTTAGATTTGAGGACAGGTAGCGACACTACAATTGCGGGAAAAAAGAAAAAAGCTGCTCGTAAGTCAATGACATACCTATTAAGTAGACCATACCAACAGTCTTACATACTTACTTAGCGCCCATCCTTGCTTAGCATGGCGTGATCTATCTGGTCCAGAACTATTCTATCTTTCAAGCTGGAACCAACCATACACTTTACACATTTAAATCGGTTTGGTGGTTAAATCCTGATATTATGTGGGCCGCTCCATTAGCAACATTAAACTTTGATTAGGTATGCTTGACATAATGAAATACCTAAGAAGGATTTAATATTTGCAGTACAAAGAAAAACCTCAAAACTGACGAAGCGAAGCCGTTCAAGGGTTGATGATGTAGAGGTAATTGTGTTCTTAAATATAATTGATCTAAAAATTGAAAACTGATGGTGACCAACGAAATCTCAATTAAACATATATTATGTACTTTCGAACATTTATGTATGATGTGATTAAAGTGTGTACCTATACCCAATATTAATAGAAAAATCCAAACTCACTTAGATACCAAACTGACAGACTCAAACATCTCTAGATGTCAAAGTGATTACTTGAGTAAAAATGTTACGATTTTTATTCTATAGTTTAGTAATTGTTTGTTTTACTTTACTTGACGGTTCTTACTTCGTTTAAATTCTTGTCTATTGCATAAAAATGTTTGCTTTAGTAATTACTTTAACTTGACTGTAGATACGGGTGATAGACACGTAGAAAGTGGAAAGTATGCACACAGGTTCAGATTTTCGATTTTCTCAAAATATCGGCGGGCGATTCCATAGGGCGGACAAAATCATGGGTGATAGATAGTACATAGTCATCAAATACTTTGAGGTAGGTAATCTGAAATTCCACCAACATGGCTGCCGCCGTGGTCGGCCGACTTGATGTCTTATAGTGTATGTTACACATTGTTGGGCGATCTCATCCTTCACTTTCCACCAGACGAGACCAGGCCTATCAGGCAATATAAAAATATATTAAATTATTGCAGCTCATCTACTTCGCCAGTTTTATCATTCACAGAATGGCACCACTCAAACTACTTGGTGGTCAGGTCCTGATGAAAAAGCTGTTATACGATTCCGAAACGGCAACATGTATGAAGGAAATATTTCTTTAAAATGTATGCATGGCGAAGGTCGGTTTCAATGGGCCGACGGTACCGTCTACTTAGTAAGTTGAAAATAAAGAGGTCCATTCTTTTATACGGATTGCCCCGTTGCCAGTGTCCAAAACAGTGTTTCTTAAATACTCCGAAGTACTTACTTAGGTATATAAAAATATCCGTAAATTAAGTAGGTACTCATTGATTTTAATTTTAGGGAAAATTTCAAAATAATGAAATGCTCGGAAAAGGTAAAATTCAGTGGAAAGATGACACGTGGTATGAAGGCGAGTTTGCCGGAAACCTGCGACACGGTCAGGGTCTGTACGTGGATTCTCGCAGTCAGCGCTCCTACGCTGGCGGCTGGCATTGTGGAACTAAGCATGGAGAAGGAGTTATTTACTATTCCAAAAACTTTACGAATTCGTATGACGGGCAATGGATCTACGTATGTATAAAATTTACGTTAACCCTAAGTTGAATACAAGACCAACTACCTCGTTAGTCTAGTGGTCGGAAGCGCTACTGCTGATCAAGAGGTACCCGGTTCGATACCCGGTTCCGGCAAATAGGCTCGCCCCTTATTACATGCGACTTAAACATAACGTGTACGTGTTTGATGTTTCTAAAAGGTGATTAGTTAGATACACCATATACCTCGGCCTAGATTACAGGCGTCATACATACCTACATACATAACTGTAAAGCCAATCATCGTTATCTTTGGGGAGCCGAGAGTGCGCTTGCTGATTGTGGCGTTTTCTCAACACGGCCTACTAACTCAGCTACACATTTCCATGTTCACTATGCTTGCTAAAAAACCTGGCCCCCCTTACTATTAAGTACATCATTTTACTGCATATAATATAATTATGTAAGTATACCTTCTTAATTCAGAATGAGCGATACGGATACGGATCTAGAGAGTACTGCGAACTAAGTGGATACAAGGGAGAATGGAATAGAAACGAGCGGCAAGGTAAAGGATTAATGATATGGCCGAATCACGACGTAAGTTTTATAAATTACCATTACTTATGCCTAATCATTTTTCCTTGCTCAATGTGCTCATGGCACATGGTGTAGAGACACGAGCAATGGCAAGTTAGAGTTTACACGCAGTTCTCCTACTGTATTGATTAACGTTTTACGTTTTCACGAACATAGTATTTCGAAAGCCATACTATTACGAAATAGGTCTAATATCTCAAAGTAGAAACCGTTGTTTACGAGAAAAACGCTTTTGTATTTTGCTTAGTGTTTACATTTCATTGCTCGTGACTGTACAGCCAAATACAAGTCAACCGTCTACTTTTGATTGTACAAATATCAGCCAAAGTACTTTTTTTTCAACAATTACTTAGTACTGATATTACCTACCTGCCGTTGATGTGGTTGGTAGGTTTTTTGTCCCTTTTTATACATGTTTAATGATTGTGGATAATTATAACTAAAAACAGATTTTGGCGTTTCGTAAAAACAGTGTTTAATAGATAAAACACTTTTTAACGTTATGACCGAAAAACAGTTTGGACTGCAACATACAGCATGCATCATGGCGCCTACACTAATTGGTCGTTTGCCCGTATTCGAGTGTTCTAATGACTTGACACGAATTCGGCAACCCGATGCTTTTATTTCACCAGTCATCGCAATGGAATGGAATACAAGCTTACAATCGGTAAAATTAAAATGAAACCCGACGAGTTTGCCCGAATTCCATGAGCAGTCGAACCGGGAACGACCATGTGTAAAGTTTTGCGCCATCAGAAAGATGTGGTCATAATTAGTACTTACCAATATCCAGTAAAGCACGTCCACGTGCCAATTTATTAGCTAATATAATAACAGCCTCTCGGGTCGATCGTCAGGTTAAGCCGCGCTAGCCTGGGTTGGTCCGTGAATGGGTGCCCACTCACTACATACCGGGTTTCCTCCGTGCCTCGGAAAGCACGTTAAGCCGTTGGTCCCGGTTGTCATTTGTAAATCTTTGACAGTCGTTACAGGTAGTCAGTGACCCGAAAGTCTGACAACCAGTCTTACCAGGGGGTAACGGGTGGTACTAACTGGGTTGTGGAGGTTAGATAGGCAGTCGCTCCATGTAAAATACTGGTATTCAGCTGCATCCGGTTACACTGGAAGCCGACCCCAACGTAGTTGGGAAAAGGCTAGGCAGATGATGATTCTTCTAATAATTTGTATGTTATATACGGGGTGGAATGGATATCGACGCTAAAACGGCTGCCACGAAAATCAGCTGATTCATACAAAACTGTAATATCTACACGGTCAAAATGTATGGAAAAGCAGATGTGGGGGGTTCAGGATGATGTACTGAATACGTGGTTACCGTTTTAGCGACGGTGTCCCTTCCACCTTGTGTTTTGTACATTTTTATATGATTTAATTTAATATCATCAATACCCATACTCATTATAAGAATGTTTCTATTCTTTAAGTTTTACCGTGGTGGGTGGCAGAATGGAGTCATGTCCGGTTATGGTATTTACATTTGGGAAGCTTGTTATAACAACACCATGGCACTACCATCTATTAATGCATTTCGTGGTATGTGGGATAAAGGTCAGCGCAATGGATATGGTATACTCAATCTTGGACTCGGCTTGGGATCACATTATAAGGGAGAGTTTAAACATAATAAAAAACATGGCGTAGGGAAATTTGTCACAAACAATGGATTAACTATCCAAGATAAAAGACTTTTCATTGATGACAATTTAGGACCCTTGAATTCTGCTGGTAACCAAACCAGCAACTACCAAGTGCATGACTCTAAAAGAACTTTAACAGTAAATGAACCCTATCAGTTTGAAATTTGTGACAGTACTGTCGGCCTTTTTTATCATATCGATCAAGCGCTTAAAAATATAGATAGACAAGATGAAATTAGAACGAACATAATCAATAACTACTTGGCAAATAATCATATAACAGAAAAAGACAAGCCGTCGTCAGAAGAAGCACATATTAATAAGCCAGGGAACTTCGACGACTTGATCAGGTTTGAGGAGATTTCGTTACGCCAGACATTAATGTGTTATAAAATCGATTTGTTGAATATTTATTATAAGTATGCGACCATATGCAACACAGAACCAATAGCGTTTACACCTGTACTTATTCGCTTGTTCCTATGGCAATTCTATTACGACTGTAATGTTCACGATAGAGGCTTGACACTCGTCGAGATTGACAGGATATATCACAAGAATCCTGAATGGCTCGCAGGGAACCCGCATAACCCGTTCGAGAAAATTTACTTTTGGCAGTTTCTACATAGTCTGATATCAGTTGCCAGTAAATTATATGCAAAAAGAGAATTGCCAGGTACAAAGCCTGATACAATTCTTGCAAGTGCTTTCAGAAATTTTATGGAATTGAACGTACTACAGGGATCTAGTCGTCAAAAAGGTACTTTCGATGGAAATTTCGAAAAGTTGTGTAAACTCATTATCATCTGCTAAAATTAGTTTTTGTTTAAAGGTAATTTGGTAAATGGTTATGGTAAATGGGTACCATTGAAAGCGACCTATGAGTTGTACCGGAGCCTGGGGGAGCCACACACAGTGCGCACTTTTCTTCGCGCTGTACGTCGTCCACCACACTGCAAGGAACATCCCCAACCCGGCCTCGTTGAAGTGCCCGACATATGCCTGCCACTAGGCCGTAATGTTTATATTTTTGGAGATGAATTAACCTTTGTTGTCGGTAAATAATATTTACACATTTTTCACATTTCTTATTTTTTTCTTCCACGAATCTTTAAACAAAACAAAGTTCCGTTACTTTTTATTACAGATGATAATGAACTCCCTGAACCCTTTGAAATATATGAAGACGTTGAAAACTTGAAACTTTTCAACTTTGGAAATTTATCAAGCAAAACCATTTTAAGAATATTTTCAAAAATATTTCCGAACCTATGCGAAGGCGATAACATTATGGATCTTGATATCGAAATAACATTTTTTGAATTTTTTGAAGCTTTTGTAACGTGCGCGGAAGAAAGTATTCGAGTGAGAGAAGAAGAACTAAAGTGGAGAAATAAATTATCTATGAATAATGTAATTATGGTGCCACCATCTACTCCAGCGGGACATGGAGCCAGATCTAAATAGTTGTCTTTAATGTATCGTACGATTAGTAGCACTATACAAGATTACTTGTGTACTAATTTGTTGGGTAGGTATACCTAAGATGTCATTTAGCCTTACATGTTATATAGTCGACTATATAAGATGTAATTTAAATTATTGATTTAATGCACAATTTGGCCATTTTCCGCAGTCCCGATTATTTCAGTCGAAGGGCATGCAGAAATAAAAATCTTTTCTTCACTTTAACTAGATAACTTTTTTGGACAACTCACACTTGACCAAAAAATGAATTAGGTGTGTCAAAATTGTTTTCGTCAAAAAAGAGCAAAAGTCTCCTAAAAATGTTTTTCCTGTTGCCCAATTTAATAAAAAACAGTCTGTATCTATTTATCTATGGGGTCGTCCTTTAATCACGTGAAGTTTGAAAAGGGAGGAAGGGGTCAGAAAAAAATCACGATTCATCACGATGGGGGGAGGGGGGTATAATGAGACAATCACGTGTATTTTTTGTGCGAATAAAAAAATGAATTAAAAACCCGAGCAAGCAATTTTTTGTTTAAAAATCCCTAGCAAACGATTTTTTATGGGAGGGGCTGGGAGGGGTAGCCTAAAACCTCACGATGTATCACCAAGGGGGAGGGGGGGGGCAATAAAAGTGGCCTAAACAACCTCACGTGATAAAAGGATGATCCCTATACTACATTATTGTAAAATCGTAACGAAGTCAAAACTGTACATTTAATATTTTTGAAAAAGAGTAGATACCTAATTGCGTCGAGGTTTGGGAACGATGATTATAACGATTTTTTGTCTGTGTAGATATATGTACAGGGTGAAAGGGACTACGACGCACAAACGGTTATCCTGTATATGTTTCGGACTGACTCTAAAACTACGCCGTAGATTTTGTTCAAATATTCCTGAAAGGTCTGATGCAATGAATAGGCATTATGTTATAAAAACCCTGTCCGAACCGAAAGGGGCATATACTACTCTGTCAAAAAAGTACCGGGAAATGATTAGGTACCTAATAATACACAAAATTTTAGTTATTCATCCAAAGTTATTTTATCTCTTTCAGAAACGATACACTTACGCCAACGAATAATCCAATAATCAAAACTTTTTTCCGGAATTAAGTTCAGTTCTCGCCGCGAATTCTCCTTTATGTCTTCTACCGAATGAAAACGGGTGCCACGAAGTGGTAACTTCAGTTTGAAAAAGAAAGAAGTCGGCTGAAGCCATATCTGGTTAATAAGGTGGTTGCTCGATGGTATTTGTTGAGTTTTTGGTCAAAAAGTCGTTCACTGTGATGGCCTTGTGCGAAGGCGCATTATCGTGGTGCAAAATCCAAGAATTCCGAGTGCACAACACCGCGATAGTCAAAGAAAACGGTCAACATGACTTTGACTTTTGATCGACTTTGGTGTGTTTTTTTCGGTTTCGGTTCAGTTGGATGGCGCTACTCCAAGCTTGTTGACTAGTTTGCATGTCAAACTCGTAAACCCACGTCTCGTCACCACTAACAATGCGTTTCATGCATGTTGGGTCGAAATTTAATTTAGCACAGATAATAAATAATACTACGCTTAGGTGATCATCAACAGCTCAATGAAATCATTCCGTTCTCATTCCGTCCGCCTAAACCTCGGCTCTTAGGTTCGATTCTCAACTGAGATACACTTTTTGCGATTGTTCTTATTGTTTTATATAATAAAAATGAAATGATTTAAATTAAACATTGTTTGAGTGTCAATTTTTTCATTTTTCTCCAGAAAATGGTGGATTTGCGATGCTATGACCCATTTCTTACTTTTTGTCGAAGATTAAAAAACCGGTAGGTATCACTGACGGGTTGTAAAATAAACCCGCAGACCGCAGTAGCAGATCTTACTGTGCCTGCCGAAAGACGGTGGCAAATACGACAGCATTCATAGTTCATGATTAATATCCGTCGTTCGAGTGTCTGTTCGTTCTGCAAACCTACATATTTTTTCAGAATTTTTCTCTTACTTTAGAAATTAGAGGGAGGGGTCACAATTTTTACGGATTTAAGATCTATCGATAGACACTCCATACAGTTATATTCGTTCATATATTTATTTCAACCCTCATTTACATGTATGGAGGGCCACCCCTATTTTTATGTTATTTTTATAATTTTACATCATGTTTGTGTAGCGGTTCATATACGTCACGTAAAAAGGGTAGGATGCATATTAGCGAGAGAAGCGAGCTTGGAAATTTTAGCATTCAGCCTCGGAAAAATTGGTTTCTCTTGTTGAACGATTCAGCACTAAATTTACCGGGCACTATCCCTGTGACCGCGCCAAGAGGTCTATTTTCTAAGCACGAAATCCGTAGTTTCGGCCGAAGATACGGGTGTTTCCTACTCCGTATCACTTACGGACATCCGATTAATAAGGGATCCGAACTAAAAACGAATGACAACACGATTGGACAGTTGTCCCTACTCCCGATGTATTTTCAACACTCAAAAATAATAGGGTAATAGTAGGGTTCATTTCGAAGTTTCGATCTACTTATTTCGGACGGACCCGTATCTTCGTTGACGGTCTTAGAGAGTAGACCCCCCTGTACCGTGGTTAGAAAATTGCAGCTGTACATAACGTCAGGTATGTCACAACAGACGTGATGTGCTGCAATTGCAATTTTTTACCATAATAGTACATTCCGCCAGTCATAACAGGGTGTCCCATAATATTATAGGGCGCGAGCGCGAGCCTGTTGCCGTCCACCGGGCACAAATCCAAAGTTCGGCCTGCTACTGAGAAAATTCAACAGCACATTGCTTAGATTTACAACTCTTGGAATCGAATGAACTTTTTTACACTTTTGTATAGCAGATGATGTGGTTACATCTGACCCAACCCAACAGAGAGAAAAATTACAGACGCGCAAGGTTAGATGAATAACTAAATTAAGAAGCTTGGCCAGTGTCGGGTGTTCACATTGGTCAGGTGGTAAACTGGTAAGGAGCTGAAACTCTTGTCTCTACCTGGTTTAACTGTACCAGTGGTCATTTTATTACCTAATAACAACAAATTCATCCTATTATTTATAATTTTCACTGAAGCGTATTTTTACATATTATTATTCTACCTGTAATTACCCGACTACGGCGAAGCAAAAGAGGGTTATGATTTTGACCGGTATGTATGTATGTTCAACTCTTCCCTCATAACTTCTGAACGTCCGCTGGTTATAGGCTATGTGACGTCACATTAGATTGGATGTGGCGCCCTCTAGAGAACATTAAATTTTATATTTTCGTTCATGACGAACGAAAATATAAAATTAAATTAATGATGGCGTGTTGGGTATCAAATGAAAGGGCCATTTCAACGGTATATATTGTTAGCTGTTCTTGCGGCTTTGCTTGCATGCACCCGATGATTGGGAATAACTTCAAAAAATCATGCCTCACTCCAAATCTTCCCCTAATACATACATATACAAGTGCAACTGTATCAGAAATATACAGTTGCACTTGTATATGCCACTATATATTTTCATCAGTGGGATGAAAATATAAGAATGTAATGTAGTGTGAGAATATTTTCTTGTTTCATACTTTTTAGAGCGTGGTTTTTCAGTAGTCGGGTTTTAGCTTTTGAACTTATTTTTTTATTCTTCGAACGGCTCCCAGTCCCAATCCAGTTCCCAGGGAAGTAAAAGAAATTGTAACCAAGGGCCAAGAAAATTGGCTCAGGAGAGACAAAACAACCGATGTTGTAGATAATATTATGAATAAACTATGACATCCCATTATCGTATAATTTCAATACAATACTTAGTCACGTTAGGAAAGCCACGGGCACAGCTAGTATATTACTATTAAAGGTACCAGGTGGCCTACCAGGACGCCTTAATGCAGGAACGTTTTAGATGTATTTCGAGGGAGAGAGAGAGAGAGGGAGGGAGGGAGAGAGAGAGAGAGAGGGCGCTAGACTCGTAATAGAACTAAAACGTTCCTGCATTAAGGCGTCATGGTAACCATAAAGGTCTGGTTTTATAAGAATGTCAGCACTGATAGAAAAATTGAAAGGCAATCGTGTTGTCTTTGTCTTTCTATGACCATGTGATGTGATGTACAGGGTTGAAAGTGTTGTTACGAATCATGTATGTAAGTACCAACCTAAAAAAGTTATGAAACTGGACAATTCTGTAGAGGACTCCGAAACAACAATCGTAGATTGGCGCATTCTACGCAGAAACAGAGCGACTCTAGGCGGCGAAGTGTTGCTTGCAGCGCGCCTCGGCTTTACCATTGAAGAGGCGGCATGAGCTTATGAGATGAGACAGAGCGAAGCGCGATAAATAAATAAATTTATGAGCTACGATTACAGTTCATGGCCTGGTTAGTTTAATATCCGTTATATAACACATTACCATTATTTGTTCAATACTTTTTTGTTTTTCCCGATTTGAAATCGGTAGAATACGGACACCATTTATTCTAAACTAGCGACCCGCCCCGGCTTCGCACGGGTAGGACTAATCTATGTATAGCTTATTACTTCTGGAAGATAGATGGGGACGATCAAGTGACAAAGTTTTGCAGATATCTATAGGGTGGCAGCACATCAGGCTTTACTTTGTTTCATGCATCATACGCTTGCTCTAAAGGTAAACACGCTCCTACTACCTAATAATAGTGTTTAGACTTGACTAATTTTTATGTTTGAACTCACTTATCTCAGAAACAAATAATTGACTTTATCGACTTGCTCATTTGTTTGCGACAAAAAGGCCTGTCCTGGACCAACTATGTGACTTCGATGTGTTCTGAATATCCGGATCCTTTCAATCAATACCAATATATTTGGTACCGAAATAAAGTTATTTGTAAGATTAACTTTATCATTTCTTGCTTAAACTGCGCTTTTTTTGTTAAGCTACTATGATTGGGACCATAGTAGCTTAAAAAAAAAAGCGCAAAGCTTCTGAGCAAAGACCTCCCCGAATTCCTTCTAGGAACTCTTTTCCTGCGCCACCATGAACTCTGTCTTGTCTTTTTAAACCGAAAATGCTGCGTTCCATTACTACATTGCCCTTCGGCAATCTGCAAGGCGGAACTTAGCCGCACAGGTCGATCTTCGAAAGTAAGCAACGATTTCTGAGATGCGCTCCGTGGATGGGTGGCAATACAGTTCATATCGAGGTCCCTCCGTTTTTTGGAACGCATGTCACACTGTTGGTCTCAGCTGGCTTTTGAAAATCTTTAACAGTAATTACAGGCCCGAAAGTGTCTGACAACCATTATCAAACGTATCAAGGCGTATCTTATTACCCAGTAACTGTGTTGAGGAGGTCAGTTAGACTCGATGTAAAATACTGGCATTCACTCCACCTGACTGGAAGCCGACGCCAATATAGCTGGGAAAATGCAGGCAAATGGATGACCTAGCTAGCTCGTGGTTCGCCAGTCCCTATTTAAAGTAAGTATAAAAGGTAGGTACCAATTTTGTTATCAATTCAAAGAAATTGACTTCGTTTAGTCAAAGTCAAGAGCTAGGATGTGTCTGGTTGATAGTAATAGGCTCGTCCCCTATTACATGGAACTTAAACATTACTGGCAAAATGTGGATGTACTAATAATGGTAGGTACACCTCTGCCTAACCCTTCTGGGAAATACAGGCGAAATTTTATGCTACACAGTACCTTATTATATTTTTGATTGGCTGTACATCATATGGCAGCTTCAGATAGCTCATTTTCCCATTGAGAGTCATCTTCTAATGAACCCTCGTCGCTGTTAAGAAATATTATGTTGCGCGAGTTATTTGCATTCTGTGATATTTCCTAAGATATTCATCTAAATTAAATGGTGTAAAGGGCAATTTCGGTCACAATTAAACACTAATAACATACTTATTTTGATAAGGATTTAATACTATGTCAGTAAAAACACCTTCGCAAATAAAGTATTATTCTTGACCAAATTTTAAAATCATAAAAATGGTTATTGTGAGTCAACCTTAAAATACTTATTAAGAAGAATAATTCCCTTTTACATTATTTTTGTGTAACTTGTACTATTTAGGCAGCTCACGTCACGAAAGCGTTTATGGACGTTTTTCAATTTACAGTACCTAAGTATATGTATAGTCGAGTGCAATAAAGCAATGAGAATTATATTTTTTGTCACCTAATTAATAGATCTAACGCCACGAAATATATTCATAAATAAAGGTCGTTGGTCATTGTTAGTTTTGCTGTTGAGTGTTTTACATATGAATGAGCGTTTTACGATATAACAGGTTTAAAGCGCGTTAAAAATATTGTTATTTTATTGTTTGGTGCTACGGAACCCTGTGTGTGCGAGTACGACTCGCACTTGGCCGGTATTTTTCTGAATTATTATTGCAGAGGCATGTAACCTTAAACTCACAAACTTTGATATTTTCTCCTTATTATGAAAGAAACAGGTGACGTACATAACCGACACAAACGTAGCTTTTTTAAACGTGTTATAACTAAAATATTTTAAAGTTTTAATACTTGGCAAACAAAGGGTTTCCCAAAATGAGGTTTAAAAATCCTATTGCGAAAAAACCACAACAAATATTGTTTTCCAAGAATACATATGGACCAAAAACAAAAGTAGAAAATTGGGACTACGCTATACATGCTGAAAAAAAAGATTGTTATGCATACCGCGACAAGTTGAGTAACCATGTCAGCACTTACAACCGCTGGGGCACGGAGGACCAGGGGACTAGCATGACCGAAACCCGCCACATGCTAGCTCAAATATTCGCCAAGACCGACCCAATATATTCCTTCAAGCCACTCGTAAATTTCACATCTTATCCGTGCACAGAGTAAGTTGAAGTATAACATTACATCGCGTCTGTAAGTACCAATACCTACCCTGAGGGGTTGGACAGATGTGTACCTACCTAAGCCTACTTTACATTATCCACACCTCACACTCAAGCACAATGTCGCCATTACTTCTTTGTAAACCACTGTATCGAGCAACACAGGATGAGCCTATTGCCATCAACCGGGAACAAATTCAGGCTCCGCGGTGTTACATGTGCGTTACCCCAGTAGGAAAATCTCTCATAAATTGAATTGAGTTCTACGAATAAATAGAGCGTAATCTGCTGTTTTGTAGTACCGTTGTTCCAGCAGAAATATTCTACATGGGCAGTTTACTTAGATAAACATATTTTGTGCGTAAATGTGCGCCGAAAATGCAAGGACCAAAGGCCAACAGAAGGAGGCTATGATATCTGGGCCAACAGAATTGAAATACTCGTATATTTCAATTCTGTTGGCCCAGATTTCAAATAAAAGCTTATAAGCAGAACTACACTAATTTATCGTAGCTATAATACATTCGGTTCTTCTTTATCATCATAATGACATATGAATCCATCGCTCTCAAGGAATTCAGTCGGGTAGCTAATGAACGTGTTTTGGTTTTTTGTTTTCGAGACATTTGCTGAAAATTTCAGGATTTATATTTTACTATACGCTCATATTTTCGGTTTTAAACCCCAATATCTAGCTGTTGATGCTTTTTTTGGAATTTCGACGTCAAAGCTAAGCCATATTTACTTAAGTATTTCTTTTACATTACTTAGCACTCCAGGACGAAATAAATTAATGAAGAACGCAGACTTGGCTCAACTTCCTGCAGATTTCGGAGTGATGGATTACCTATCTACTCAACAGGACGATTACAGGAACCCTTACCCAGCAGTGACAAAACCGGTATATTTATACTTAATATGTACCTCTTTATGTATGTTCGGCAGTTAAATAAACTGCTTGATCACTTTTGGATTCCTACGAGATCTCACGTGATTTTTGTTTTATCAACGTATCATTTCTCATTACACAAGTGTCGTAAGAGTTTTTAACGACATGTTTTTTTTTCAGTTGACTATGTCATCTCCACCCTGGCTATTGAACCGCGTGATTCGCTCGGACCTCACACAGAACCACAGCGCTGCACCACCGCGTGGCGATTACCAATGCCTTGATACCCACACACCAATTGAACACATACGTGAGATGAGATTATTCCGCTGTCAATCTTTCGATCCTTCAACATGTCTTCAAGATTTTCCCAACGACAATATGGTTAAAGTAACCAAATCGTTGGCCAATGATTGAAAACAAATATTAATGTATGCAACCTTTTATTACATTACAATTATTATTCCATACAAAAAAAAATAAAACAAAAGGAAATTAATCACAAACAACAACAAAAAAAACACAGAATGCACAGAAATATAGAGCACGGAATAACCGCGCGGCGCCGGCAGCGGCAGCCTCTAGAGACGGCAGTATCAATAACAAAAATCGTGGAGCGTTGAGAACAGCTGCTGTCACCGAACTCACAGACCGTCTTGAAAGCCGTTAGTTATTTATCTGATTAATTTGTGTAGTAGTACGAGTAAACGCTTTTGGTGACAATACCGCCTCTAGCAGCTACCACCGAAGCATCTCTGTGCTAAAACAGAACATACAAATTAATTTATTAATACCAAAGATTTGTCGTGCATAAAAGTACGTGCGTAAAATAATTTTCACGCTCATGTAATATTTATAAAGACAATTTAATTTCCGGAATCAGAGAATTTTTAGCCTACAAAACAATCTTTTTGAAAAGTGTTTCTACAACTTGACCATCCTTTTTTTACCTTTTTCGTGTATTTTAATTTTTAAAACGATTTAGAACATAATGAGATTTTACTAAACTTAATTTGGTTTTTGATTTTTCTTCCTGCTAAAGAAATTGTTTCATGGTTAATGCTGCCAGACTGGCAATACCAGTACTTCCGTGGTGTGATCGGATACATTGGACTTGATCTTACATGCGTAAACTGTTAAACCAATGTTTAAACTGCCATCTTAGACGATCTGAGATGTAATATGAGCTGACCTAGAGGTTGGTTTTGTTACTAACGACGTCCAGCAACAGAGAGGTGGCTGCGGCAATTCAGTCGGCTCGAAATACAGAATTGTACAAGGTACATATCAACATGCAGTTCTAACGACAGCAGACTACGCCTGATCCAGCCTGACAGTGCCAGTAGTCAATGTTCGCAAAATTTGCGTCCGGCGTGTGACACCACGAATTGGGAATCGGTTGTTGAGAAGGCTTGTACATACCTAACTATCAAGCGATACCTTGGTAACTTTCGCTGTCCTCTCTGGACGACGTGTTAAATTATCGCCCGCAACCGCGCGAGTTATGGCGTACGCCCTGACCGCATCACTATGCGAGGATACGTGCCTTCAATAAGAATGGTGGGTGTTGATCGCCTGCAGTCTGGTAAGGTCTGGCGGCCCCAGGGTCTTGGACCATTAGGCTAAATGGCGTCCTGGCATTATGATAATACTACCAAAGGGCTCCCATCCCTCTTTCCACTTTCACTGGCTTTTTGGGGCCATCCTTTTAGTAAGAGTCCATCTCGTCACGCCATCTTCTGGGTTTACCGCGTCGCCGGGTTCTCTTAATTGGAACCCAATCTGTTACCACTTTCGTCCAATTTTGATGCGACATGCGGCAGATGTGGCCGGCCCAGTTCCATTTTAATTTGGCGGCGGCAGTGTTGCAAACGTCTGCGATTTGGGTCTTTGATCGAAGTATGCTAAATTAAATGTTTAAGGTGATAATCACCTGTGCAACATACATAATAGAATATTCATCTCTGGTAATATTTCAATGTCTTTTAATCTCCTACACAGTAAAAGTAACTTGGAATACTTAGTATTTTTATTTATAATAGGGAGAGTATCTTATTGTTTAAATGAGAATTACCCTGTGCCCTATCTTGGCTATCTATGTTCCCTTTAATATACCTATTGGAATTTCAATTCAATGTGTTGAGTATTTACAATAATTGAATTTAGTAACAGTTAATATGGATCATTTAGTATATTTTAGTATACAGTAATTAAGTATTATTTTATAGAAATAATGTATTCCAAAAAATAAATTAACAAATCTTTTTCACATAATATAACACAAGCATAGTAAGATTGCAAAAGCAAATTGTTCGATAACAGAGAAAAATTAAACATAAAATAATATGGAACTCTAGTTGCCAATTTAATGAAGAAAGTTGTTTCAAGGTCTTTCTAATATTGTTGTAGTATATTACAAGTTCATATAAAATCCATGTGCTCATTGAGTACGCCTTCTTTTAAAACCTTTACCTTTCTTAGACTTCAGCTTGTGTTTCCGAGGCTGACTACTGCTTGTACCGGTGATTTCATCAGCAATCATTCCTACTGTTGATAACTTTTTCCTGCGGTTTTTCTCTGCTTTTGTTACTGGCAAACGAGTTAAATAATTTTCTTCATATTCAGTCTTTTCCTGTTCATATTTAGATATTGACTGCTTGACATGATTTCCTGTGCTCACTTCCAAAGGTGCTTCAGAATATTCATCACGCAATTCACGCATTATACTTGAATTAAGGAATTGTTTCTTTGATTTTTCTTTATTCTTCTTTTCACTATCAACTCTTGATGTGTTTTCATCAAAGTGTACTGCAGCTAATTTAGGAGGCACATAAATATTTGGTTTGCTGCTCTTATCTTTTTTGTTCTCTCCCTCATCTGAAGATTCACTAGCTTCCTCAGCCGAGTCATTGATCTTACTCACTAGATTTGCAGGGTTAGCATGATATGCTTGAGGATCATCTTCAGACGTGCCACCAATAACAGCAGTTTTAACAAGTTTGTCAATTTGGTATTTTAATTTAGAATCTATGGGACGAATTTTTTCGAGAACAGTTCGTATCTCAATTAGTCTCTCAATTGAAGGATCTGATTCTATTCTTTCACCGGAGCACTTTCTTAATACAATATAAGTCAAATTTATTAAATAACTAAGTAGCATTTGATATTTCATTTCCAGAAAACTAAGACCTTTATCTGTTGACAGTTCTCCACTTTTGACCCGCACCAGCATGTTGTCCACAAGCTGTGACACTTGCTGGACATTAGTATTCATTTCTTTGAGCAGTTTAACAGCTTGAGGCAGGTCAGGCTGCTCCATTTCCTCTGAAGCCTGCAAATAAATTCATTTAGACGTTAATACACACCAATTCCTACATCAACACCGTAGATAAAGTTATTATTCTTTGCCAAACAATTTCTCTAAAATTAATATTTCAAATTTTTTATTATTATTATTTGAGATCTATTTATAGTTTTTATATAATATACATGGTAATGAATAAAGGTACACATAAATTTCCCGATAAAAAGTTTTTCATTTAGAAATATGACTAATCACATGGCATAACTAAACTCTTCAAAACAATCACCTGCACCATGATGCTGTGTAGTTAACCTCTTCCGTAAATTCGGCTTGAAATATCACTTTTACTATAGATTCTATAGCAGCACAGAGTCTGCTGCAGGGTCAAATTATCCAAAAACACATAAAAAGAAAACAAGCCGCAAATATTGAATGACTAACGCAAGTTTCACAGTTCTTTTCACTTTTTTTGCCAATGACACCTACTACTCTATGGTAAATGACAAATATCACTGTTTTATGGAGCTATAGAATAAAAAAAAACAATACGCGTACAAAAACGCATGGACGTGTTATACAAACTAGACTAAGCACTCATATCAGAAAAACGTACCTAGAGAGATACATAAATAACTGAAGCTCTTATTACTTTCTACTACGGTGGCAATTTTTATTTTATTTTAAATAGGAAAAATAAAATATGGAAGAAGAAAACGTCTTGCGCCGACCCCAAGTAGAATGGGACAAGGGTAGGAAAATAATGATGAAAAATAGGAAAAATCATGGCAGCATGGTGCGGCGATGCATGGCAAGAAAATATACGTATAGACAAGATTTAGATTTTTTGTTACTGTGTGAATAAAAACTTGAGGCCTTGTTAATAAATTGAGTGTCCTCTACTCTACTCGTTTCCTGCGAACACGGCATGCACAGACCACTTACGCCTCATGTCTTCCATCGTCATGGCCGTAGGTCGGAGGAGGGTACAGGCAACTATAGAGAAACCATCCGAAGCGGAAAGCAAAATCCATCCGAGGCGGAAAGCAAAAAATTTCGAGCGCGCTTGTTCTGCTATTCTCAAGTCTGTTTGTATGAACAAAAATAACCTAATTTATCTGAGAATCTCCTAAATTATTCGAGTTCGATTCGCTCGCTCAGATATCTTGTGTACTTTGCGGTCATAACGTTTCCTTTATAAATATGCAGAATCGGCCCTATTTCAATAAAGGATTAAAAAAAACCGTGCTGGGTGCTAAATTTTTCAGGCTCGCTACGCTCGCTCTTGAATCCTATTTTTTACGATTGACAGGTTCTGTATAAATTGACAAAGTTACTCCTTGTAACGAATTGACTAACCAAAATCTAACATATCCGAGGTGGAGTGTTTAAAATTTCGAGTTGTTTTCATGGAACTGAAGATGCACCTCCCTGGAAATAATTCTGCTGGCGCCCATGCTAGTAAGTCAGTTGGTATTATTCTTTTTTCAGATGTTTCCTAATATTCTTATTCTCAACTGGATAACCGATAAGGATCGTATTGCATAGAGTTCTATAGTTTTTGTCTACCCCTAAAGGAAAAAGACAATTATACATATTTTTTAATAATACCTTATTGTTTCAAGAATAATATATTGGTAAACATGAACGAAGCCCTAACCGAACGTCATTACGTCAAAATTGTGTGAAATAGAACGTCAGATTTTTATTGACAGATAAGAGACGAAGCAAGCGATCGTAGAATGATTATATTTTGCTTTAGTGAATAATATTTATTAAAATATGTTGTCGGTGCGTATTTCAGTAATGCAACTATAGTGAACTCGTTTCTACTCGTATAATGTATTGTTTTTTTCAGGTTCTTTTTCATTGCTTTTTAATAAGTAGCTTCATTCACTTTAGCAATGGATTCTATGTACCAGGGGTGGCTCCGGTGGAATTCAAAAAAGGCCAGAGAATTGAAGTTAAAGCCGTCAAAATGACCAGCATACACACACAACTTCCATATGAATATTATTCTTTACCTTTGTGTCTACCCAAGAATGGTACATTTGTATATAAGTCAGAAAATTTAGGCGAGGTGTTACGTGGAGACCGTATAGTAAACACTCCTTATGAAGTCCATATGGCAGAAAATATTAAGTGCAGACTTCTATGTCACCATAAAAATAACCCAATAAACTGGAGTGTGGAAGAATCTGAAAAAGTGGCTAGCCGCATTGAACATGAGTATTTTGTGCATTTGTAAGTATTGTTTGTTTTGTGGTCTATTATTTCGACTTAAACATAATTTGTGTATCAAATACTGCTGATTTAAAAACTCATAACCTAAATCTTTTCAGGCTTGTTGATAATTTACCTGTGGCCACCAGAATTACAAACATTGACACTTCAGAAAGAAGTATAGAGCAAGGTTACCGCCTTGGTTTTATGTCCAAAGGAAAAGCATACATCAATAATCATTTAAAGTTATTGCTCAAATATCACAAGCATAGCCAGTAAGTGACAGTATATGTGAACTAATTCTTACCTTTAATACTCTTCATTAATACTCTATTTAACTGTATTTTTTTGCATATAAACTGTTTAATTAAATAGTTAAAAAGGGTGAGTATTTGCTTGGGATACAGACTAAGCTCATTCAAACAAAAACAAATGGTAGAATAATTTTTGAAATGATTACAAACCAATTAAAAGCTTATCTTGTAAATACTGAATATTTTCATTCTTGTTTCCAGGGACTCCTACAGAGTTGTTGGATTTGAAGTGGAAACTATTTCTGTAGATAAAGATGATCTAACCTTTGTTGATGATTCTTGTCAGTTTCCAACAGATCCCAATCCGCAACTGGTCAATGAAGACACAGGCACAAAGTTATATTTTACATATTCTGTTGAGTGGGGAGAGTCTGATATAAGTTGGGCATCCAGATGGGATATATATCTAGGCATGAAAGATGTACAAATTCATTGGTTCTCTATTGTAAATTCTATTGTAGTATTGTTCTTCTTATCAGGTAATTAATTGATAAATTATTTTACATGTTATTTAATTAATATTTTAAATGATAACACTTTTGCAAAACTACAAAAAAATCTTATGAAATGTTTAATATGACATTCTATAAGTCAATTAAGTTAGGCCATTAGAGCCATAAGTTTTAATAAAATGGAAATTTTGCAGGTATCTTGACAATGATAATGGTACGCACTTTAAGAAGAGATATAGCTCGTTATAATTCAGATGAGAGTATTGATGATATGATGGAAGAAACTGGCTGGAAACTTGTACACGGAGATGTTTTTCGCCCACCTCCCAAAAGAATGTTATTTGCTGCTGTCATTGGTAGTGGTATACAAGTCTTCCTGATGGCCCTCATTACAATCTGTAAGAAATAAGCATCCTTTTAACGTAATTTGAAACTAGCATGATTTCAATAATGGTGTCAGTTAGTTCGTTCAAATGTAATAATTATCACAAATATTTGGAACTTAAACAATTGAAATCTATGAAAAATCAGTTTGGTGTTTTTTTAAATAACTGTGCCCTCTTTATCAGGGCTTGTGATAATACAGTTATGTTAAAATTTTAATAAGCCAACACTAACAATGTGTTTTGTGAGGAAATTTATTTTAATTACGAATGCTAACCACTTTTTATTTAACATAGCTTTACCTTGTTGTTATTATTGAAACTAAATTAATAAGTTTGTATACATTTCAGTTATCGCAATGCTTGGCATGTTGTCGCCGGCGAGCCGCGGTGCGTTAATGACTGCTGCTATTTTTCTTTACGTATTCATGGGTCTCATTGCGGGCTATTACTCGGCTCGCTTGTACAATACTATGAAGGGAAAACAATGGAAGCAAGCTGCATTTCTAACGGCGACACTGTATCCAGCTATTGTTTTTGGCACATGTTTCTTTTTAAACTTTTTTATCATGGGTAAACATTCTAGTGGTGCAGTTCCATTTTCGACCATGATGGCTTTATTATGTCTTTGGTTCTGCATTTCATTGCCATTGGTGTACTTGGGATATTATTTTGGGTGCCGAAAACAACCATTCCAACATCCAGTAAGAACTAATTTTATTCCAAGAAAAGTCCCTGAACAAGTTTGGTACATGAACATCTTTATTTGGTAAGACTTTTAATTAATAACTATAGCATTATTATGCTTAAATAAGCATGAGCATGAGTGGTCTATCAAACAAACTATTAACTAATGAGTATTTGGGGTCTAATGAATTAATTATAATTACACTATCAACCGTGTTAACTGTGGGGTTTATCATAGTAATACAATTCTATCGTGCTTGCCCCTTATCAGGAGAAATTTCTACTTTTACTGTTTTTATGCTGTGATAATATATAATACCTTTTTCAAAATTGTTTCAGCATTTTGATGGCGGGTATTCTACCATTCGGAGCTGTATTCATTGAATTGTTTTTCATTTTTAATGCACTGTGGGAGAACCAATTTTATTATCTCTTCGGATTTTTATTTCTCGTGTTTTGTATATTAGTGGTTTCTGTATCACAAATATCAATTGTTATGGTATATTTCCAACTCTGTGGAGAGGTAATGACATGTTTATTTATTTGATTTTATTAATTATTCCAATGGGTTGATATTAATTGTTGTTTTCTGTGTTTTCCAGGATTATCATTGGTGGTGGAAGAGTTTTATCGTATCAGGAGGTTCTGCTGTGTATATTTTAATATACTCAATATTTTACTTTTTCACAAAATTGGAAATCACAGAGTTTATACCGACACTGCTTTATATTGGCTACACAGGTACAAAATAATACATAATTTACATTGCAGCAATGAAATAGCGTTTTTCCAGTCCAATCCAGACTCTGTGGCTGCTACTAGGAAATTCCTGATGGAATCATGATGTATTCATTTATTGAAATTAGAATGTTGCAACATTGAGGGGTTGCCTTTACAAGTGTCCATCTATCTCGGGTCAATCGTTAGGTTAAGCCGTGCTTGCCCAGGTTGTTCCGTGGATGGGTGACCAACCATTACATACTGAGTTTCCTCCGTGCCTTGGAAAGCACGTTTCGCTGTTGGTCCCAGCTGTCATCTGTAGATCTTTGACAGTTGCTACAGGTAGTTATTGGCCCGAAAGTCTGACAATGAGTCTTACCAAAGGGTATCGTATTACTCAGTACTAACTGGGTTGTGGAGGTCAGATGGTCGCTCTATGTAAAATACGGGTATTCAGCTGTATCTGATTAGACTGAAAGCCGACCCCAACGTAGTTGGGAAAAGGCTAGGCAGATGAACTGCTACTTTTAAACCACTCCACATCGCCTCTCTCGTCTCTTTCGCGTTTGTGGTTTATTTCTGCACATCTCTGCGTCAGTGGAAACGCACCCGCAGGCGCTGACTAGCGAGCTTCGCGGCGGCGCAGTGGGCTGAAAATCGACTTTCATAGACATATAATACTTTTTTCCCAAATGTCCACTTTTATGACTTGAAAATGTTTTGGGAGACTAAATCCATGCCTAAAAATATCAACATTATGGAATAGCATTGCAAACAAATTAAAAAAAAAATCTTTAAAAATTACTATGGAGCTGGCATGAAAAAGTCTTATACCTCCGCCATCGTTCAACTGGCCCTAAATCCCTTGCAGGTGATTAAACCTTGAATTATTTAGAATTTTTTGACATACTCCCCGAAGCAGCGACTGGCTCGACCTTTTTTTAAAAAATCGCTTTCAATTTAATATTTTCAAAAAATGTTTTTAATCAAATGTTTAACTTAATTTAATCTTAAAATCTACACGGACTACTTAAACGATTCACCCGACCACTACTTTGTATTAACACGCCACATGATCATAAAAAATAAGGTCTAAAGACCTAATAATGTAACGATCCTAATTATGGTCATTATTTTATGAGTTTAAGTAATATTGTTATTCATATATATTCTATGAGTTACTTAATGAGGGTAGTGAGTAACTTAGTTTATTGATCAGTCTAATTTAATTTCTAAGTACACAGTGGGAAAGGCTTGAGGTAATTATAATGAAATAATTTATATATTTAAATGAGCAATTCTAATTAAAAAAGTATATACAAAATAAAGGTAAAAAAACAAAAGAAAAACCATGGTAAAAGTAAACTAAAGCAACAATTTTGAATGAAAAAAACTTTACGAATACAAAACCTAATACATAATTATAAATATTCACAAAAATAAAGGAAAAAAAAGAACTAACTAAACCTATTCTGAATCCCTATCTGAGTCTAACTCAGAGTCGGAGTCTATCTGAGAAACGTCCCTAAACTCGAATTCAGGTTCTTGAAGTTTTAACAATGTCAACGTTTCCTCAAAGAAAGTTTCCTTTTTTTTGCGTCCAAAATGGGTTGTTGATGAAACAAGTGGATCTGACGAAAGAAGAAGGAAATTAAAAATATCCTCATTAGAACTCACTCTACTCTTTTTAGGGGAGTGGTGTTCCCTGAATCTTCTAAAATCCTTGTTCCGGGCTTCCGATGCCTCTTCCGAAAGACTCCCAATTGGAACAATTGCGTTGGAAGCAATGATATCAGCTCCGTGAAGAAGAATTTTGTGGACTGTTGCAGACATATAGTACCAGTTATATAATCCCACGTATCTCTCAGCAGTCTTGTACGCATAGTCTTTGAATTTTTCAATGTTTACATGTTCTCCTGACGTTATTGTTTGTAAAATTACAGCAAATCTTCGGATTAGTTCTTCATCTAACCCTGTGATAGCAGCGGTTTTTTTTCTGAAAATTCAAAGAATCTTCTGCCGTGTTGCCATCGTTGGTAGTTCCATGACCCTGCTTCACCATGTCAATTAGCAAACCGAATTCTGTTTTGAAGCGATCTTGAATTAATTTCTTCCTTGCGTCTTTTTTATCTTGATCAGCTTTTCCTTTAACAGCCCATTTTTTAATATCCAATCTGTAGGATATGTGTAAAAGGCATTCCATCATATTAATACGCGCATGAAGTGAAGAAATCCCAAACTCCATCATGTCAGCCGATGTTGCCAGCTGCTGAAAGGTATGTGCATATCTTGGCATCGATCATCGTCATCAAGGGTTTGTGGCTTTTGTTTTTTTGTTTGTATTGCTGTTGCACTCAGTTGGTCGGAGAGCAGATATTTCATCCTTCATTATCTGTTCTTCTGCCTTCACGACTGCTTCACTTTCTTTAATAAAAGTAAACTGCACCGGACGACAAAACAATGCAGAGCAAGGTTTCGGGTTTTGCCACACTGTATTTTCTTGACATGTCAGTTTTAATGGCACCAATGATGTCATAAAAATACTGGAGTCATCTTGAATAGAATCCAGTTTTTGTTTTTATTTACTCTGGCTAGATACTCCATCAAAACCCCATTTAGAAATTAAAATCAGTTCTTTTTGCTTTAAATCTTCTGGTAAAGATTTAAATATTCTATTCACTGTTAGGTCCAAGAGAGCCTGCAGAGAAATTCTGGCTGAGCTATCTGTAACCGTGATGGAATTTTCGGGTTCAGGTGGATAACACTCTTTTTTTGCTTGTTGCACCCTGTAATAGGAAGGATATAAGTCTCTAATACCTTCTCGAATTGCTGATGCTCTCAAAGTTATATATTGCCATTTTGATAATTTAAGAGATAGCATTAATCCAAGCGACTTTAGGGGTGTAAAGGTTTCCTTGCCAGCCGGTTTTTTTATCAAGTCTTGGAATCTATTAACTGCTTCTGGATTTTTCAATAAGTATTCAATTACAGAAGCAATATTGTCTCTTCCATCTTCCTTCAATTTGGTACAAGCTGCATAAACAACCTCACTGCAATCACTGTTAAAATAATCACCACTCCGTCTCTTCTTTTGCTTCGTTCCCTACTCTTCAAAAGGTTTTCTAGAAAGTTTCCGTTTGGTCATAGTACCAACTGAAGATGTTGATGGCTCTTCTTCCTCATGAGCTACAGATGTTGAAGCTTCCTGAACATTTTCTTTGATGCAGCTAGGCCAATCGACATTTTTCTCAAGCCAGTTTCCATATTCCTTTCGGAATAACTCCATTTTTCGGCTTGCAGAATGCCAACGCTTCTCTACTGCTCTCGTAAATTCCGGCAAAATTCTTTAAACGTCACACGATCTTCCTCAGATAAACTACATCTCAATCGAGATAACACTGTATCAAATAAAAACTGATAATCGTGTTTTTTGGCTGAACCTTTTAAAATAACGAACATATCAAGCTTTGTTACGATGCTTTCCATGTTTACGGTGATGTTATTACTATTTGTACTTTCAATGCGTAAGGCGAAATGAATTGATTTTATTTTGAGTTCTCCTATTTATTGCAACGACGTTATTTAGTGTAATCATTAAACTAATTTACTTACTACCCTCTTTAGCTAACTCATAGAATAGATATGAATAACCATATTACTTGAACTCATAAAATAATGACCATAATTAGGATCGTTCCATTATTAGGTCTTTAGACCTTATTTTTTATGATCATTTGGCGTGTTAATACAAAGTAGTGGTCGGGTGCATCGTTTGAGTAGTCCGTGTAGATTTTAAGCTTAAATTAAGTTAAACATTTGATTAAAAATATTAAATTGAAAGCGATTTTTAAAAAAAAGGTCGAGCCAATGGCCGCTTCGGGGAGTATGTCAAAAAAGTCTAAATAATTCAAGGTTTAATCACCTGCAAGGGAGTTAGGGCCAGTTGAACGATGGCGGAGGTATAAGACTTTCATGCCAGCTCCATAGTAATTTTTAAAGAATTTTTATTTTTAATTTGTTTGCAATGCTATTCCATAATGTTGATATTTTTAGGCATGGATTTAGTCTCCCAAAACATTTTCAAGTCATAAAAGTGGACATTTGGGAAAAAAGTATTATATTATGTCTATGAAAGTCGATTTTCAGCCCACTGTGCGGCGGGGCACTGACCCACAAGGGTAAGAAATTCAGTTATTTATGTTATATATATGTATGATATGTATCTGTTATGTATTGTTACAGGTCTGATGGTGTTAACTTTTTGGCTTCTCACTGGCACCATAGGATTCTTCGCAGCATACACATTTATAAGAAAAATTTATGCGGCTGTTAAGATTGACTAGTTTTAATTTGTAGCAATGACCATTTTATTTAAGTTGGTATGAGTGACGAATGAATTGAACAAAGATCTTTTGCTGATTTATATTGTGCATATTATGATTTGTGTAAATAGGTATATAGTTAAACATTGCATTTTAAAACACAATTTAATTTGACTATTAATATAAGATTGATTTTGTATTATTTCGAATTTTAAGATCCTTATTTATAAAAATGTAAAAATATTAAACACTGCCTGCTTTATTCTCAAACTCAAAGAATCTATTCTTTTTGTATGGATTTAGCTTTGTATTATTCATAGGCTCACATTTGATCCTTATCTCACCTGATGGTAAGAGATAAGCTTTCGTTAGACATGTAGATACTTACTGTATCAAATGGTTACAGTCTCTCATAATCTTTATCATGTTTGTTAATCATTGAGTCTCGTATTTTATTTAACTCTCATTATATTTTTTAAACACGCATAGTGGCTATTAAATCTCCTTATAATGTTAAAAAAATACTTGTAAGTACCTACCCAAAACATGGAAATTAAAAAAATAAATAAAGGTAGTTTCATTGAGTGATTGCTGCAAAAAAGTAAAATCTCTCCGCCCCTAACATCCAGTTTCTGGATTGAAAAAAAAGAAGCTCAGAACTAGTTTAATTCTAATCTAGCCTAACGTACGGTTTACGAAAGCAAAAAATGTAATTTCTAAAAAATTGGGTTTAAACGTTCTCAACTACTCCATTCAGAAACTGTCAAGCTCGTGTTCTCGGCCGGCTTTAACCGGCCGCTCGAAAGTCATCGCAAGAAGCACTATGGAAACACCGCGCCGCCGGTGCTGCCGCTCGGTTGTATATCGCGCCTCTTGCCTGGTTTAGCCATCTGTGTATGGCAATCTATGAGCTCTTGTTCACGATGCCGAATACACGCACGGCTGCGCATGCAATTAAAATCGCATCTCTTCTGAACTAAAAGCCGGGTACCTACATGAAGGGATCGTGAGAGGGCCGATCCCAGCAGGAGAAGAAGTCGTCGGCGAGGCAACCGCCTCGACGCTTAACACGCCGAAACCCCGCCTGTATTTCAAAGCAGATGGGATTTTGAGGTCATGGGCGTTCAGAGTGGGGACTCTGTGCGCTCACTGAGCGACCTCAGAGATGACCGGCAGCACAGTGGTCACGTGCTGCCGTGCACACTTGCACAGCGAGGCTCAGGGGAGATAAATAGTCGCCCCAGGGATGTGCCTGTGCAGGCGTTGCACAGAGGTGGCTCCGGACAGGTCTTTTCAGAGGAAACGGTGCCTCCTCTCATGTGCGGATTGTGACCACCGGGGTGGTTTTAGTGAGGTAAAAATCCCACACTCCCCGGTCTTATCCCCGAAGACCGGTCGCCTTTTGAAGGTTTCCCCCCGAAAACAAAAAAAAAAGGGTACCTACATGAACAAGGTTAACCAGACATCGGTACGGCTATAAACCGGTCGTGAACATGAGCAATAAGGCTGATTGAACTTTGACTTCTTCCAGGCTTCCTATGAAATTGAACCGACCGTACAACAATCTGTCCTCGTTAGGTACCTACCCCTGGGGTCTGACACGTTAGGCAGACAAAATTGTAAAAATTAGTTTTCTTTTCATTTAAATATACTCTTTATCAAAGTCAATAATTATAGGATTTATTGAAGACGTCCCTGGCTATACCCTTCATCAAAACCATAATCAACATTTGGTATTATCACCCACGACAGCCTCGTTCTTATATCTAATAGAAGAAAATCTTCCGCCCATCAAGGGGAAAATGGACCGGATTACGCAGGTGTTCCTAGGAAGTGACAGAGTAGTCGTGACTTGACTGATAATTGGGTAAAGTCTAGTTTGTTCTAATTATTGCAACAGCCTGAGACGAACCCTTGAACAGACTTTCGTTATGTCGTTATTCTTCTAAGATTCATCTAGCATTAATTATGTAATTATTATCACTGATGAAAAGCAACGAACACAGAAAGTTTATATCTTTAACGCGATGATCAGCTTCCTAAGCGAAGTAGGTACACGCGGCGACACATCAAGCTATACATTTCCAGTATGAAATGCCTCACCTTGTATAGATTTCCCGTACAATGAGAGATCCACGTAATCTTGTTTTGTGTAGCTTGATTGTTGTACTCGCATTTTGCTATCAATGTGATGATACCCTGGCCACATCATGGCTGTTTTTTTGCCATTAATTGGTCATACAAGTTTCTTCATGAACAGGCGAAACGCACCCAGTCTAAAATAACGAAAAAAGCAACAAAAAAAAAATGATTTTTATGAATAAGTATATCGGCGCGATTCATATTTTGTGGGTATAGGTACCCATCCAAAGAACGGATTTCTATTATTAGGAGTCTCTAAGCTAAGCCGTGGACAGACAGACGGACATGGTGAAACTACCTATAGGGTTCCTTGTTGACTACGAAACCCTAGATAAAAACTGTGTGTGTTTTAAAACCATGTGGTATCATGTCCGATTTAGGTAAAAAAATCCATGTATGTACTTATGTACAACTACACACTGAACTTCCAGAGTTATTTTACTACTGACAGCAACTTTATTGCAACTACATTTTAGAATTTTAGATCACTTCAACACTTTGTTAATGTCAGTGATTCAAAATCGGAGGTAATAAAATAGCTGAGAGAGAACTGTCCCGTACTATCGCCAAGTATCGCACGCTCTTGATGCAGTGATGCAACAAAATGTTACCAAAGTCCGAGTCCAAGTGTTCAGCAGGATTGAACTTAAATGCTACTGAAAAGATATAATCGCTTGTGTGCGTCAATATTATCGTCAATATTTTTAATTATTTTGTTTAATTATTTTTGTGTAAAAACAGTTTCCCTTATACTGCCTAAATTGTCAGGTCCTTTGCCTTGTTTTATTAGTCACACTGACAGCCGCTCCTCCGGGATTCCGGAGCAATAGTTTTGACTTGTGAAGTGTCAACTAAATGTCAAAAATGACCGGAAAAGTGAAATGTCACTAGAGGCGCATTGATAAAATAAATATTTATTTTTACATAAAAACGTAGTATTTTCTACGTAATTAATATTAAGTTTCTAAATTTCTATGTACAAAATGGAAACCAAAGTAGCAATAGTAACAGGAGGCAACAGAGGCATAGGATTTGAAATAGTGAAAGGGCTGTGCCAAAAGTTTGATGGTGCTGTGTACCTTACGGCTAGAAACGAAGACAGAGGACGACAAGCTGTTAAGAAATTACAAGATTTAGGCCTGAAACCTCGATTCCACATACTGGACGTCACATGCGAAAAAAGTGTTCAAGACTTAGCTACACATATTACAACACATCACTCTACCATTGATGTTTTAGTAAACAACGCCGGCATCCTAGACTTTGATAAGGCTATCTCATCACACGAAGACGCTAAGAGACTCATCGATACAAACTTTCTGAGTTTGTTGTCAATCTCAAAGATATTATACCCTCTACTCTCAAACACAGCCAGAATAATAAACATTAGCAGTGATTGGGGGTTACTATCTAATGTACGTAAACAAGTATGGCTAGACACATTGGTTAAAGAAGATCTCACTGTTGAAGAAATCTTAGACTTTGTAAATGAGTTTTTGCAGGCAGCTAAAAATGGTAAAAGCTCTTTTGTTTCAATTGCGGGCCATTTTGGAGATTACAAAGTGTCTAAAGTGGCTATGTCAGCATTAACATTTGTTCAGCAGCGGCAGTTCCTTGAACAAGGCAGAGACATTTCTATAAACTGTGTCCACCCTGGATTTGTAATGACTGATATGACCAAAGGGATGGGTGACTTCACCCCAGAGCGGGGGGCGCGAGCGCCTCTGTACCTGGCACTAGAGGCACCCCAGTCACTAAAAGGAGCGTTTATATGGCATGACTGTCACCATGTGAATTGGGATGACTAAGGATGTAATGGCTTTTTAAATTGTTAGTGTTACAACCATGTTAATCCTGTGATATCAGTGTCACATGCACTTTAAACTAAAATACATGATTTCTTCTAGTTTACATGTTTTTATTTGTTACATATTATTATCTGAGCTATTGTGTATAATATGTACTTATATTTTCCTGTATGGAGGTTGTGAATCATTTACTTAACAGTACATGCATGTATAATTTTGTTGGCCTAATTGTGACTTAATGTAAATTCTTATACCTGTTCACTTTTAAAATGCCATCATCACTATGTTATGGGATGATGTCTAGTTATCTATTTGTTAGTAAAGAGTATTCAAATCAAAACCAGTCAACTGTTTTCTTTGATGTATTAAGTTCATTATGTATATGTATTGTTTACTCACTTTATATTATTCTGATATATTTCCACATTTTTTTTCAACTTGCAACATTATTTGTGAAAGTGCATAGGAGAAATTCTTGTTATTCCATAGTTAATGTAAAGATCAAATGCAAAATAGATTTATGACTCAGAATATGTGGTACAAGAGGTTTAATATTAGGGAAAAAACAGCTTGGTGTATTTTTATGGAATAACTAATATTATGAAATGATAAAATCGTTAATGTAATTTCTCTGCCAAGACAAACTTAGGTTTTTAGAAAGTCTAAGAAACCCCATTTTGTACAACCCAAAGAAAAATGGACAAATATGTAAACATGAAAGACTGTAAAGCATAACATAATATTATAACAAATGTGTTTAAATGAAACAAGTCAATGAACAATATAATAGTTGTATGATAACCTTTTGATAACTTGTAGTTGATAAAGTAATTCAGTTGGGTTGATGAATCAGTTCAGTTTAAATATTTATAGGGAACATTATTATGAATTAGATATATTATGTCATTAAAAATGACAAGTTATAAATTTGCTATTGTACTGCAATTTTCTGCTATTTTTTAAAGCAACATTAATAATTCAATCATGAGGCACTGGACTGTCTTTCACAGATTAACGTACCTACCTACCTATGTGCCAAAAACCAATAGCACACATTCGCAAAGATAATTTGCGAATTTGTATTATGAAATCGTAATTACGGCACAACAATAACCTTATTATTTCCATATTCAGTACATCAGACGGTTGGCTAGGTACCTACAATGTAGATAGGTAGATACTCAGCGACTGCACACATAGTTTCAGCGAATGTAATTGTACTGATTTCCAATTCCCGAAATAAATGAATTTTCTACTCTGTGATTTTTTATAATAACAAATATTCAAACGTAATAGTCGATACAGGACCCCCACCACAGCCACCAGTGGGTACCGTAAACCACACGTAAAAAGTCTAGCTAATTAGGGTAAACCGATAAATAAATACCTCGTTGACACCCCACCAATATCGACACCCTAACAGTTTTTATCAAAAATAGTACATTTTGATAAGTGGGGAAACTTTATTATTGCAGATGAGGCGAAATTCTCGCCCGAGCCGCAGGCGAGGGTGTTATTGGAGCTGAGAACTGCAGTAATAAATACCCACATGTATCAAACTACGTTTTTCAATACACTTTCGAAGAAATAAAACAATAGAATGAAAAATATTTTTGTCATATTATCTAAGAAACCATGATTTAATTTGCTTTTTTTCCTCGCTATGCTTTCGCAGGTTCAAGGAGAAGCAAAGGTATGAAGCCTCTAAACAGCCTAATATGAAAACGTTTTTGAATTCATTAAGGTTTTTTTTTTAAATAATTATGTTTACTTATGATATTATTTTTATAAACAATTTAAATATTCCAAAAAATATTTACGCCATAAAGGCACATATTATGTCTCTGCCGAGATTAAAAAAAAAAACAATTATCGCCGACTATAGGAATTGAACCCATTTGGACTTCTGTTTAAGTATTGAAAAAAAATTAAACAAAAATCACCTGCCCACGGTGGGGGCGCGCCACCTGGCTGTGGAATTTTTAATTTTCGTACTAGTGCAGATAAATAAATAAAAACTACGAGTGTGAAATACATTGCATGTTGAACCTAATCGCTGAGCGATAAGAGCCAGTTTTCGAGGAAGTGTATTGAAAATAAATAAATCCTCTTGCAATATAGTATAATATATCTTTTATTTTGGATACACAGAACAGTAAAAAAAAGCAATAGTGCTTCCAAAAAGCTGAGATGGCAAAATACTCCACCAAAATCAACAACAAACAACTTGCTAAAATATATTATTACATATATCTAATAAATAAGGTAAAGTTTGTTTTTCGTGAAGCGAGTTCACAAATTTTGATGATGGATGGTTTACCTTCACCTTCGGCCGGCCACCGCCGCTTGACGTCTGGCCATCAATCCCACCGAGTTAGATTGATATAGATTTTTTTACAAGATCTGAGGATAGCAAGCCTTGAGGTTGATTAATAATAAATCAGTCAAAGACAAAAGACATGACCAATAGCACAAAAAGTAGGTTTGAGGTAGAAATGATGATGGGCAAGAAATCCACTACGTCGATGAGTACATTTATTTGGGCCAGCTAATTTCCTTCGAAAACAGGCAAGACAGAGAAATCGACCACCGTGTCGAGAACGCCTCGAAGACCTACTGGTCCATGAAGTCGCTGATGAAGGGTGATCTACCAATAACCCTGAAGCGCCAACTCATCGATATGTGCATTCTGCCCATCCTAACCTACGGTGCTCAAACTTGGTTACTGACTGAGTCGCAAAAGTCTAAACTCAGGGTTTGCCAAATGGCGATGGAGTGTAGCGTATTGGGTATGAAATTCAGCGACAGAATTCTCAATACCACAATACGCTCAATAACTGGAATCGCTGATGTGGGCCATAAGACTGCTAGGTTGATGTGGGATTGCGCGAGCCATGTCTGTAGAATGCATCAGGACCGATTGGCCAAAGTCGTCACGCAGTGGGTGCCAGAAGACGGGCGTCGTCGCTGAGGGAGGCCTAGTAAACGCTGGCGTGACGACTTAGAGGCGTTTGAGAGAGATTGGGCGGAGAAAACCGAACGGAGAGAAGAGTGGAAAGCTATGGGCGAAGCCTTTGCCCAGCAGTGGGATAATATAGGCTAAGGAAAAATAATCTGCTATCAGTCATCCCTGACTATGATCAGATATGTGGAAAGAGGCATAACATTTTGTAGAATCAGGACCAGTGTCCAAATTCTGCAGCACAATATCGGCCAATTTCTTATGTCTCTTTGTATGATTTGGCATCAGTAGTGATTGTAGTGAACGTGAATGGCGATTCGGATGGTTGGTTAATCTAGTTTTGTATTTCACTAGGTCGATTCTTCTAGGATGGTTCCTGGTGCTGATGATGGATTTCCAGGTGCTCATGGATTTCTGAGTTGCGTGCGTACCAGGGCGCCGCTGCTAGGACCCTCAGGATAATGTTTTGACTTCTTTGAATGCACATGATGTTGGATTTGCTTGCAGAAGACCATAGTTGAAGACCTTATGTCCCAATTGGTTTTATGATGGAACAATATACTAAGTTTGTTACTTAAGTTAGTGAAGATTGTCTGCCTAGTAGCCAGAGCAAGTTCTTGAAACGGTATTTTATAACTGTTCTTTTTTTCTTAAAGTGTTCCTTCCATGTCAACCTACGATCCTAGTAGAATCCTAGGTCCTTCACACATGATGTCTGTGGTAGAATGTCCTGACCCAATTTGACCGGAGCGCAATTTCCATGTCTGAGTGCAAAGGTGATGTGATGCAATTTAGGCGCGCTTGCCCTCATACGCCATTTGTTTAGTCAGACATAGGTCCTGTCAAAATGTTTTTGCAATATGCTGTTCGCTATGTTGGTATCCTGATTATAGGCCTGGAATACGGCATTATTAGCGAAACTTGCTGCAAATACGTCCGGGCATAGTGGGAGGTCGCTGGTAAAGATATTATACAAAACAGGGCCCAGGACGGAGCCCTGGGGTACACCTGCAAGGCATCTGTTGAGAGAGGATCTTGCGTCTCGTACCTCTACTTGGAATTGCCTATTACTAAGTAAAACGAATGGGGCTGGAGCTGCTTTATTTTGCTTAATGGTCCCTTATGCCATACTCGATCAAAGGCTTGTTGGACGTCGAGGAAGGCTGCCAAACAATAGTCCTTCTTTTCTAGGCATTGTCTTATGGTGCGGTAGTCTCGGTGTACTTGTTCTATGGTGGAGTGTTGCTTGCGAAATCCGAATTGGTGATCAGATACAACTTGGTTTTCTAATAAGTGAAATTTCAGCCTATTCAGGACCACCCTTTCCCATAATTTTATAGAACTGAAGTAATGCTAATGGGGCGGTAAGATGAAGCTTCATTTTTCGGCTTTCCAAGTTTATGAATCATTACGATTTGTGATATTTTCCAGAGAACAGGGACGTAAGAGGATCTGAGAGACGCATTAATGAGGATAGTAAGAAAGACTACCTTCTCCTTTTACTAGACTAGATCAATCTAACTCGGTGGGATTACGATATGTAGGTATTGCTAAGTTTCTGTGACCACCTTCCTGCTCCATTTTCTGACTACGATTATCTCTAAGTCACTACTCATCGAGACGAAGCCAAAACTCGATTTTCCCGGGGTAAAGTTAAGCGAAGCAAAATTAAATCTTCGAAAATGCAGGTGTAACTGGCTCACAGTTGAACCACAGGCCTCTCTGAGATAGGATAAACCTTTGTGGTGTGGTGATATAGTGATTTATCCAAAAGGCCAGATAAACCATTTTTTTTTCTGACTGTTGATTTCGACGGAATCGTACAACCAAGGCAAAATTAAAGCTAGAACTAGCCCCAGTTTGGTTCAAAACACCTCATTTCCCATACTTAGTTACAGGGAGCACCTTGCTTCATACTTTTGTTTCTCCTTTAACCTGAATAAGCAAAACGCGGGAAAAAAAGCAAATTAAATCAGAGTTCCCTAATACTTCATGACCTTTTTACTTTTTGTTCTATTATTTATTTCTTCGAAAGTGTACCTATTGACACACGTCGTTTGATACACGTGGGCATTTGTCACTGCCGTTCTCGGCTCCATAACTCCCTCCCCTGCGGCTTGGGCGTAAATTCCGCTTCGTTTGCATTAACAAAAGTTATCGAGATTTTTTGCTTTAAAATTTTTTGGCTATTTCCTTAGGCAATTTATTCAAGATGCTTGGAAGAGCATATGTCCAGACCCTTTTACCGTATTCGTTAATTACCTACTTTCGGCAGTTTATATAGAGACAAGTATGACAGGTTGCGATCAAAATTTGGTCTTCTCATTTTCTGTAACTTACCTACCTACTCATAATTATTATGTTCACAGTAATCAGAGGCAACAGGTAATTTTACTTTATCAAATACATTTATTACTTTACAATATTGGAATAACATATTATAATCGGGTTTATATTTTTTTAAACCGCACAAACTTTGGAGTCGCGAGGCTGTAGGTAAATACGTCGTGGGCCTACATAGGGCATCGAATAGGAAAAACCCGATTATTAACCTAAGACATGGCTAAAAGGTCTAAGCAACCAGGCCATTAAACTTAAAAAAAAAAAAAATAGGGAAAACCCTACCTACATCTCTCTAACTATTAGTCTTAGTTGGGTAAAATCTTCGTGTGTGAAATGATCGACGCGTTGCCTACGCAGCGTCTATTACCAACGCTACGAGATATCTACGCAGCGTCTACGACACACGCTACGCGGCGAGTCATTGATGCTTTTAGTAAGTAACTAAAAATCTCTAATACCTAATTGTGTGCTTAGCTAATTATGTTATTTTTTTATTCAGTAGAAGCCACCGAGTCTGGATTTGTGGCCGATTGATAGCCATTGCCTGGCCTCCTATTACTTAGGTACTTTGAGGTACCTACACCTCTGATGTTGTTCCAGTTCATTTGGCAGACAGACCCTAAAATAGTTGGCTTGAAAATTACTTAGGTACCTACCTACTTACAACAAGTATGTACCTACATATTTACCAAAAAGTAGGTATGTGATGTTGGCTGGTCATCTCGCTTCTTAAGTGACGGCAATACTGAAGTTCTATAGCATCCACGTGCAGGTATCTCGTAAACATTTTGTTTAATGTTTATGGATATCCTATAGCTTACAGAAACCGCCCACAGAAGCCGTATATATCTCAGATACGAGGCGTTAGTTGCCCAGTAGTACACTACCCCTTTACCGTCCTCTATTACGATTTTATAATACAATTAGGGAGTTAGGCTGGGATCGCCATCGACATTAGAATCCATACAAGGCGCTGCTTGTGCATTGGTACTACCGTAATGAGATTTGTTGCTAAGTATCGAAGGGTTGACACGGATAAACAAGTAGGTATAAATAAATCGACATGTGTACCTTTATGTACCTACACAGATATAATAACATAATATATATGTCGGAGAAAGCGATAACTTTTAAACATCAAGTTGCTGATTTGACCATTGTAGTAGGGGTAAACGCCGTGACGTCAGATGTTGTTTTAATGGCGGCACGTGGACAGAGTCGTTTTGTAGAATGGGGATTGTGCCGAGATCACTTTTGCTCGGAACTCCAACCAAGTCACTCCTTCAGAACGAAACTGTCCGTTTGCCCATTTTGTGGAGATTATTTGTTAGTGTTATTTAATGTAAATTTGTGTTAAATAATAAACTGTGATTTTTGTATTCCGAAATCGAAACTATTATTTTAACATTTCATCATGAACCCGGTACCACCGAACCCTAATGACAACGGCGCTATCGCTCAGCCATCGCTTACGCCGTCATCAGAATTGGGATCTGGACTCGATTCCCACTGGCGTGCTATGTTCGAGATGCAGCAGAAGAACATGATGCAGCTGATCGAAGCCATCAGGACACCAACAGTGGCACCTCAGATCATGCTGCCAGAAATTAATCCGGAGCTACCAGATACCGATCCACGTGCATGGTGCGATACTATCGATATTTGCCTCGACGAACGTCCACTGGAGGGCGCATCGCTTATTATAGCTCTGGCGAGTGCAAGTCTGAAGCGGAAGTTCGATCGCAGTACCGGTGATGGCGCCACTGATGCAAAGCGTTTAAAGCCACAAACTTCCACTATGTTCACGTGCCATAAGTGCGGAAAACCGGGACACAAAGCGGTGAACTGTCGTTCGCAGTTTACGCAGCCTGCTGGAGCTAATGCCCAGAAAACTACACCGGCGGCGACTTCATCGGGTTCCAGCAAAAGAATAACGTGTTTACGTTGTGGAGAAGCCGGACACATCTCTACGAACTGCCAACGCGGCAGTGCGGGTAGCGCGTCATCGTCGGCGGGCAGCGCTGCCAACGCAACGGCGGAGCGACGCGTCGATAGCTGCGAAATAGCAGGTGTTTGCGGGCAATTGGAACAATCCGGTGAGTCGTTTTCATTTTGTTTTGATTCCGGCGCCGAGTGTTCTCTCGTTAAACAAAGTGTAGCTTATAAATTCTCGGGCAAACGTTCACTTTCAACCGTGCAAGTAATTGGTATCGGTAATAATTCGAATGTTTTTAGCACTGAACAAATTCTTAGTGATGTTGTGGTCGACAATAACGAACTGTCAATTTTATTTTACGTACTACCCGACGATTGTATGAAATACGATGTTATGATCGGACGCGATATTTTGACACTTGGCTATACGGTACATTTAACTGAATCTACCCTACGTATTTCGAAAGTCACAAATGTAGGTTGTTGCTATTTACCTCCCGTAATTGATCTTTACAATGTTGATTCTGATATTTCAAACGAAAACAAGGACCGGTTGACGTCCCTTTTGAATGAGTATTCGAATGCTTTTATCAATGGTTTACCGTTAACTCGAGTGACTACGGGTGAATTAAACATTCGATTAGTGGATCCGGCACGTACGGTACAACGTCGCCCACATAGGCTTAGTCTCCATGAGCAGCCAGCACCATTAAAGCTTTGAAGTCCAGCGTTGCTTTATTTGGCTCTCCTAGTCGTATAATCGCCGACCAAGGTCGTTCCTTTGCCAACAAAGTGTTGAAGGAGTTTTGCGATTCACACAACATTTCCTTGCATTTAATTGCTACGGGATCTAGTCGCGCGAATGGTCAAGTCGAAAGGGAGATGGGTTTGTTAAAGGGTATGCTAACCGCGGTAGAGACGTCGGAAAGGTCGTGGCAGGATGCTTTGGACGATGTACAGTTGACTATCAACTGCACAATGAACCGTGTTACGAAATCAAGCCCCTTAGAGCTTTTGATAGGAAAAGTTGCTAGGCCTCTGACGCTAATCGCTTATAATGACGATGATTAAACCGGAATTGACCTAACAGAAGCGAGAGAACACGCGGTGGACGGTATTGAGAAGAGTGCGGCTTATGAAAAAGCCCGTTTTGACAAAAATAAGGCCAAAGTAGTTAATTTCAGTGTTGGTGATTTGGTTTTAATTCAAAATAAAGAACGGAATCAGATTAAATTAGACCCCAAATATAAGGGACCGTTTAAAGTTGTAGAAGTACTTGACGGTGATCGTTATCTTTTAAAATCTTTGAATGGTAATAGAACATACAAGTATGCTCATGATCGCATAAGAAGGATGCCACAAGGTCATATCCCCAGCGAATTAGACGTAATTAGTGAAGAATTGGAATTGGATCTAGATGATGCGGGTGAAGGCCCATCAACTCGTTCCGATTAATGTCAATGCACAAAGTATTTCTTAAGCGGACGGTTTACCGGAGAGAAGGCCCGGTAACATGCGTCCTGTTTAGGGCTTATCAGTGTGAAGGACTGATACTGTCCAATCTATTGTGTGCCTGTGCACGACAGCGAGAAGGGCTGTATGTGATGTATCAGATATTACCAGCGAGAAGGGCTGATAATAAGTTGACTACTTTGTTTTTACTTGGTGCATTGATATTGTGTTCTAGTTTATTTCATTTGACTTTTCTAAATCTTGATGTGTCGCTTCAAATGCAAGTCCTTTGTTTGAGGTCAGGTAGGCCGAGCAATCTTATATTGTCTACAAATGCATTTTGTTTTGTCGCCAGGTAATACAGCACACGAGGACGTGTGACTTGTCAGTATGGCCGTGTCGGAGAAAGCGATAACTTTTAAACATCAAGTTGCTGATTTGACCATTGTAGTAGGGGTAAACGCCGTGACGTCAGATGTTGTTTTAATGGCGGCACGTGGACAGAGTCGTTTTGTAGAATAGGGATTGTGCCGAGATCACTTTTGCTCGGAACTCCAACCAAGTCACTCCTTCAGAACGAAACTGTCCGTTTGCCCATTTTGTGGAGATTATTTGTTAGTGTTATTTAATGTAAATTTGTGTTAAATAATAAACTGTGATTTTTGTATTCCGAAATCGAAACTATTATTTTAACATTTCATCATGAACCCGGTACCACCGAACCCTAATGACAACGGCGCTATCGCTCAGCCATCGCTTACGCCGTCATATATTTTTTGTTTAGCCTATTCTGCCTAATATGATAAATTGATAAAATATCAACTATCTGTAACTGTTGTAATTTTTTACCTTAGTCTTACATCTATTACGTCATAGGTATTGGAAGATATTTCATATTTTTATTAAGTATGTGGACGCACCTAAAAAAAAAGTATAACCTAGCATGCATGACTCATGTTAAGACTCATTTCTCGGCAAAAGTTTTCAGAAAATTTCGACAGCCCTTAAGAAAGAAAAGAAAAAGTATAAAGTAGTCAAGATAAATCGACTGCACGTCATGCAACACTGGAGCAGTAAGCTGTTCTCTGCAGCCTTTACATTCCCTGAGATTACAGCCAGAGTATCTATCGAGATCCGTACGCAAAATACGCGCTTTGGACGTGGAGTTGCGGACACCAGCCCGTTATACAATACAATCTATCTATATGTATCTATAGGCATAGATTTATGTAAAGTTTAAAAAATATATATCATAAGAATTTCTCTCAAAAAACTCATTACATTGTTACAGAAAATAGTTTGGCAGTATTCGTTTCAAATGAATGGATGTAAGTAGCTATTGTCAACAACAGCTGTTGTGTTTCAAATTTGGTGTACGATAAAGTATATTCTATTCTACTGTACTGTATCTACTTGTTATAAAACAAGTTGAAAATAGATGTTCCAGATACCTACACAAATTGAATCCTGGATGTAAATAAAGACTAAGTTAACAAGTATCTTGTCTCTATAGAAACATTCGATTAATAAAGCTATTAAAATGATTGTGTCGGTCCAAATTACAAAATTCTTTTAGTGCCACCTACAATATCTACAACTGAATTGATAACTATCACGCGACACTCGTTATTTTGATTTCCTTAGTACATTACCTCTTGGAAACGAAATGAAAATGCTTTGATAAACACGATTATTTCCGAATGACTTATGTTAGTTCTCATGTACTGCGTAATAGTAATTTCATATCCAGTAATTGTTTGTTTACGTGGAGGCGTCTACTGCCGGCGTCGATATCTTTCAGTTGATTGTTGATTTAATTTTGGTACTTTAATAGATAGGTAGTTCACTATGATACATTTTGGTGATTCTGAATACTTAATATTATTATGTACGATATTTAGATTTCAAACATTGGCAAGAGCTTGGAGCTTGAATTGGATATGTTATGAAAGAGTTTTCCCGATTTGAGTTACCCTTTCAAAACATTTCCAATACTTGAGAGATTCTTGGGTTAAACAAACAATAAAAAAATAGTTAACAATCAATTGATCAAGTGGGTATGAAGTCGGTAGCGGTCCAATTAGTTGTCCGGTTTTGGGTTCGATTCTCTGGTAAAGGATATGTGTCCAGTTGAGGGCAATCGGCTTGCCCCATATTACTTACCTATGTAAGTAAGTTTGAATCCAATGATTCAAACATAACTGTTCGAACGTTGGTAGCTACAATAGGTAGGTAGCACACTTCTGCCTTACCCATCGGGGAGAGACAGGCGTGTGCTTATGTTATGTTGTATGCGGGTCGTTTTAGGCAGGGTGTCAATAACTCAGCTTTAAGGGTTCCGTACCCAAGGTCTGACAACGGGACCCTGTTACTAAGTCCACGACGCAGGTGCCACGCCGTCTCGTCTACCTGTCTGACAAATGGCTGTGTTTTGGCAGTTGCTTAGATAGCTCCTTTGCAGCAGACATATTATGTGACATATCTGTGAGGTTCTTTCTTTAAAAGACCATTTCAGACACTCGTATGCATAGTCCTCATGTGAGTTGACCAAGATTATAAACTCCGAGGTCATATTCTCTTTTAAGGTCCAGAATCTTAAAAGAGACTATGACCTCTGAGTTTGTTTCGGCTGTTTCTTCTCAGAGTAGTCAGGTACGAAAAACCGTCCACATCTATTTTTAAAAAAGAAGTCGTGTAAAAGTGTTTGTAAAAACCTACTTGCAAAAATAAACTTCATTTTATTTCATCATCCATTTTATTTCATATCTATGGTCAATGACCCTCTGTTAGTGATACACTTACTAGAATGGTGTTGGAATGGTGGTTCTATTTCATGCCCTGCACTCCTCATTTTATTTATGATGATAGATCTAGGTCTGAAATCTAATTATTGTAAACCTGCCTAATCATTTTTCTGCTCGTAGTTATCAATATGTATCAACTGTTTAATGTAATCACGACCATTGTACCATCTAAAATAATTCACATCATCGGAAATAATTAATTTGACAAACAATTAATTCTCTTTAGTAATCATGAGCTATTCAACTCCATTACAGTACAAATAAAAAAGTTCGTGTTCTTTAATTTGAGAAGCGCCTACTCATATAATAACTGCAAGTTATTTTAACTCAGCAGTGAAACTTTGGAGTCAACTAAAATAAAACATCAGAATATTTCATAAATATTTATATTGAACTGGCCTTAATAAATTACAACTTAAAACCGAACTTATAAAACTGACTGACGATTCCACTTTTAAGCATATATGGGTGATGACAATATTAAAATATGTGTGTCCAAAACATTGATAGTTAAACGGTTTAACCGCAGTACCTTCTTCAAAATGAAAATTTGGTATTTTTAATAATATACAAAGGTAAATACTTATTCTAAACGCCTCGATAATGCTGCTGCATTATTCAGTCACAAGTCAAGTCGTAAGGTATGGACGAATCAATCAGAGCTGACCGCTGTACTCTCTTTGGTGTTCTAGCCGTTAAGTCTCCACGTAATAACGTAACTTTTACAAACGAAAACACGCGACTGTATGCTATACCTATCTAAACATAATAAGGTACATCTGATTTTTACAATAACATAAAATTTCACACTTCAATTACATTGATATAAAACACCTATAAACCGCATCCTAATACACGTTCAAAAAATAGTGTTTTTAGTTTAATTTTTAGTGCAGTCTCATAAAAGAAATTAGGTATAGCCTCTAATGAACTAGGTCTATATTTCTCAATATCTATAAAACAACTTATTACTAAAGTAAATGCATTATGACAAAATATACATTAATAATTGCATTTGTTTAAAATAGTTACATATTAGTGGTAGGTGGTGCCATATACGGTGCTATTAAATGGTCCCTACGTTGCTGTTTCTCTAAGTTTACGTGAATAACTATATATTACAACATCGGCGAATGGCAGGTAATATCAGCAACGTAAATAAATCAATAAAACAACTGTTTAGGGAGGCCTCTCCTCCACGCAAAAGTGTTTGGTAACAGACCAATAAGTGGTAACACGTGAATTTCTTATTTGAGTGGTAAAGTGGTGTGTGGTCATTTGAATAATAAGAATGAAATAAACAGAATAATTATAAAAATGCTTAGAATTGAGAAAAAAGTGATGAAGCTTTAATTGGCACACCAACAAACTGTTTAATTACTATACGCAATAGATATCAGGTGATTTGAAAAGACTAACCAACAAAACTTCACAAGTTAATAATATTTCAAGGCTGACACGACGTGGCAGGCGCGTTGCGATACACGCATCGCAGGTCAACTACACGGAATAAATAAACTAAAATATATGACGCCTATTTAGTTCTAGTCTAAATAAATAAAGCGTTTCACACTCGACTAAATAAGACACTTTACTTTGGTATTATTAGACTACATATTACTTACTGTTTACCTGGTGGCTGTCAAACAGTTGATGAATACGCTGTACCATTATCTATTTATTATATCACTGTATCAAGGGACGGACATAATGTTATAATCATAATTATAATAGGTACATATAATCGAACTACTAGTAGTTCGTTTTAAAACATGGGTAATTAATTAGTAACAACACATTTCACAGGTTTTTCTTAAGGCACTAAAAGGTAACAATTATTTTTATTTACACATTTCCATAATGCAACACTATACGTCTTACATATTACTCTTCATAGTTATGGTGTTTAAGAGTTTCTTGTCAATAGATTTCACCGCCGGAATCTTAAAATGATAACATGCACTGAAAAAAAATCAGGCTCGCCTATTCAGGTCAGGAAAAAGACCACAGGTCACTTGCAGGTATTAATACAAATAGTGGAACTTTCAGCATGAATTTCTGCAGCTGTGATTCCAGGTCTATTTTAATTGGTGATAAGTGGGGTGAGTGGTGCCGACGGCTCTTCGCCGTAGTAACTGTAGCGCTGCGGGAGCTGCAGGGTGGCGGGCTCGGCCGCGTCCGAGTGCTGCGAGTTGCGGTGGCGGCGCAGGTCCACCTTGCGCTGGAACGCCTTGTCGCACAGCCCGCACGAGAAGGGCTTGTACCCGGTGTGCTTGCGCATGTGCGTGATCAGGTTGGAGCTCTGGCTGAACGCCTTAGAGCACACGACGCACTTGTGCGGCTTCTCACCTAAAACGAATGAGCATTTTCTTTATTTTCCATTAAGTACATTACAATAATGTAAAATCTTACTACTATTCATACCTAAATGCAAAAGTTTGTGAGAATCTTTGTTACTCTTTCACGCAAAAACTACTGAATGGATTTAGATGTAATTTGGCACACAGATAATTTATAACCGGGATTAATATTTACTTTTATCCCGGTAGTATCTCATGGGTGCTATAACTATATTGAAAAAACTTTGCGCAATTTATAAAGTTTAGAGTTAGCAGTACTTAAGAGGACGGAATAAAATAACATGTCAAATAACATAACACAGCACTGCTTTAGGTAATTACGAATTCCTAATTCATAAGCGGAAAACGACTTCAAAACATTACGTATCACTTCGTCAAGTAATTAAAGCTTGTATAAGTGGAGCAATACTTGTCATAATCATCGGCTATTTATTATTTACGGTGAGGTTTCCGAACTGATTTAATATGCAACGTCGCCTTGTACACCGGTATTTATTAACTTGAACGGTAATTGTTTGTAGCTCGATATAACGATATAACACCAACCAGTTTCGTAAAACTTTATTATGCGGAGGGTTAAGGGCAGAAGGATCTTCATGACATTCTTATATTTCGTGTAATGAATCACGTTCCAATAAAAAACATCAAAAGAAACCATTGGTAAATTTACCTGACCAGTTACTTAAAATCTCCAAAGATAGTTTACGAATAAAATTATAGCAAAAAATGCAAATGTCATTTTATAGATAGAACAGGATTTAAGTGAACTTTTTGTTTGTACCGATGACGGCGTGCACGTGAAGGCCTGTGAAGGCTGCGCGGCTAATTGCAGGCCGAGCCGCATTTTGGAATATTGATGATGAGGCATTTATCAGGAGGACGAGCACCATGTAAGGCCGCTGTAAATCATTCGGAACAGGGCAGAGACGTGACGAGATGTCTCCGGCCAAGACAAATATGTCCGCCACATTTTTTAGCTACTATAATTCGTCTCGTTGAGCTTACTGGAAGTAGTCGGACCATTGAAAAACGTATGAGACATTTATTTTTCTTACAGTTCGTCTGATTTTTTTGAGCAAAATATCCATTGTGTGATAGGTAGGCTTTTCTCATTCACAGTTCTTTATTATCACTGAAAGTTCGTAAAATGTTCATTTTTGTGAGATTAGAAGGAATGTGAACAAGATGTTACCAATAAGCGTAAAGCTTTACGAAGCGACGAAAGCTCTCTAAAAACCGTCGAGCATTGCATAGTATACTTATTGCTTATTGGAAATTCATTAAGTGCAGTGGACGGGCTGCGATTTGCCGTCGAAAACGTAATTGCACAGCATTTAAATATTTAATTCCCAAGGCGTCCTCTGCGATGTGTCGCGTGATTGCTTTTATTGGGCGACTGCCGATATGTTTTTCATTTAATGAACTTGTTTCACCGTAGAGAAGTCTAGGCTATGCCTCGGTTATAACACTATATCATGTGCTTATACAGCTTAATAAATCGACGAGGATAAAGTCGGATAACGTCTTCAGCAGCTGTTTACTGTCATTCCGATTAAAAGGGCAATCGTCGGAGATTACCTATCATTACACGCTCGACACGAACGTACGCGGGTATCGCAGGCGACTAATTGAGAAAGTAAAATTTTATGTGAATAAATAAATTAACAGCTACTTGGTAATGGTACAAATTCTTATAAAGGACGACACGATTGAAATTATGGCGGGGAAGACTAAAATAATGATATCGGATTTCTTTATCGCAATGAAACGTACTATAACGTTTTTTGCCGCGTAACTGACTTATTTAGATGTTATAGCTGCAATGAAGACCTTTTCATGAAGTCTTATTTGATTGCTACGGGTCCTTCGTTGGAAATTAAGGTAAATAGCTCAAGTACCAGGTAAAGTTTAACTTTCTGCAATGTACGCAATTATCATAGTTAGACAGTAATAATAATGATAGTTTTAAAGAAAAAGTACTTAACTGGCGACTTCAGAAATTAGGGTTTTTCCTTCCTGCACTTAGCTACCTAATCCACAAAATAAACAAAAGCAAAACTGTGAAAAACCTACCTAATACAAACACATTTCTAACTCTTTATTGAAAGACGACATCAATATTAAGGTGGTAATAAAAGCTTCAAATGAAATGATAGGTCTTCGTAAAGTTGTGTAACGAGGGGACGCGCTGACACTTCGTTACGTGAAACATGAAACAGTTGTCATAATAATTTGAGTTTCACACTACTTGGAACGAAACACAACGTATAATTTAGTTCTTATTTCGTATGTTTGACAAGAAAGTGTTATTGTTTTATATTTGTAAGGAAGATTTTAGAAGCTACGTTCTTTAGGTTTACGTAAGTACCTACCTAATTAGTCCTAAGATTGCTGTATGAACATAAATAATTCGATTACTTGACTTTAAATAGGAGGATTTTAACGAAAGTTTTGGTTAATTTTGTTAAATACATTGAACTGAAAAGGTCTTATTTACTAGTGTGCTATTGAGGTCATATTACTAGATAAATACTGTTACCAAATTCACTAAGTAATTACTTATCTCTGCAGGCAATTCTATTTCGTCACTCAGCTAGCAGCACTCAGTGATAGTAACAACAGAAACCGAAACTGTGTTTTGTCAATACTTATTCAATAAGTCCTTGAATACAATCATTTTAAACGAAAATGTTTTTTGCGCAGTTTGAATATGCACCACATTCGTACTTGTGCAAATAAATTATCACATTTATCAGTTTCAATTTACTTTGAGCTCAATGATTTTCGTAAAATAACTTAATTTTACTAATATCATTGGTTTATACGTATTAGTATTACCTATGTAAAATAATGTTTTTGAAGCTTGTCCAAGAGTCCTATTTACGATATAGATTGAGAGTGTGCGATACGGAAACCTAACATAAAAAGACTATTTAACTGTCAACAGATTTTCAGCATTTGACAAACAATTATTTTAGGTTTTCAAGGTAGGTTATTGGAAAAATCGATGGCAAAGTGCACTTTAAATTGAGGTATTGGTTAATTTGGACTGAATCAAAAGTGAACACAAACCTGTGTGTATGTAGGTGTGCTTCTTCATGTCGGACTTCTGGTGGAACCGCTTGCCGCAGTACTGGCAGGGATAGGGCCGCGTGTCCGAGTGGATCAGCAGGTGCGTGGACAGCGTGCTCGAGCGCTTGAAGCACTTGCCGCACTGCTTGCACTGCACGGACAAACATACACGCTTATTATACCGCTAAAATGTACAACACATCCTTCTAATAAAGTCATATTTATTAGATGCCTGACGTCTGCAAGTCGCCGATGCTAATAACCCATAATAAGTCCCTTTGATTGACGTGTAAAGGAATATTGCAATTCAGTCATTTGACCCCACGGCGATTGCTAAGAAATCGGGTGAAATACGGCCGTCGTACGACACTAGATACTCGTATAATTATAAACGTGGCGCGGACAGCGTCCATCACCTTCAGGTAGACGGTGACAGCCAGTAATAAACTAATAACAGGGCTCTACCCCTTTCTACACTTTTCTTTGATTTCCCATCTAGCATCGGCTTTGAATATTTTTTCATTGCCTAGTAATTAGCGTCTATTAACCGGATATTATTTGTAAGTATTTTTCATGAGAATGACTAATAAAAGGAAAAAAGAAAAAGAAATCAAATGTAGGAAAGTTATGTGATGGGTACATTTTATTGATTTGTGTGACTGTACAAGTGTACAGTGTAGACTCCGTAATCTACGTAGTAATTATATTATTGTAACGTAGTTTTAAATTTACCTGATACTTATTGATTTATTTACGCATGTAAAAAACATTAGAAAATTACCGAATGATTCCACGAACGAATTCGAAAGTGGGTGGGCTACACGAGTGCTACGAACTTTCTTGATATAAAAACCTTACCAGTAACGTGATATATAATTGGTTCCTGAATTCCACACAAAGCTTGAAAGCAAAACAGAATGTCTTCTGTTCGCCTTTGTTTGTGAGACAAAAGATTTTTAACTAAGTACTTGCAGTGACTTTGCTCTAGATTTATTGAATCAGATGTTTTTGGTATGCGTTGGAATAATTCCGTTACTAACTTAGTTTATTTACTCGACACACAGTTTAAGGACGTTAGATATGCATTGTTTTGAAGGAGGATTGCACAATCACTCATTTGATGTCATGTTCGCTCGAAGTTTCGGGGAACCTCATATTTTAATTGTAGGTAATACTTATTTATAATATTATCTATGAATGAGTTGGAAAAATCAGTTATGTAGAAATTAGACCGCCTATACTGGTTTCTTAAAGTAACGTAGGCACTTAACCCGACGGCTAACGTTTTACTGATTTGTCAAAAAAATTATGAATGTTAATTTCAAAATTCATAGATTAATTGGCCGCTTTTATTATTAAGTTTTGCAAAGTTCTACCCATTTAGATACTGTTATGAAGAATTTTTCACTTTTCATCCGATAACGGGTTATGTAGTAATTATTCGCGGGCTGGCATAAAACATAAGAACGGGAAAATATGACGTACGGCCATTAGTCGGGTGGTTAGTCGTTAAGTATGCGGCGCATGATAATCCATGGCACAAATCCGCGTAGCGGGCCCTGTGACAGTTGGCGGGGCAGCTGCAGCGCCTCGCGCCTCACAAAAACCACTACTTTTTTGGTCGCCTTTTTATACAATCGATGCACTCTCTTATAAACAACACAGGTGCTAGGGTATGACCGTCCACATATGGTTATCGGCTTGCACCACGTAGAGAGGTGATTTTTTATGATAGCCGTTTGAATTTAAAAAATCTAGTGCCGTTTATTACGAAATTGGCTTTTTATTAACGGCTCTGTGAAACCTGCTATGGGCCCTCGCGAGGGGTAAAAACAACTGTTATGTTACGTCTTACTGGGAACTTACAATCGTTACAAGAAAACTTTTTAATTGCCGTACTTTAGTTTTATCGCGATTTAAAATTTGTTAATACTCGTACGTGTTAACTTTTGGCCAAAAAGCTTCGATCTTTCAAATTACTTAAGTAATTAATCTTTGAAACTTGTAAAGTACCTTTCATCGAAGAAACATATTATTCTGTGTGTTCGTGTGGTTAGTGCCTAACCTGGTCAGAGTTTTTGCTGCCGATATCGTGAAAGTTATCGACGGAATTAAGTTGTAGTAGTATTACTAAGATTTCCATCGCAAAGTTATTTATGTATCTATGCGTATTTTCTTCTACAACTTTCAAAACAACCATTTGACATATCGACCAGTTACCTAATGCCGGAAGCAAATCAGAGGAAATGGTATTTGGTTTTTTTCGACACTAGTGAAAATATTTAGTAAATCTAAGAACAAATAATGTTGCCATTATCCTCGTTTAAGTGAGCATCTATGGCAAAAAAACACATGAATGAAACTCAACAATCTTGTTTTCAGAAATCAGTAGATGCTCACCTGGTGGTTATTATGTAGTTATATTTTGCGGTGAGTAATAAAGTTTAAAGCAGAGAGCGACGCGACGAGGCCAGCGACGCGTGAGCGGCGCGTGGTGCGCACGCGCCGCCTCTCGCGCCACCCGCCATTGTTTTACTACGTGCACTTATTAATGCGATCATAATTACAATTTATTGTTCCCTCATAAATTACTAATTAGTCAATATACATGCTTACAAGGAATTACCAACTTTTTTCGTTACAGGAAAATATTAATATTTATTTATGAAATGACCATGATTGTTTTCGAATGATATTGAATACCAAATGATATTAAATTGAGTGAGAAACATTTATTTTCTCTGTTGTTCCATTCAGGTAGTAGTCGTGTCACTTTTAATTATGCACGGTTCGGTATCGATGATACCTAGCAAACGATCAACACTTTATTTAAATGATAACTTGTGGTATCGTGGAGAGGCTCTACAACATATATTTATCGTCGTATGACACAAGGTAATTATTCGTCCAATTATAATCTGCCGCGCCGTGATATTAAAAGTTGGAATTTTGATTAAAACCGATGCGGATTTTTATAACGGCGGCGGCACGTAGAAAAAACGAAAGGCACAAAAATGGCGAGAAGACGAGCTAGCAGGCTCCATGCGACTCGCCAACGGACGACGCGCCGCGCGACCCGTTCCGATACGCGACTATACTTATTAAGACAGGGGCAGTTTTTGCTATTTGATTTGTTAAAGAGACTAAAACGGATACTGGTTTGCTATTTTAAAGCATTTTGAACGGAAACTGTACAGTTATTCTGAACTTGTTAAAGGATATAGCTATCTCGAAGTTGGAGCTATGCATTGAGAATTAATGCTATTGATTGGGTAGAATGAGTAGGTAGGTACTTACTTGAAATGATTTTTCATTTCTGTTTTCGTTTTTAAGTAGAAGTGAAAAGTTGAGGTTTCCGGCTGGCGAGGGTTTGATGGGATAGGTCTGGTGCGCGGGGGCGGAGGGGCAGCGGCGAGGCTCAGCGCTCGGCGGACGCTCGGCTTCGTCAGGGTTGCTGCGGCATCTCTTGACTAGTTCCAAAGGAGTATCCGTATCCTCGTGAGCGTCCCATCGAGAGATCGGTGACTCATCTCCTACTTCCACTTTTTCACGCTCACATGCGCTTCCCGGAGACCAAATCTGTCGATTTTTTGTTGATAAGTTAAGAGGAAGCTCTTCCTCGTCGTCTGCAAACAAGAGAACATCATTGTACTAAAGGCTGAGGTAGGAAATACATCGTTATAGTAGGTAGAGATACGTATATGCGATACTGTGTCAACAGATATGTGAGTGCCGACAGTTTCTCTTCGACTGTTCTTCACGCTTCTATAAGTAAATTTAAAGTCGGACGAGTCAAATCGGGCGTCTGTGAAGCGACTTATGAAATCTGTACAGGTGCGCCGCTGTTTGCCGACGGTAACGTCGTTGTTTGCTCAACAATACATACACTTTTGTCTACATTTACGGAAGATGATAATAATTAATGAAGTTGGATTGTTTTTGTGATAAACCATGCACCTTCCGAAGCAAGTATGTTATTGAATTTTGTTGTTTTGAATTTTGTGATTTAAGAATTTATTACTGTTAGTAGGTAGCTATAGAATACTTATTCTAAGATGAAACCATTAAACATTATCAGTCCATTGAGAAATAATTATGCCGAGTTAACATAATACGGACTTATTAATGTTTTCAGCTACAGCTACTATCTCTTACCGTTTCACTTTCTACTTTAGAATTTATTATCTATTCAGTTCGTTCGAGGTTTATGAAAAGATAATACCTGCGCTTTCAATTACTTCAAACTGATAACCAGTGATCGGAATAGGTAGAGCTAATGTGCCTAAAGTTGAACAGAAACGAAAAGTGGAGACTTCCTTACGACTAATTTTTTTTTTCGGAATATTTGTTCCGAATGTCGGAACATTACTAAAGTACAACTAAAATTAATAAAGTGAAACAACTATCGAATTCATTTACTGTTTCTGTTTAAAAAAAAAGTGCACGATATTTATTGTTTAAAAAATAAAGGTAATTTCCTTGTCTTCGTTTGAACGCCGTAAGTAAGTGTGGAAGCTAATTTAATTTTCATACCAGCTTTAACAGTTAGAACTAACAAGGTAAAAATAAAACTATTTTAAGGTTTTCAAACCATTTATTCATTTTGTACAATTATTGGAACTAAACGTAAACAGAAATCAACCTCAATAATTAAGATAGTTACCAATCTTAAGACTCAGTCAGAATATTATTTCCGTTGATGTTGAAAGTTGTCCCGTAATCTGAATCGGTACAGTTTTCATCAGGAAAGGAGTTTTCTTTGTCATCGCTACATTTATCTTCTTCCGGAAAATTAAAATAAATTATGAGCAGTTTTCCCATAATTTTTATCTATCTCCGAACGATTTCTTTTTGCACTTAAAATCCATTCATAGGTAGAGAAGGACCTTTCAACATCAACTGAAGTTATAGGTACATATATTTATTTATTTTGCTTTTTGAGAACGTGCTCCTTGAAGTCGGTTAAAAAGGAAAAATAATTAATTCAATTAGTTTACTCTACTGATAATAAATAACTTTATTATTAAATGTACTTAACTGATTCCGAGACATTTCCGAGTTTCAGAAAAAAATATTCGGAAAAAAAATTTAGTCGTAAGGTAAGTCCCCACTTTTCGTTTCTGTTCCTTGAACTTTAGGTACAATTAGCTCTACCTATTCCGATCACTGCTGATAACATAGCTACTTGCAAACCACCTTATTTCAAATTAAATCTTTAAAATAAATTTTCTTATCGACAGTAATTAAAGTCAGTTCGTTAAAACATTATCTAGTCTTAAATAAAAAAATAAAATCAAGTAAGTACTTATTGAGGTTCTTACGCCCGGTTTATTTGTTATCTACGAGGTTGAGTCGTAACCGGTACCAATACGGATAACAGACAATTTGAATACCTACAATTTCGTTTGGCGACAATGAGTGGCGCTGGTACTTCGTCGCTTTTCCTTGGAGCGTAGGAAACAAGCACGTTGCTTCCATTGGCGGAGGTAAACGACATGTAAACGACGACATATCAGCGCCTCGAGTTATTAATCGGTGCCTTACACTGATAGCTATTCTAATGAGTGTTATTCAGGAGAAGCCGCGTAAGGAGGCCGAGGCGAACGATGTTTTGTAATGCCGCGAACGTATCTAATTACCATTTTTAGGATTCTTGAAACACGTAGTCACTTTCAGAGCGAGCTGATTTACTCTGTTTATATGAATCACAATGTGAAGACACATACGAACACAAACATTAATGCTTCAGACTTTGATTTAAGCACTCGATCGATTTATAGTAATTGCAAATATGTAGGTCAAGTATTGACTGGAAATGAGTTTCAATACAACACAATGTAATTCTAGTGAATTACAAATAAAATATTACTAACTAACTACATGTTATCTATTGTCAGCTGCAACTTGTCCAGACACTACCTGCTCAGTGTTCTAGAATATAACTGGGGTACCGTGAGTCAACTCGATTTACAAAAACTGTTCAATGACTGCTGACGTTTTTAATTTTATGTATGACATGCATACATGTAGTTAAATATTTAGATTGAAGTATATTGATTTCAGTAGCTAGTTTTGCGGTGGCTTTATAATTTTTTTTAAGATTCCCTCCATCATTTACAACAAAAACTCACTTAAATGTTAAATGGGTGTTTTTTTTTCTGTTTCTTCTTTTAACTTTTCAGCGGCCTTTCCAAACAACATGATTCCCAGTTATATTACAGTTGGGTACAGCTTTGATCTGGTTGCAATTAAAGCAAGGTAGTTACCATCTCTGGGCGGGGTATGCTTGGCGTGGTCGATGGGTGGTCGCACAAACTGCGGGGAGGCGCGCGGCATTAGCAGCGGCCAGACTCCTGCGCCGCTGTATAGGGCTCCCAGGCCACTGCAGTACATCAGTGCTCCTAATTCTGTGCATAAAAAACTCGCTGGAGACACAAGTTCTCTACAAAACTGGATGAAAGAGATGGAACTGCGGTCCGGAGGAATAAAATCTATGGTTAACTTGTCATGGAGACGTGTGAGATATTTATTTTTAACTGGACAGCTCAAAAACAGTTTTAAATATTTATTGGGTCAAGCTAGACGGGGCTTGAACACATACCAGTAGCTCGCGCGTATTGCTTGAGCGCTCTTCCTGCAATTTCGATGTCGCCCAACTGGAGTAGATCCAGTCGGTGATGTGAGAGCGAGTCGGGCGAGCGCGGGGGTGAGCGTGGTGACGGCGGGGTGCGGGGGGACACGCTGCCTTCTGGTGACGGGAACCGGTGAGCTGGCGGCGGCGGAGAGGATGGCTGGAACTGCTCCGCCAGCCTCGACAGAAGCACGTGCCGAGACATCCTAAGCAAAAGAACAAAACATGTTTAGATGATAAACATACTAGAAAGTTGAAGCAGATACTGAAGGCTATCATAAGAATGCAAATTTAAATAAAGAATACCCTGAAGGTTCCTTCAAGAAAATACCGCGATAAACCCAACAAAGTTTTTAATACCTCAACTGGCAATCTCATTTGTTTTCACGCAGTTAAAATAACACAACGTGAATAAATTACAAGTGATAACGATTCCTTAACAATTAACGCCTGCATCACAATGTTAAGTTCCATTATGCGTCCAATTAGAACAAACCACCTGAGCTTTTGAATTGTCATTGACTAGTAGAGCCTTATCGATCGATCGTATTGCAACCATTCTGCTTTCCCGTGGGAATCTTCAGTGTTCAGAGCTTTAGGTATCTACAGCTTTTGTAATAAGCTTCATATTTACATTGAAGATGTTTATTTTGTTTTAAAATGACACAATTATTCATTCATAAAAAAAGGTTTAAAAGCCCGCTAAGGAAAAACTGGATTTCACAAGGATATCTCGTTTCTGCTTGTTGCTGGATTTTGAAGTCAATGGCATCTAGATTTTTTCCAAGGACATGCACTTATCCTAAGCACTTCAAAAATAAGGTTTTCTTTTAAAAACAACATGAGTTGACATTACCCACAGCCCTATTATGATTTATTGTCTTATTTTACAATAAAAAAACTATTTAATTGCTATAACTTCACAACATTTTCTAAATGATAACGGCATGGCAGTGTTGTCAGTCACCTTGTCCACGAAGACAACTCAATATGATGGTAAGTAGGTACCGCGTTTATCAAGATTTTACGGTCAGCGCGGATCAATTCAAAAAGTTGCGATATCATCTTTGTTTCACGTGACCGACGTCATTAGTGTCCATCCTACTGGCTACGTACGTATTTGTTGACAGCCCTTGCTGATTAATCCGACCGCTTGTTTGTTGACAGCGAATCGTATTAAAAGCTCAATCAAGCAAATGAAGAATCAGAATAATGGAAGTGGTCGGCGGCGGCGGAGCGCGGCCGGCGCCCGCTGCGTACGCGCATTAATAATGCACGTGTCGAGTAAAACAATCTTCATTAGTCTAACACACATTACATATTTACAGAATGGATGTGTCCGCGTGTTCCCATACCATTTCACCGCGCTTCCATTAGGAATTAAACTCGAGGAGCACACCAGCGCCAGTATAGGCGGAGACATTACATTTGTCGTCGTAAATTATAAATAATGATGTCGGACAATGATTTGCAAAATATCATAATTACAATAATACCCGAACAAACTCATTAACGAATAGTTTACGTGTAGATATCGATCACATTCATGATATCCAAGGGGTAGTTTAATTTTCTTGTCTTACAAATGCAATCCAATTGATTCGTGCTATTGAGTACTAGTAATTGCCTAACGAGCTGGCTAACGCTAGGGTCGTGTGTCGCAATTTCTTGTTTCAATAAAGCAAGGCTTTATTTATTAGATCGCGAGTAGCAATTACCTACCGCGCGACGACTGTCACCTTAGTTATTTCTTATGGTACAGTGGGAACTCGAGCAAATGTTGAGAAAATCAATCAGCGCCATAATTGATATGAATAAAATGATGTTAATGTTTACCTTGTTTGCTAATGTCTATTGCCACTTTTAAATTAAATGTTTACAGACACCTGTGTGTGCTTTATAAAGGTGCTATGCACCTTCTATTATCACCTTTGCAACGAACAGGTGTTTTAGAAGATAGATTAAATCAAAATCTGACGGATTTCAGATTATTTGAGCAGATTTCTTAACAAATCTTGTCATTGTCAATCAATGTAATCCAACACAATAGTAAGACTTGGATTTATAACAATTAAATAAAGGGTATATTAACTAATTACGTTTTAAACCTCTGTAGGAGAGTGTTGCACATTACAAGCATATAAAGAGTCGAAGCCTACCGATGCGGACTGAAAATTAATTATTTCATCGATATTCGTGGTTCCGGTTTCACGGCGCAGGTTGCAAAGTAAATTGCGTTGTTCCCGCGTAATTAAAACGAGCGTTCTTAATGTTAAAATTATCACGAGCTTTAAACAGATATATTAACTGTACTGTAGGTACACATGTAGCTAATCGTTTTAATTTATTTATGTCAAAATCAATAGAGACAGAATACAAAATTTGTTACACAGCTTTTAACACAGCATACGATACATAGTTTTATACCTTACTTCAGGCTACCTATTGGTACTTAAACATTTTTCATACTGTTTTCTGAAAACTCTCAAGCCTCGAAATTTATCTAAAAATCTCACAGACCAAAAGAAAATAGTATTTTGATTCAATTTTAACGCAAAATAAACAAATTAAAAAACGATTCATTCGTAGACAGAAAATATTTCACCAGCCGTGGTTTTATACGGTGGGTTGCTCTTGTGTTCAATACTTCTAGGTATTAAGCATGTCGGAACACATGTACAAATTTGGTTTCGCTCTGTTTGTTTAAAGCTATGAGACTACAGACTTGCAGATTATTTGCTTGGCGCTGCATCTCCATACGTGTGCCTTAGTGACTACGTATGTATTAAATTACAGTATATTGTTGCTTGTATAAACATAGACATGAGCAAATATGTGAAAAGTAGGACCTTCAATGTGCAGTTTTCGCGTCCGTACGTGCAGTGAGCATGATTTTCCTGTTAAGTGGATTGATTTTCAAATTAGAGCTGCGAAATGGTCTGCAGGCTCTACGGCGCGTTCTTGTAAGATGAAGGAACTTTTATAGTACCTTCCTAAATGTAGATTGCTTTTAAAGCTCTTGTTTGTTACTTAAGAAAGATATTGAGGTCATTTTTCACTAAACAAACTTATTGCAAATGTACTTAGGTATATTAAAAAAAAACTATGATTTAAGATTTAAGAATAATAATGAAATATTTCTGACCCTGTCTATGGTATAAACTTAAGTCAAAGTAAAATATATTGTAATAGGTAAGTAAACTTTTAAAAAAAATTAAATGTTATGTCAACAATTTCGTAGATAATAGACACTGAAAGTTATTTATAAAGGTGCTAAATAATATTTTTTTCATAATGTGTAGGTAATTTTCCTCAATAAATAAAATAAAGTAATATGCTATCTTTAGAATAAAGCGATCCAATTAATTTAACATTGGTATATTTTTGCGATGACATCATCGGGTCATAACAAAATGTTAAGAAGAAATACTTTGTCAGGAAGAAAATGTTATGAAGGAAAATTTATAAGAAATTTTGAATTACGCTACAGTTTATACTATTTAATAAATCATTAAGTAAAGGTATTATATTGTGTTAGAAAATAATGTCCACAAAGAACTTACCTCAATCGGAATTTCAACGAAGCTACGAAAATCTATTTCACTCACTGCTACGAAACACTAGATTCTATGGAAAATAGATTTTTAAATCAATCCAACATACACCATAAATCGAATGTCATTTTATTTTAGGTAGAATAATAAAATAAATAATAAATGCAGCGAACGATATGACGTCGCGAAAATCGTAAGGCTGCGTAGGATCGGAAAACGTCACTGACTGCTACGGTGCGTCGCGTTTGGCGCCTGGCACCTGACTGAAATAAGGCTCGCGCGCCCCGACCTACCCGACTGCTCTTCCACAATAACGTTCTTTTTTCAAAACTCTGCTAACAAAAAAGAGGTTGGACGGAGGCTGAGCAATAAAGAAATGATTTGATGAAACAGGCACTTGACAGGTGGCCCGCGTCGCATCCTCGCATGCAGCACTTAATTGTTGGTTGCGCTTACGTTGACGGCGCGGAGGATGCACTGAAAAATGGCTTTTAAGTATTAATGCCCACAAATAAGCGGTTGCTCCCTATGTGACATTAAAACCCTTGCATTAAGAATTGCAAAAGATAGTTGCGCATAGACTGGTCCTATTCTTTGAGACGAAGCCTCGGGTTGGTTACATCAGTTACATGTCATGTTCCTGGATTAGCTATGTACGGGTAAATACCAGTTAATTTGATTTGTGCCCAAAACTGAGATTAACTAAATGCACGAGGCTTAGATTTCTCGTAGCGTCGTGCCCCGCCCACCGCGCGCTATTGGTCGCTATCTAGAGCTGGGCGGAGCGTTGCTTAGATACTAACTTAGAAGCCTTTTTAACGTAACCATCTAATATTATTTATTTACAAAACGATTCGTTCAATTATTTTAGAGCTTTAATGTAAATTAATTTATCATTTGAGGTGACGGACTAGGGTGTGAATTTAATGTCAAGACATTCATAAAAATTAGGTCAGGGCACGGAATTTGAGGGCTCTGCATGTTACACAAGTTATGTAAGGTCCATAATAGTACATTTTTGTAAGTCATCTGAGAGGCGGTTTAATTCGAAATATCTGTGATTTAGAAACTCCGTCGCATCGTGAACTTAATTACATTTTTTTTTTCAATTTTTTAGATACCAAATCTACAAAATATATGATTCTGATGATTTTTTCATAGCTAAGGCTTGACCCTCAGGTGTTGTGTGTATGAACTTGTGATGTCAAGACTAGTTTCTGATAACACGACAAAACTCTTTGTCTTTAAAGTTCATCACTGACGCGAATTATCAATTTAGCATGGCATAAAAATACCCATTTACTTGCATGTGAAAAAATATTTTTGCTCGAAGTAAAAACTGATTAACTTTGCATAAATAGCTAATACTTCTTATGCATTGCCCATGGCTTGACAGATGAAAGGTGCTCGATGACGAACTAGCATGAGAAATTGGCGATCAATACTTTACGTGACATTTTAAATGCCTTATTATATATTACAGTCCCAATTAAAATATTCGATAAAAACTATTTATGTGACTAAAAATAGCTGCAAGTTGCAATAGGTAGGTATATACACTTTTTTATGCTGTGAGCAGTTACAAAAGATATCAATCTTGACTAAGGATGTACAGCTAAAGATTTGTGTGCATTGACAGTTTTAGGTTAATTAGCGTGGTGTATTAATTCAAAGTTTCGAAATTCATGCGGCTTCTTTAAAACAACAGCCACAAAACAGTGAAATTGTCAGCCAAATTGTAAACTGCAACTAACAGATATTACAGTTTTCCAGCGACGCAATTATCAATTCTCATTGGCTTATAAGAATATTGTCTTTCATTAATCACATTTTCACCTGATCAAGCGATTGTAATAGCAATCTCGGGAAATTCAATTAAGTGGATAATCTGCTTTGGTTGCTGCGTGTTTTGTTACGCGGGGTAGCGTAGGGCTTCAGTGGGGAAAGTGCTTCAGCGAGTGCAGCCCGCGGAGTGGGGGGGAGAGGGGGGGAGGTATGGGGGCTGTAAACATAACGGCGAGCGCGTGTCGGGGGCGCAGGGAGAGGGCGCGGGTGCGGGGGGCGCGCGTCACGGCCCGTTAGCGCGGATCCTCGGCGCGTGCACATGTCGCCCCGGCACGCGCCCGCGCCACTTTTTATCCTTCTTTTTTTCTGTTGCTGTTTTTGTTTTCTCCCTTTGTTCAAAATACGAATTAAAGCCTCCTTCTCGGTTTCTGGGTGAATTAATGAAGTCGGGTTTAAGATAGCACGATCGTCAGCCTGATAAGATTTTGTTATTCATTCATAGTACGTTGTGACTTTTATTTTTGGATGTTCCCGAAAGTTTTTCGATTAACGGGACGCAAGTTGTGGCGTAAAAGTTACATTATAACTTTATAAGTTTAAAGTTAGGTCTACGTTCTAGGAGGTAAACCGTTAAGCGGTTTAGCTATATACCTACATTTTGTTATTTAATCACCTTACAAAATATTCGCTAAATAATCATAAAACATTAAAACCAAAAGCGGAGAGGTAGTTAGTGCGGGGAGCTCTACCTACATATGTATGTAGATAAAAACCATGCAAATCCTTAAACACGTTCATAAAGTATGCGAGTACATGGTTGATAGATAAGTAAATCAAAATAAAACAGTTGAAGGGTAGATACGCATGTTTCAGCTGCAGGCGTCTAGAACCGGTCGGTGGCGGTGGTGCGGCGCGCGGCGAAGCGGTGCTGCGCCTGCGCAGGCGGCTGACGCTGTCGCCCTGCGCCATTCCTTACAGTCAACTTTTATTAATTGGGCAGATGAGAGCCACGGCTTCCATGATGAATGCTTATCCCTTATACGGCCAGCAGTTCGCGAAACCTTTTATAGATTCTCAATTAAAAGTGTCTATTATAGTTAATAGGACGATCAGACATTGTAGCGTTTATAGAAACGAGAATATTTGCTTTAAGTATTTATAAAAACAGGTAATATAACGGAAAGGACGATTAAGTGGAATAAAATATAGTGTAGGGGTGCGGGTGGCAGGTGGCTGCGGCTTAGGGATGCTCCTATGGGACTTAGTCATCGACAAGCTATGTGTGATTTGGAGACAAATAACACAAGTCTGGTTGTGGTTTTTATGTACTTATGTGAATGTTTTATTGCAAGTTTAAAAATATACTTTTAGATCTTGAAATTGTAACTGTAATCAGAAAAGCCTTTATATCTTCGAATTCTATTGTTTCAATAGAAATAGAATAAAACATCAAATAATCATGAAAGTCTGAATGTATCAACTGTTGGAAACACTTGATACATTCATTGAATGTGAATTATGATTTTCAGTAGCTTAAATCAATGAAAGCTTTCGTGTATAAAGCCGAGATCTTTAAATAAATACGGAACCATAATGAAGATGTAGCTAATTAATGGCCTGCTTGTATTAGTCACTGGGTTCCATTCCAGCTGGAATTCTTGACATTCCTCTTTGTGACCTTGCCGTATAAGAAGTCAGTGTTCGAATATTAAGAGAGGTTATCAATCTTTTATTAATAATACATTAAATTAAACATACAAAGATCAGAATTAAGAAACATAAGCTTAATTAATTCTATCATTAAACGGAACGAGTTACGTATTAGGATAAGTAAATCATAAATTTCATATCGACAAATACTTAATTAATCATTACTTGGTAGTAATAATTAATTAAGTATTTGATATTTGGAATAAACTGATTTCTGTAAAATTTTGTTGAATCGTATCTACCTAGTTTTTTTTTTCAGGTATTTAAAAACCATTTTTATTGACTAACTGCTACGCGAATGAGCAACGCAATGCTCTACAGCACTAAGTTTAGTTTAGAAAAAACTTGCAAAAGTATCGTTTTCTAACGTTAAATTACTAACATCGATAACGGGAATCGACACACGTCGCGTCTAAGGAGCACCCTCAATGCTTGAGACAAGATTCAGCACGCGAGTACCCGCGCCATGTGCCTTTAACGGATTTATTGGAACGCCTGCGCGTGCCGTGCGTCATCCACTCGTGTGCACCGCCTTTATTTGTCCAATGTATGGGACTGGGTGAACACTTTCTCTACGGTTAATCGAGGAATCGATCAAGAAAATGATAGTGTTGAGATGTTTCTACGGTTTTACAAAATGCAAGCTGAAGTCTTAGTTTACAGTTTATAAAAATACATTTTCTGGTTTGATCGAATATGTCGGATTGAAGGTAAAGAAAATCAGATTTTCTGGATAGAGTCATTTAATCTAATTTTCTAGATGCATTTTGAATTAGAGTTACCCTAACTCATATTTAACTGTGATAAGGCTGTCTATGGCATGATCGGAAAACAAATAGACATTGACAGTGCATTTGTGTAGAGTGGGGGTTTCGTTGTTCAAGTGCTACCACTAATGTGCGGTTGACTGTACATTATAAGGAGGTTGTTTGTTTACCTTATTTTGTTCCAAAGCAACAAAACAAACGATTCGTTTCAAACATTCTCAAAATTAATATTCCTAAAACAGTAGGTATTTGCGAAACTGCGCACTTACGCAGCCACACATTTATTCCTGTTTATTTCAAAACAACAGAAGAGTATCCAAAAAATCTGTGCAATATTTTATCGCCTAAACATCCGTTATGAACGGTATCAATTTGCATATCCTTGCAGTTGGAGGCCTACAGTTAGGAGGCGACTGCGGCGAGTCATATGGCGGGCGTCGGCTGAAACCGTAAAAGCTTGTGGAGTGTGCGCATTGTGCGGTGCGTGCGGCGGGCGATGCCGCGATGCAGGATGGTGCGGCGGTGCGGACGACACGCCCGCTCATTACGACGAAAAACTGCGCTCCTCTCCGCTAATTGCGATCATTCTTACGCGCTCCCATATTGAGTGAGCACATGTTCCCGAAGCCGAGGCCGCGCAGGCGCACGGCTGCTATGTTGCGGTTTTCGATTACTGCGTGTGTAGTTGTGTAATGAGAGCGCGAGTCCTCGGCAAAAACTTACGTTTCAGATATTCATATTTATAGCTTTTCTTAATAAATTATTAAATAAACTGCAGTTAAGGTTTGCGGTAACCGACTGCTGGGCGCGAGAGCTTGCGTGTGCGCATAAGTAGAGCTTCGCAATCGCGTCTATAGAACTTAAAGAACACAGGCATTCACTTGACTTTTGATTATTGGAAGCTATCAGAGGCATACACAGGCATGCGTACGTGTATTCTTTGACAATTTAATAGCATATGCGCTTGCACCTGCCATTGCAAAAAGTAGGCGCACGCTTCAGGCAGTGAAGCGCGGAATTCGTCGCCGCGGTCGTCCTCTAGCCTATCTTATACGCTATTTATTGGTAATTGATTGGAAAGGTGCATTAAGCCCCCGTGTTATGTTTTTATAACGTTTGACCATACTTGGATTTGTTGGGTCTTTAGAACAGCCCTGAACCTAAATATTTATGTATAACATGTCTCGTTTTCACATTTCACGTACACTGACATACCTGTGCTGCTATTTATATGTTAATCATAATTACCAATAATCATAGTCACCCTTTGTAAACTGCAACTTGGACTAGAGTTTGAACTGTTGGAAAATGTTTCCGCTGACTGCTTAATTACAGTGTTATTATTGTTGTTTCATAAAGTATTTTTTTTTTTCACGAACAATGTTATCAGTGTGTGTTAATGTTATCACTACTTGCCTAGACTAGAACTTATCGACAGCTTTGTTAGTAGCTGCGTGACTTCTAAGCGTAGTCTTGATAAGGGGCCATCCATAAATTACGTCACACGTTAAGGGGGAGGGAGGGGGTCGACGAAGTGTGACATTGTGTGACAAGGGGTAGGTGGATCCTAAATTTCGTGACGTCACATTTAAAAAATCTAAGTGTTAAAAAACTAAATTTGAACTATTAACGAAAAATTTGAAAATATTTCGAACTCCATCGCATTTTCTCTCTCATTTTCGAACTCATCGCAATTTTGCATGTTCATACGAACATGCAAAATTGCAAATTATGTGACGTCACACTAGGGAGGGGTAGTCTCACGAATGTGACCAGCTGTGACAAGGACGGGGGGGGGGGGTCAAATAATCATGAAATTCGTTTGACGTAATTTATGGATGGGCCCTAAGAATTTCAGGTCGGATTAAGCCTTTAAAATGTTATTGGGTTTTCCCAAAACGAACTTCTCAATAGTAGCCAGGCTACTTTTATTTATGGGAAAAGACACCTCTGCCTCTATTTTTGGGAAAATATACGTGTGATGTTATATTAATGTAGATCAGATAGTAGTGTAGTATTAGTGTATACAGCTCACACTAATACTTATCTACCAACTGGGACGTCTTCATTCGCTACAAATTGATTCTTAGCTGTTGCCTACGCTAGTTTTTCGTACCCAATAGAAATTCGTAGCACAGTTCTACGCTGAAATGTTGTGCGCCTACGAGATATTTACACAAACAAATAAATAATTTTGACTTTGACAAATTCACTCCGAAAACATGAATGTTTGAGTTTGATTATACCGCATCTTTTTAACAATTTGTGTTCGTTGAATGTTGATTTTGATATTGTTATGCTTTGTCTCAGCCATAATTTCGGCATTTTATAAATTATGATATTAAAAGACGTCAATAAAATCTTTTGCAAACGGGGAATAAAACATGACGAAATTAAATGTGTCCTGGTTTTATTTGTGTGCGGCTCGATCTGTCTGGTTTGGGCGTCTCGCAGTACTCGCAAGTGCTCAGTGAAGATGTCTGGGCGAGTTAACGCGTGCCCCGCGGCGGCGGCTGCGGTCGCCGCTCATGTCCGCTTAATGAGTGTTTTAACTACTGTTGGTAAATCATGCTTTTACGTCCTTCGGGCTCAGATATACGACGCCGCGACTCAGCTGCGCATCGTGATTCAGAACTTAAAGCCAATCATCGTATGCAATCGAAGAATATCTACAACAGAAAGGTTGTACACGGAGAACAATAAAACTCATAAGATGTCCCAAATATAACCTATATTTCAGTGAAATCGTCGTGAAGGCGGTATATAGTTGCATGTGTAAAGCTTTGTTTTTATTTAACGACATAATATTTTTATTCATACACACGACAATCGAATTAAACTTCGCAATGTGGTATTCCGAACGACAATTCGAATTTCGGATATAAAAAAATTGGGTTAGCGCAATTAACCGCCAAAGGTGCCGCGATTTTGCTGGCGGATAATGAATGGGCAATCACGCGCCTTTGATAAGTGCGCGGGGTGACCAGCTAGCGGTACCCGGCGGCCGCCAAGGAGCCGCGTCCCGGGGGCCCGGGGCGCACGCGGCGCGGGGGCCGGGGCAGGTCGCACCGGCAGCGCGGCGGGGAGCGGCCGGCAGGTGGTGCGAAGGCCACTCCGGGACCGGGAGCGCGTCGCCTCCAGTTAATTGATTCCAATCTGAGAAGCGGCCCACGATAATTCACTCTGTAAGTAAGTGTGTATCCACTCTCGCTCTTTGGTAATTATAAAGCGGTCGACAGGTAACGGCATTTCTTGTTCTATTGTTTTTGTATTGATTGTTATTTGCAGGTTGCTAAAATCGAAATAATTGACATTCAAAACAAGGATATTTTTTTCTTAATTGTCACTTTTAATTTAGGTATGCATTTTCTTGTTATGGAATTTTTTCGATACTCATTGTTTTGGTTCTTTATACGCCTCTCAAATTCAGTGCAACTTCCAAGTAATTAAAGTTTTAGCATAGACGCCTCCAAAGCTTTACAAACTCTAGGTTAGGCAAGCTATTGACCAGAAATGCCAAGTTTTCCACACAAAGATCTATTAGATCGAAATTCAGGTTTTTATCCAAGATATCATTTATTCTGTATAACCTGATCATTTTGCGAGTGTATACTTGCCTATAGATTACAGAACCATTGATTTTTATTAAGTACAGACTAGAAGACAGTGCATAGCAAAAAACGAGCTTTTGGACCGAACCGGCCCGCGGACCGCGCGCCGGCCGCCCGCGCCGCCGTGCGCCAGAGTGAACCGATTTAATTGCCGTCATTAATCCGTGGACATGACCGTTTCCTCTGCACAGTGGCTATTTCGAGTGCCTTTTTTGTCCATTTTACTCATGTTATAATAGGTATCGATATTGAAAATTACTTAATATCAATATTTAACGAGAGCGATCAATATTTGGAAGAAAAGAAAAAAGTTGCAATAATTACTTAACAAAAAACAAATTATTACAAATTAATAAACTTTTGTTCCAGGTAATGGACCACTATGGAACAAGGGTCTAGCAATAACTATAGTATTCTACATACATAACTAGATATCTCAAAATATATTTAAGGATTTTGGTAATTTTTTTATGATACCTGCACACAGAAGAAACATCTCATCCGCAGCCTTGATCAAAATTTTCAGACTGATTCATAGAAGTAATTATCACGAATTTAACTAAGATTCGACGTGAAAAATGGAACAAAACATTCTGATTTGGCTAAATGTCATCATTTCTTATTAAAAGGAAGGTTCGTGTGTTCGATGCCAATTTACAGAGGCACAGCCCTGTAGATAAACACTTTGGCGGTTTACACGCATGACAATTTTAAATTATGCTGTTTACTCATGAAAAACTACAGCAGCAATGATTAATTGCTCGTCAATGCTCATGTTGGCAGGTAACAAAACAAACGAAGCATTTTAGTCATTATTGATAAAAAGCTACTGAGTATAATAAAACACTTTGTAAACTAGTGTGATTAAAATCAAACACAAAAAATGCTAATCAAAGGGCGAGTGTTTTGTAAAGTAGCTGTTTCCATATATGTAAGCAGACAGCGGGTAGCGGGTATCGGCGAACGGTGCGTGCGACCAGTGCGACTTGCACAGAGAGCGCACGCGCCTAGTAATTACGCGCAAAAGGTCGCGCGCGCACATTGCGCTCGCTCGCGCCGCCTGCGCATGCCCCATTCCACCACCATTACACCGTCGCGTCGCCTCGGGCTCATCTTCACTTTCGAGGAACATTAAACGCGCTATGTACTGTCGTCATTAGATCTTGTAACATGATCCTTCGTCATTCAATTCTACGCCGGATCGATCGTTGCTAGTGTCTTGCTCAATGTAAATGCTAATATGGATCCTCTCCATGACATTTTTCAGGTAACTTTATTAGAATTGCTTTATCTTTTAATTAGGGTTGCTTTTCTAGATTAAAATTCAGCTATGTGATTCATAGAACAAAGTTACCTATTGGTAGGTAGGTAATGGTAATAATATTAACAGCACACTGCAAAATATTACAACTCGACCAAAAAAACTACACAACTTTGCTATTGAATCAGCATTAGCTGTCAGTTGTCTTATTACGTCGTCAATAGCTTTGGTGGAGCAATATAAGCTGCAATGAGGTCGTCTAGCAGCATCGTAAGCAGTGATAGCCTAGTGGTGTGACCGTTGGACTGCCAAGTCATAGGTCTCGAGTTCGAACCCACGACACGCACCCCTGACTTTTCGGAATCATGTACGTATAGTAAAATTATCACTTGCTTCGGTGAAGGAAAACTTCGTGAGGAAACCAGCATGCCTGAGAGATAATTCTCGACGGCATGTAATGCCAAGTCAGAGGCCCATGGGCGACATAAAAACTCTGACACCAGGTTAGGCACTAACCACACGGTAAAGAAAAAGGAAAGAAAGGTCGTCTGGCTAATGTCATTTCTCTATATACTTGAGATCGTTCAAAATAAGACATCACCGTAGGTAACTTTCCCATTAAAAACACAAAGAGCAGAAATCAGGAAAAGGTAACATAGAAATGTTTGTTTTGTACATGATCATGAACGTTTTATCCTCTGTGTGTCTTACGCAATAAACGTAAAAATACAAGTAATTATGCTAATACCATAGATTTCATTTTGCGAATGAAGAAATAATCTCTACCACATAAAATGATTCCCCATTCAGCAACTGTGTATACGAGATATTTATGTAAACTACCCATTGCAACTGCTTATGGACCAGTTGCAATACCAGCCAGTAATTTGAAAAATGCAAGCTTCAATCAGCTATTAGCTCGTATTAATTAGGTATCGACCATGCCTGCCAAGTATAGGGAATTCAGTAAGCGTATCAAAGCTGCATCATTCCGTACGTCTACGTACGTATGTTGTGTGCCACCATATGTTCATCTTAATCTTCTTCACAGAAATTATGCCGTATGCTTCATCTCAGAAGTATTTACTTTGGTAAAGTTAAATGTCAGGAAGCAACTTTTGGTCGTAGTACGAAACGTTTTTTAACAATAGATACAAGTATATACCTTATTTTCCGTGTACCTGTACGTGAGGTTTCAACAAATATGACCTTAAAAAGGCTCGCATTGTGAGGAGGTTCCTGTCTCTGGAGCCCTAACCACCGGTAGCTTGGACCCTGCTCCCGACACCGGACCACTATTTTTTATATTTTTAAATGTTTTTTGTAAGAAATATTTATACAGGGAAAACAATAAAGGGAAGAAATGAATAAAACACAAGATAATTTTCCTATCTGCAACTAGACTTTTCATGAAACAAGAAGAGCCTATTTAGTAGATATCAAACATCAGCTTCCAGTTGTACCCAAAAAAATATTTTTATAGCCAACAGTAATAACATAATATCGTAAATGTTTTTAACGATTCCATTTAAACGTCCGTAAAGATATGCAAAATCGTAAGCTGAGTGCCAGTGTTAAGCTTTCATATTGCCATAGTAAATTGTATATAGGATGACGCCATTCGAAAATGAAGATATTTTCAAGATTTTATGGGTATCTATGGGTATAGCACGGGTTGCACTGACCACGGTCGCCATGATTGCATTTAGTATTATGGGTCCTTCAATAAATTAACATAATATAGCAATAATTATTGTCGATCGACATATAAATTACCCACCTAAATGTACGCGCGGTTAAGACGTTCAGGGCAATTTATAAGAGATTATGTATAGTACTTATTCTGTGATATTATTTAGAGACGAGAGAAATAAGATAGTCTATCAGTAGGTACTATTAAAATCGTACTTCAGGCATACAAATAATTTTTACTTTCAATCAATGTGGGTAACGAAAATTAATTTAGGTTTGTCTCTGCATCACCCGAAGGTTGACTGGTAGAAAATGCCTATGGCATTAAGTCCGCCTCTGTACATTGTGCTTGAAGTGTTAAATAAATAAATAAATTACAGACCCACATAACTTGACCAAGGAAAAGAAAAACAACAGTGTTATTAAGATATGTTAAATATACGTTTGATTTAAAAAAATAAAGTATGATAGTGTTTGTAAAATAGATGTTACTAACCTACACTTCTGCCACTGACTATACTTAATTAATGAATCCATACAGTGTTTAAAGTGTTTGGTTTGTTATACTAAATTTTCTTTTATCACAGCGCTTGTTCATTTGCACAGCATATTCATTGTTATTTAGTCAGTTCATGTTTTTCAGGAAACGAACAAAATGTCTTCCAATAAATGTTAAAAAAGTCTTTTGTGGCACGTGATTTCATAGAGCGCACAGTTGAATAAATATTTCAATAATTGCCAGCAGCAAATGGTGTGTATTTGAGAACCGTCTGTCTGGGAGACTTTGGCATTTATTCGTTTTTACGTTCGTTTTTTTTAATATAATTAAAAACTTAGGACATCAGCTTTTTGTAAGCGCATTCTTTGCTTATCAGCCGTCAACAATTTAATAAATATGTTTTCCGATAAATGGCCGGTTCGCCACGGTCATTCTGTCCGGTTAATTATTAAAGCCGATTGCAATTAAGTGTCAGCGGGCGACTGCATGTGGTAGTGGCACAACAAAGCCTCCATTAAGGAGGTACGACCATGAATTTCATGTGTTATGAACTTATGATTGTGCGACAGGTACGCGCGTCGGTCGCAGAGTGTTGCGACGCGTCGTGGTTCACTGAGTCTACTAGTCGTAGCATCTGCCGTCGCCTTTATGACCCAACGGACGCCCACTGCGCTTGCCTAGTAAAAAAGACGTACCCCAGCCCTTGAATGAAATAAAATCTTGAAGAAAGGAAACCTTTATGTACTGATTTTCCCCACATATACAAAAAAAGTCAAAGATAGTACCGTATTTCGTTTCTCTGCAGGCATAAGTAATATTATAAGCGACTATGTATGAGACATCCGTTTGCAGAGATTCTACAAAGAGACATTCATTATTATTATTTTAATGTCTGATTAACATTCTTATTACAGCAATTAACAGTCGAAAGAGTTATTTAATTTCAATGTTACTTTGACGGCGAGTTCATATCAATGAAGATAAAAAATTTACGATTTCAATTACGTATATTTAAAGTCATAATCTGGAAGCACTCATAGCAAGCAATTAGGTATTTTATAATCACAATTTAATATCCACATCTGAACTAAATAAAATAATTTTATTGCGGATTTTTAAAACCAAGTTTTAAACTCTCTAGTTTATAGGCATTTTATTGTTTATGTGTGGCCATTAATTGATTTCGGTAAGTCCGGAAAAGCAGTACCTGATCGCCTCGTGTATTTCTAAACTCGTGTATTTATTAACAGTTTCTAAACAACGTAAATATGAATACTTAAAAATGTTTCGATTCCGTTATTGTGTGTTGGACTATATAGAAACTGAATAATTTTTCGCCAAATTGCAAGTGCTTGTAGCGCGTAATAGCTGAGCAGGCTACGCGGTTATAAATAAAACTTTCGCGCGGCGCAAGCGCGTTAAATCGAATCCGACGATGGCTGGAACTCGTCCTGGCGCACCTGCGACAATTTTTATAGTATAAATTTGCATTAATTCATTTAGTCCTGTTTTCAACGCGGCGTATAAATGGGTTAGCCGGTAAGTGGTGGGATCTAGCCGCTGCCGGCGCAGGCCTGCGCGGGCGCGGGTGTGGAGACGCCCGGCGCACGTCGCGTGTCCCCATCCACCTTTCAGAGTTAATCGACAGACAACAAGCCCACGCGCCTACTGTATTTTCTTTTGTTGAGTTTGAAGTATCTATGACTTGAGCTAAAATAGTTTGAATTAACGTGGAATCATACTTGTTTTAAGTACTTACTTTTAAGAACAATCTTAGAAAGTTAAAACTAATTAAGCAGATTTCAGGACACCTGGGGGAAAATCCTGGTGTATTAAGCGGGATTGTGTCTACAAAGAGAAGCTACTAAGATATCTATTCTTAAAACCCTACAATATGACATCGCGTTTACGTCTATATAGACAAAAAATGTTAAAAGCAGGCAGTCCTGAGAAAATCTATGTGTATCCTGTAAGTATATGAAGCTTGTCTACTTAGTGAGATCGCATCTGTAGTAATTACCTATCGACTGTCAGCTATCATCCTCGGTGCAAGACAACTTAGGCGCATTTATTATGTAAATATGTTACAGATTTTTACTTATTTTGCCTTCAGGCTATATAAAAATATGGTGCTGCGGTTTTAGATCGGCTTCATTAAATGTTTTTATTTGTACTAGAGTCTACAATGTAAGGTTTTCTTAATGCTTGATTGTGCCTAATATAGAAACAGAAATAAACTTGATCTGAAACTGTGCTTTTAAGTGTATGAAGGTGGCAACACATGAGATTAAATTATGCGACAGACTCCTAGGATTGTTTTCTTGCGACTATCAAGCTTTCAAATTACCTATAATGACACATCCAGGCATACAAATACTTCGATATTTTAGAGACAACATAGGCTCGCGTAATTTTTTGCACGTGTACGCTAAAACAATGTTTTTCTTTGTCCATCTGAAAAAAAATACTTATTATTATTTTTATTGGTTATTTTTAGTATCATTTGAACGAGAAAAATCCTCTTATAAAACTACCTTTATAAGAGGATTTTTTTCGTTCAAATGATACTAAAAATAACCAATAAAAATAATAATAAGTTTTATAAGTATTTTGGCTATCAGTCTCTTTGTGTTATCTATGTTATCATTCATTAATCATCTATAATATGGGACATAATAGCGAAAGTAATCTTCCCAGGATCGATTACAGTAGCGGTTTATGGTGTACCACATTTATTAGTGAACATTTACGGGCCGATATGATGAGCATCCGCTCACTTTCCATTTCATACGGAGCAGCATAAACAGGTTCTCTTCACACCCAATTTACTCAGTGGTTTAATAAAACTCACACGTGTTACTTACATGGGAATACACTTAAGACTTCTGGTTATGTAACATACATAGGTTTACATACACATAGTATAATGACAATATAACATTAGACGTTACAAGGATCCGGGCTAACCGTCGTCGGCGTAACGTTGGCTTTATTTATTCATTTCGTGTTCACTCCACATTTTCCCACGATCCTCGGCTTAAAACGTGGTGACGTCATTACAAGTTTCACAGCTTCATTAAACCAGATCTTTTATTAAGCTTAGAACGTATGGATCGAGTTTTTTTATAATATCCCTGCCATCACTATTGTGTCTCCTGAAATTCGAGAAAATTAATAACATAGTAAATAAAACTATTGCGATTCTAGTAAATAAGTGGGGTTCAATATTATAATATTGCTTACGAAACCTACTTAGTAATAAATTAAAGAGAATGATTAAATGCTGATAATATAACGGATCGCCGGAGATCAGCGGCATAAGTTATAGTTCAATATAAATTTTATTTTATTAAAAACAGTTTATAGGTTTTAGGGCGGGATTCGTACACAACAGACACACAAAAGTCGGTAAAAACTCGCGTATATTAAAATTACAAAATTTCACAGTACATACAACACTAGCATTAGGTATACATTTTTGGCGGGAACGCCTGAGCGTTAAGTACGCGCCCGCTCGCGAGTGTGTTTATGACGCTACTGGTCATGCGGCACACGGTGACCGTTGGCCGACACGCGCGCGGACAACATTGTTGTTCGCGCGCTTTATGCAAGTGCGACAGGGATAGCATGAAGTGTAGCGATGCGGACGGCGCGCGATGATGCCATTCGCTTCGCGCGATATTCAAAACTTAAATAATTATAAACTTACTGCTAAGATACAAAAAATCAAAGGAATTGCCTACATTCCACCCCCTTGTTCCTGAACACACTCGTCAGTAGGCAACACAACTATTTTTACAACGGGTCGCTTCATCAAGCCCCTACAGGTTCTTACAGTAACTACTCTAATTTGGCCATCACCAAAAACGTGTAATTCGACAACAGAAGTGCCAAGCTTGTACCACCGTGGCACACGTACGTTATCTAATTGTTTGATATCATGCAGCCACTTTTCCCATTCCTTAAACTCGTCCTCCTTAAGTTGATCGTCCCATCCTATACCAGATTTCCATATTTTCTGCAACAAAATTTTTGACTTTATCGTGTAAGGATAAAGTAAGCCTAATGGGTCAAAAATACTCATAATAAATCTCAGGAACTGCCGTTTGGTAGGAATAACTTTGCCCTCAACTACATCTGGTGTAACCTTTTTGAACGATAAGTCAAAGGCTAATTCATCTGACTCTGGCACCCATATCATTCCTAAAGTTCGTTCACCATTAAACGGAGACTTATCAAAATTTATAGTACCTGGCACGACAGCTGGTAATTCTTTTCGAAGCTCTGCAGAATTGGTCACCCACCCCCTGATAGAGAATCCACCAGCGGAGTGTATCATGGAGACATCTTTGATCAGCTGACGAGCACTATCTATTGAATCAACACTGTCTAGGTAATCATCCATGTAGTGGTTTTCGTGGATGGCTTTGACGGCCTCAGGATGTGAATCTCGGAACTCACTAGCATTTTTATTCAAAATATGAATGGCTGAGGCAGGCGACGACTTAGCACCGAAGATCATCGAGTCCATTACATATGTATCAGGATCGCGCCCTCTGTCCCGGCCTCTCCACAAAAAGAGCTGCGCGCCCTTATCTTCCGTCCGAATTTTAATTCGCAAAAACATATCAGCTATGTCCGCTGTATAAGCAATTGGGCCAGATCGGAACTTGAACAGAACACCTAACAATGAGTTTAACAAGTCAGGCCCTGTTAATAAATAATCATTCAAACATGCACCTTTATATTTGGCCGCGGCATCATAGACTAATCTAAGTTTATTTGGTTTATTCGGGTTAATGACCCCAAAATGCGGCAGGTGCCATACCGGGTTAACACTGAGTGGATTAACCAATCGCCTAGCATAATTCTCAGAAATTAACCTTTCAATTTGACGCGAATACGATTCAGCATAGTCGGGATTTTTATCCATCTTACTCTCTATCCCGCGTAGACGCTTCACAGCGTAATCGTAATTATCAGGTAAGTGTACCGCGTCACGTGACCATAGTAAGCCTACCTCCCAGCCCCCGTCAACACGGCGGCTAGTGCTATCTAGAATCTTACAAGCGCGTTCAGTCTCGACATTTTTACGTGACAATTCTGCGATACCGATTGACTCGAGCAAAAATTGTTGTTTCACAAGTTCACTTAAATCATCTAAATTATCATTAACGACATTAACCGATTCATGACCAGACTTATCATAAATACCTACAGGTCCATGAACAACCCACCCTAACTTCGTAAGTGACGCTACGGGTTGTCCGGATTTACCTTGTCGTATCTCCTGGTTTACTATTAACTGCCAATTGTCTTGCCCGATTAATAGCAATGGTTTAGCGCATGACATCTCACCACAATCTAGGTCTCGTAAATGTTTATATGTATCTATAACTCTGGCGGAAATACTTTGGGTCGGTAAGTCTAAGTTTTCAATCGTGCGTAACGATACATCATGACACAGGCCGTTAGGTCCACGAATTAGCGCAGTCACCCTACACGAATTCTTATCGATAATAACATGACCGCCTGCACTTACAATTTTTAACGGGGATGATGGTCCACTTAACTTACAAATACTTGAATCGATTAACGACACAGTGGCACCATCATCAAGCAATGCATAACAACTATATTTTACATGGTTCACAATAATACTAACAGGAACAATTTTTAACAACGTTTTAGTGTTTGTACATCGCTCACCCACACTCGTTACCGACTCAGCGTCCGACGGCGACTGTAGGTGGGGCGCAGCCGTCTGCTCCGCGGCACCCGCGGGTGGGGCTGCGGCGCCGGCGGCGCTCGAGCCGCTCGACTTCTCGTAGTGGAGAAGTGTGTGATGCGGAGAACGGCACTTATCACATCGTTTTGCGCGACAACGATAACGAGAATGGGTTTGCACTAAACATTTAAAACATAACTTATTTACCTTCACATAGTCCCACTTATCTCGTTCACTCTTATTTATAAACATCTCGCACTCGGGTAACCGGTGACTCGCACTACTACACAACACGCACACACTCGATTGCGACGACGTACTTCGCGATGCACTCGATAACGCAGCTTCCTCGCTGGTGATGTGAACACGGTGAATATGTTCGCGTTGTTGTCGACGCGTGGAGTCGGCGCGCCCGCGCCCCGCGCGCGAACTGCTATCAGCGACGGCAGAGCTCGCGGGGTAAGCAGGAGCGGTGGTCCGGTTGCGATGACTGTTACTATTTTGCTCGGTGCTTATGTTCAGTGGTAGATAAAAAGCTGACGCTCGTGACAAATAACTCAGAAACTCGAGTAGTATATTTATGTTCGGCGAAACACGAAGATCTTCGTTGCTATTGATGTTTTTTTTCATAACAAACTCGCCGTACTGCGCTTTTTGATAGTGGGTTAATTTGCTTAGGATTTCATGAGTTAATTGTGGGTTGTTGATATAACCCTCGGCTCTTATGTTTTTTAACAAGTAAACACAATTTCGAACGACGCACGTCATATTTCGAAGCTCGACGCCACTGTCGGACACCCTCGGTAGACTTCGTATCTTATTTACAGCAGTTTCCAGAAGTAGATTTGGATGTCCGAATTCTTCCTCGAGGGCGTCTATAACGTCTATTGGGTCGGACCCGGTACTCAGCAGACCTTCGACGGCACACTTTGCCGCGCCACGGAGCGATGCTTGTAGTCGCACGGCGTTTTCATACGAGCTATACTTGGACGCGGTGGCTTCGTAGGTGCGTCGGTACGCCAACCAGTCAACTGGGCTGCCATCAAATATGGGAAGATCATAATTCTGTCTTGGCCGTTTAGTCATGCTCGTAATAATAACGTCGGCTAGATGCATGATGTCGGAAGCTGCGACGGCGCCGGCGGTGTTGGTGGCCCCGGACGGAGCGACAGGCGCATATTTCGTAGCGGGCGGGGAGGAAGCCGCCGCGGGCGCGAACGACGCGTGGACGCCGGCCGCGGTGTACGGCGCATGCGCGAGCCCGCGCGCGCGCTCTCGAGTTAGGCCTTCGGTCGAGCACGCGCCGGCCGGCGCGGGAGGCGCTGGCGGTAAATCCAGGTGCTCGCATGGGACTTGACTAGAGCTTATCCACTCATCTACGTTATTAGGACCACTGCAAACACTCGGAGCGTGATGTTCTGCTTCTTCGTCTTCGATCTCAGCGATGTCTAATGCTAGTTTTTTTCTTATTAGTTGTTCTTTTAACTTGACGAGTTCTTCCTCGGCTTTGTACTCGGCACGGAGGCGCAGCGCTTCGCGGCTCATGCGGCTTGATCGCGACCCGGTCGACGCGCACGTGGCAACAACCTCACTACGCGGGATCGTAGTGACACACGTGGTATCCGCTCCAGGTCGTAGCTCAGCCTCAGCGTGGGCTTTGCTCCGTGTGACAACACCAGCAACGCGGCTATCCATTGTGATCCGGCTCGAAGGACCAATTTATAGGTTTTAGGGCGGGATTCGTACACAACAGACACACAAAAGTCGGTAAAAACTCGCGTATATTAAAATTACAAAATTTCACAGTACATACAACACTAGCATTAGGTATACATTTTTGGCGGGAACGCCTGAGCGTTAAGTACGCGCCCGCTCGCGAGTGTGTTTATGACGCTACTGGTCATGCGGCACACGGTGACCGTTGGCCGACACGCGCGCGGACAACATTGTTGTTCGCGCGCTTTATGCAAGTGCGACAGGGATAGCATGAAGTGTAGCGATGCGGACGGCGCGCGATGATGCCATTCGCTTCGCGCGATATTCAAAACTTAAATAATTATAAACTTACTGCTAAGATACAAAAAATCAAAGGAATTGCCTACACAGTTCATATAATGACTGATCGATTACCTTCCCGGAGACAATCAAATAACCTACCTAAACATGTATTCTTAACTCTTACCTAAATAGGGATACAGATTTCTATCTATTGCTGTGTTCAAAAACGCACTGACATGCGCGCAGTACAAAAGACATCAACGATCCGATCGGTTTGTGTGCATACGCAGCTTTTATGACTCAACGCATTTGAATGATTTTTATTAAGATTCGCGGTTATAAACTGTCTATAGTGGACCAGTGTAAAATCATAATAGTTAAATTACCTTAACGTTTTGCATAAAGTTAAATAGATATTATGATCTATTTATTTAGGATTTTTTCTTGTCTCGATGTCGGCCGACAGCTTTTAATAACTTTTTAAGTTTTTATGAGTCCAGAAATAGTTCTATGAAACTTTCTCCTTGCAGAGTCATGTGTAAAACAAAACCGCGACACTTTTTATGAGATGCCTTATGATGTTCTAAAAAATTCAAGAAGTTTTTCGTTATTCAAAAAAGTCGTGGGGTTGAACTCCGTTTATGGCTAAAGTTACTTTGTTGCTGGATCAGGCGTGCTTGCCAGTTTAAAATTTATTCAGTCCGTTTTTATTTACTCGCAAACACCTTTTACTGTTTGCAGTAGGTAAGTAATCAAAATAATATATGGCTAGGTTTATGTTTAATTTATTAACTGCTTTGTCGTTTGTTATAAAGACGTAAATACTCGTATTTATTATTACTTGCAGTTCAAACTATACTACCTATAGGAAAACACAATACGTTTAATAACAATGTAATTAATAGCACCCACATAAAGCCTTATTTTTATGAATGCGAATTCAATCATAACCAGAGCCGTCGCTTGCGCGGCTCTGAACAATAACAATCGCAAAAGTAAATCAGAAACTTAATCACATGATCTTCGGTTTTACCATGTCCATGTTTACTAAGTGTAGTAGATATCCTATTAATTTTAGTTCTCATTTATTATAATCATATACTAATGATTATAGTTGCCATAATTTCTATTTTCTTTAAACTTATTAAATAAAATAGGAATAATTAGTAGTGTCTTGATAGAAGATAAAATCAAGGAGTTCCACTCACTGTTTTTTTTTTTAATAATTTTTATTATCCAACCGTTCCAGTAAAATGGTGTCCTTGGTTTTATAATGTGTCTGTAAGGTTTGGTGGTCGTCCCTCGAATCGCTGGCGATGGCCCCGCGCCATATGGTGGCCCCGTGCCCGCTCCAAATTGCAGGTTATATCAATTGGTCTCGTTCAATGAGGGGACCTAACGTTGGGACGAGCCTGGTGTTAGTATAATTGTTTGCACTTAAAACTACGAGTTTATGTACCGTTACGAATTTACATGTCGGCACGCGACAGAGATATTTTAAAATCTTTTGATGCAGTTTGATTTGGGAAAGTAAGGCTTTGGGGTAGACGTGACATAGCGAAACGGTAAATCTATGCAAACACCTCCTGATGCTAATGTTCCCACGTTTGATACTACATTTTTAAGAGTCTTACAGATTTTTAGGTGTCCTGAGTCTCGTAGCCTCTACCTAAATGAAGTCAATCCAAACAGTTGAGACCAACACTCTGTCCGATTCTATGAAAAATATTATAGTCATTTATCACAAGTTCGTTAGGATGTTCCAGTCATCTCCGCTGAAAACCAGAACGAATCGTCACGAGATTAATTCGGTAACGTGTCGACATTTTAATTGTTACACATTGTTTCAGATGGAGGCAATATGTCGGAGGCGGTGGGCCGTTATCTGATGAAATATGTCCGTTATGATTGGCAAACAAACAGTATGGCGCCGCCATATGTCGCGGCACGTGCGCCCGCGCATCCAGCGCGCTGCTCACTCACCGGTGAAACTGTATACCACAGGGTGTAGGATGGATAGATATTGCATTTTTAAAAAAGCTCATTGCTATCTTTATAATATGCATAAGTTTTCAGCAAGGAAAAGTCCGTTCGTAAAGATCTACCAGCCTAGGCCGGCGAGGTCCTAGAATCGACTTAGGACTGTAGAGGCTGTGTTTCGGAACCCCCTTGTTGAACTAGGGTTCATTTTAGTCTGATCAAATCTTTGGCAAAATACCGGAAAAGGCTACATATTTCAAGTGTCCGTATTTCAATACTCCGGTGACTTAGGTACTTGTTGTTTTAGAATGAATTGAAGTCCTAATTGTAAGCTACTAATTGAGATATATTTCAATGCTGTGGGTCTTACGCCCGGAGTCCATATAATATTGCACAAGGTCCTTTCTTCATCATCATCTTTCTGCCCTTGTCCTATTCTACTTGGGGCGGCGCAACAAGTTTTCTTCTTCCATTCTCCCCTGTCAGATGTCACGGCATCATTTATTCCTTTCTCTTTCATATCATTCCTCACACAATCCATCCATATTTTCTTTGGCCTTCCTCTTCTTCTCCATCCATCAACATTTATATCCATCACTCTTTTAGTAACATGCGTTTCATCCCTCCTCATTACATGTCCATACCAAGACAGACGACTTCCTTTCAATTTTTCTGTAACAGGCGCCACTTTCAAACTTCCTCTAATATACTCATTCCTTACTTTATCCATTCTACGTTACTACGCTACGTTATGATATCAAGATTCTACGTAGATAGTACAAATAGCTTTTGAAAACCACACTAATGTCCCATCCATCGCAGAGCTTCAAAGCTTACCTTAGCAAGCTGTAGTAGTAGATTGTCAACTCTATGGTTAGAGAAGCCAGTGCGCGCGCGCCGCCCATCCGTCAGTGTAATCGCTAGTTAATCATTTTTCGGTTGATGGGGTTCATTGTGCTTCACCCTACACGGATTATAACTCATAGCCAATTTTAAGCGTGCAAAATTTTCAAATTACTTTTTTTTGTAGAAATATTATTTATCATGGAGATGCGTAGTGTCAACGAGGTTTTGCGAACAATAACAATGTGTGGACGTCATCGGTCGCCCGTATGGCTCGACCGCGGTGCGACCCTACCGCTGACATTGAACTCTACAGCTTGAAGCTTGGGTGGCAACGGGGAAACTACATCACTTTAATTTATCAGTATTAAATCTTATAATGATTTCTGAGATTAGGGTGTAAACTTAACTTTCTTTACAGTTCACCACACCTCATCATATCACTGTCATTTGCAATTTTCCGAATGATGAGTAACCTATGCGAATGGCTAGGAAATGGCTTATCTCATATTAAAAAAGCTCTTATACCCTCTCTAGCACAATACTTAGGTATACCTACAATGTCAATTTATCAACACCTTTAGCAATATCAATACGAGTGCTATCTGCTGCCAATAAAGTTTGCAAATAAATGATAATTGGGTATCTTTCTATCAACTAAATAAGATAATGCCACTCCTACCGGCTTCTTAGATAATAAACGTAGCGAAAGCCGATAGCGGGTAAGTAACCACAATCGCTTGAAACGCTGTTTTTTTTCTATATCTGTGGAATATTCTTAAAGTTCTACACACAAATCAAGTTATTTAAAGTACTGAGTGAGAACTCTTCCAATGAATTGTATCATGTATCTACATTTAATTGAAATTAACTAAATAAGCAGGCATTCAAGTTTAATCTTTTGTTTTTAAGTATCATGGACAACATAATATGAGAAATGCCGTCCTTGTTTTCATGTTCGAATATTCGATAAATCAAATTGTGACTATTAATAAAAATAAAAAAAATGATAAAAGTATCGTTGTTTTGGCGTAGCGCTCGTCGTAGCACTCGTTGTCGGTTACCGAAACGTTGAATAAGTTGGTAAAAGGTAAAAGTAATTAGATTTTATTAAAATACCAGATTTTACAGACTGCTGAATTATTTTATGGTAAGCAAGTAAGTATCCAATAAGATAGAAAGGTACGGTAAATTAAAATGGTATGAGCTCTGACTAATAAACATGATCGTTAGTACAACGTGGAAGGATATCAGTGGTTGTGATAGTTTCCAAAACTGCATAATAATACACATTTACGAACTAATGAATGTAAAAATAAACGTTAATGTAAGCCAAGTCTCCTCACGGTTGTGGTAGTGAGGAGTGCGCCCGCATGCCGTGTGTGGCGTAGTGCGGTGATTTGCATGCTCCTCAAGCGAACCGATCACTTCACGATAACTTTAACAGCTTCGACGGTTATAAATAAAACACATGACGCACTACTAATCAGACGATGAATCAAACTCGTGTAGGTATACCTGGGCACTTAGCTAATCAAAGGTTAGGTTCCTATTGGGGACACAATGGCACGTATTTACATAGGTAGGTATACCCCGGCTGACCGCCGAATACAAACGTATGACAAGATATCAATTAGCAGTTTAATTCAAAACCAATTTACTGATTAACAAATTTACTAAACTCAAATATATCCTTTTCAAATTAATGTTATAGACAAACTAATAAAGGTCCACTCAGGAAACACTTAGCTAAGGAAAGCGATGTTGATGCGATATTAGTTCCCACAGGAAATTAATTTGCCCCAAACTGCTGATGCCCCATAAACAATGATAAGATTGCAAATGTGTTTATTCACACAATTAATACACCCTACAAAATAAAACATTTCAATAATTATCTCCTTCTATATTTTCAATTAAGATAAAGAAGTGGTCCAATAAATGGGAACATTTTAAATAGGTACTTAGCATTTCGCAACGAAGGAAACAATATATTTTAGGTTTACGCGATTAACGTGTCGAATTCTTCGCTAGCGATAAAGACAATAAAACAAATAAATTATTGTTGCGAGGTGTATCTATTATTAGAGGATGATATTAATTGCGCGTACGCACCTGGGCGTGCAGGTGACTGTTTCAATTTGGGGTCAGCCATGGTTTTGACATCGTACAACATTTTAAAGAATAGTGGGACTTGACACCGCACAGAGATACGTAAGTAGATAGTGCTTGTGTTAAGTGTTTAAATGTTTAATTAATGCATTTGTGATGTTTTAAAATCTACTTACGGAATAAAACCTGAATAGTTACTTACTTAGAAATTACTAGGTAGCTAATTTGTGTTTTGTATAATCATCAGTGATCGGAGTAGGTAGATTGATTTTTGGTACTTGTATCATAAATGCACACAGAAAGAATAACATGGATAAGCCATTTTTCCGGAAAGTAATTCCGGTATTTCTAGATTCAATTAAATATTGTTAATGTTGGTAGTGATATTATTACTACTTAAATCAAAATTTAAAGGAAGGTATCAAAACTAAATTAATTTATTATTTATCTGTTGAATAAATAAATGGTGAAAAACCTAAGTCCGTATATTCGAGCCAAATCGTGGTTTTGAGCAGATTCCAGAAATCAGTATGTAGACAAGCCAGGGTCAAGTAACGTTTTCACAACACAGTAACAAACAAAGAAGCGCACTCTACGAACCGAAGTAAACGAGTGAGTGAGCTACCTGACATGTCGTCAGCGGGCGTACGCATTGTTTTGATAACCGGTTAGTGCACCACTCATGATCCTTTGTTCTGATTGGTCGTTGGGTTGTGTCTAATCGTGACTGTGTGCCGTTAAAAAAATTAGGAAGACTATAATATTGCTCATTTTAATACAATTCCTACCTAAGTTTCGTTTATTTTAATAATCAACCAATTCCGGAGGAATGTCCACGTTAATATATGCGTTTCGGATCAATGACCCCAATTCAATCTACCTACTCCGATCATTGATAATCATATTCTAAGAAAGTTATTACGTAGGTATTTACCTCGTGCTATCGTATGTTACTTACTACACACGCATAGTTAAGTGTAGATATCTACTAGACCCGGTCATGATGTAGGTAAGCCAACTAACAGGCTAAAGATAACCCATAGTAAAATGCACTTATCTAAAGTATATAAGTTAAAATAAGGCCTTCATTAATAAAAAGACAAGTAAAGTTACAATCAGTATAAAATCAGATCAGATGGCAGCGCGGTTGGCACAGTGGCTGAGCGATTGGCTGCTGCATTGACGCGGTTTCGATTCCCGGACGGAACAAATATTTATAAGGCTTACAAGTGTAGCGCTTAGGTGGTGTGAAATAATACTCCAGTTGATAACGACGTTGTATATTCAAAGGTAGATAGGTACTGAACCTTATGGAATATATTAGCAAAATGTGTGCAGAACTTATAGCTAGAATTATGTACAAGTAATGGGCTATTTACAATTATCAATAAGTATTACCAATAGGAATTATTTGGTATAAGAAAATAGTTCCATGAGATATCCATATCGTAGAGCGCACGCGTCGTCTCTTCAAATCTGAACTAAAAACTGGTCGTATGTAGGTTGCAAATTCATTTTTTAAAGAAGCCTCGTGTCTTTTGAAATACGTTGCTGAATTGTCGATAAAAATTGTAAAAAACCGATGTTATCGCCACGAACAGTTTGGGATAAGACGGTAAGGCGGACTCTGCTGCTGCCATCTACCATCAAGTGGGAGTATTTCTGCCGCCAAGTGGAAAAGTTGTGTGCCACTTTGAAAAGAAGACGTCAGAGTCGATCTTATAGGTCGAAATGTCCCACGGGATTGTACTGCATTTTTCTCAAGCCTAGGACGCTGTTATTTATCATGTACTTAGATTAGATAATAATCTTAATGTATCAGACAACCATGGTTTAATCTACCTACCTATGATCTAGTACTTACCGCTTTACAATGAAAGCCGAATGTAAACCTGAGGCTGATCTCGACGGCTTTTTTATATATTCTCCTTTTTCATTTGTGAGCCTGAACATGTCTATGAAGGACTTTTCAATCAGACAATTGCCGTAGCTTCCTGCACCAACACAATCCACCTATAAAGCTCGCACTGCTCTCCATGAAAGGAAGACAGTTGACCGTACATCCGTAACCCACCGCGCGGGCCCAGTGCGCGTTGGTGGATGTCACGTCGTCGATTTTTTGTTCTAGAAAGTGTCGGTTTCTTCACGATGTTTTCCTTCGTCGATTTAAGAGCATTTTTGGTAACATAAATTACAAAAAGTAAACTGCCTGCTTTGATACGATCTCATGACTCGTAATCGGGGACCAACGCCGCTGCTGAGCTTCCTGTTATTTTGGCATAATAATTACGCCTAGCAAATTCTGAGTTATTTGTTGTATGTTATAAACTCAACTACATTTACGTAACACAACTTTGTCCAGTGCGCATACAACATTATGATCTATTTATATATACAAGTAAAAGGAAGATAAAATAAAAGTCCATACTAACACTTTCCCGTTTATTTAGAATATTCAATAATATTTTATCACATGTCGGTAAGAGTTGACAATAAGCACGCCAAGCATTCTTGTATCTTACCACGAACGTCGGTAGACGATCTACTTGCCAGTCTGCCAGACCAACACCAGTGGAAAACATATTGAAGAAAGAACAAAGAAAACAAAAGAACAGTTATCGTACACACGTTACAAATTGTCGAATAATTAATCATAAGTAAAACCTTTCATAAGTTTAATAAAATATTTAGCAGTTGAAAGCTCTGTTTAATTCAGCTGTTATATAGATTCCCTGTAACTTTAACACTAATAACAAAAAGAGTACAATTTTTGTAAGTTGCCATATCAAAAATGTTGGAAACTATCGCATATTGATGTGTGGTGTTAAATACTCAGCTCGTAAAATTAGCCGTCCCCAGATTATCAAAAAATATAGTTTATCAGTAAAATATAGTATGCCCTTGTTCATGAAGCAATTAAAAGTTTCGAAATTGTATCTATTTCATCATTCAATTAATGGATCCAATGATAAAGACGTGGTATTCTTGAAACGACGAATATTTAATTATATTTTACAGTTCTTTAACGTCAATGGAGCTTTTAATACACTTGTAATGAGTCATAAAATGTTCATAATAATCAGGTTTTAGCAGAAGATTATCAGAATAACATTTGCAACAGGATGAATACATTGTATTAATGTTTTGAATGAGTTCAAGTGCACCTGTGTTGAATGCTCGTAAAAACATAGTAACCTCGAGTAAGTAATTAACAAAGACTATTTTTTTTATGTTTAAAAGAACACCGGTAATATCGGCCTGTCAAATTCACCTTGTTGGTGCTACGTCCGTTAACGTCATAAAATAATATTACATACCTACATACATTGAATTTGAATTACAATACATACATAAATTATAGTATGTATAAATATAGTTGTATAGTTTAACAGTGTAATTTACGAATCGTTTATCCTATACTGGAGTGCGGCTAAGGTGCACATTTGCATTATTACAATTTGTAATGATATATTTATTTCCAACATTTCATTATTGATACATATAATATAAAATTTTAATTAACCTAGTGAATAACATTTAGGTAAATAAACGCGCCATAGTATGCCTGTAGTAAACAATTTAGAGAGAAAGGTACATAGTTAACATAATATCATAATTATATAGTTTTCTGGATACGTTCGTACTATCACCTACATAACGGTAAGTATGATGCAACAAAGAAGTAGGTATACAAACATACGTCGCACCCCCGTTCAGAGATAACGTTATTATAAAATCATGTTTTTTTTTTCACGATCTTCACGTCATGACACACACGGTACACGGACTAATAAGAGGGCAACGCAAAACCATAATGTAAATGATAGCACGTTTCTTAGCCGTCGTACACACAAAAACATCTTAGATATATGCACGAAATATTATAGAACTAACAATAATGGTAACTAAATCTAGCACAGCAAATCATCAGGCACAATCGTTACTTCTAGACCTGAAATCTGGCCGAGTCAGAGAAATAATGGCCCAGGTGACGATTATGCTTAAATAACACATAATATTATATAGTATTCGACTACATAAAAAAGTAAGAAAGACACTTAATATCAATAGGTACACAATAGTAGGAATAACACTTGAGATCTCAAGTAATAAACAATAGAATAGAAGAATAATTAACCATTCTAAACAATGAGCTAATAAACCACGACGAATTAACTTATTTTAATGATACACTTTGTTTTAATTTAGAGGCTTATACATACTTAGATGAACTGATAACATTGGTGTCTTTCCAGTCAGTACCTACTATATTATGACCGTTATATGACTGAGTATTTTACTTAGACCATGAAGTTGTAAGATGAGTTAAGTACCATTAGAGATGGATTAAATATGTGTGATGGAATAGTGAGGCCATTTACTAAATACGTGTACTCAATACGTGGCAACCGTTTCAGCGTAGGTGTACCTTCCACCTTGTATTGGTGATATAATATGTTTGATGTAGATGCCAATTCCTCTTAAAGATTTAATACGTTTCTGTAAAATACTCAAACTTATATCGGCATAAATACATAACTAATTAACATGTAATATGAATGTAAGAATAATAATATGTATATGTATCACCGACGAATTGCTTAGAGCTTAGCGAGATTAAATTATTTGGATAAGGCAAGAAATATCCATAGTTGAGTCGTTGCTGTTAGATAGGATCATATATTTGATAATTATTGTTACACAGCAAAGAGCCAGTCAGCGAAATATGTCTTGGAATGCAAATGTGTATAAAGTACTACCTAACAATAGTATTTATATAGGATTATATACATATTCTCAACATTTAAATAGAAGTTTGTGATGATAAGTACATAGTGAATTATCTCATGTAAATACAGTGATATAGTGAATACCTTTATTTAGAATGTGAAAGGCGTAAATATGTAGAATTTATATATATATTTTCAACGATTTGAAAAGTTCTGTACATAAATAGTTATAAAAATGAGACATCGTAACCAACAATTAGTCTAGATATATTACTGTAGATAAAAGTGATAGATATTGAATATTAATGAAATATTCCGGTTTGTTAGGCAGTAAATTATGAAGGTATTGACGAGGTAATCACGGATAGCGCTCGATTTGCATTCCGTTAGTTATTTAGTATGTAAACTACATTCATTACAAGCTTCCGATAAGATCACTGGACATGATCGACGGCATGTGCATCTCTACATGCCTACCTGTATATATTGTGAGTATACTAGTTTTTAAAAAGTAACCACCTATGCCTTCGTTGAGAGATCATGCGGTACTTATGTAATAACGTAAAATTGCATTGTTCATATAATCATTGGATATTGTTTGTCCAAAACCTTAACCGTATCAGTATTTTTGCATTGCTTTTTATACTTTTCGTATTTATATACTATTAGATGCTACTCTTTATTTAATTTTCTTAGATCGTATACACATAAATTCAAACCGAATGGTTGAGTCTTTTGTTTATAATATTTTAACAAAGTAAAGTATACTACATATTATATTGTAAGAATAAATTAATTCTGCAACGATAGCCTCCACCTCACCCCGAAGGCATAGACGCATTATCTATGATAAAAATGAGCACTATTATGAAAAAATATTTTTCTAATCTGCGAATAATATTGTAAAATATAACATTTAGGTGGGTTATAATATTATGTATCTATTTAAAGCGGACATGTATCATTTGAATATACAGTAAATCCGATATACACATTTATAATTATAGGGAACTGTGATGGAGTTACTTTACTAACGAGAGAACCAGTATATACAAATATATTGCAATAATAACACCTGGTACGGAACACCGTGCAGGGGAACACCGGCCCCCGGAGCCCGCGCCGGCCGCTGTCGCGTGCGAGCCTGACCCTCGTCTCGCCTCTTGCTGATCAACATTCTGTTTGGCAGTAGCCTTCACTTTCTATGAATGAATTATAACTTGGTACACAGCCAAGAAAAATGCACGCTTCGTATAGTAACTAGAATAATTTCTCATAATTTCGTCATTCTAATAAACCTAAAAATATTGCAAACTTAGCTGCATTAAATGAAAAAGAGCCTCAATCTTTTATTGGTACTATTAAATGCATTCGAGTGTAACCATAACCGAGTAACGTCGATCAATTTGATTTGAAACATTCTCGTAACAATTGCCACACGGAATTTGCCTCGGCTCGGACAACCGCGACCCTGAACATTTAAACTAACTCAGCTGTCACAAAAATTATGTATACAACATTACCGATTATAGGATTTAGGAATATCATTTACAGTGCGAAGATAGATATACGACAAATTAAAATGAATGAGATTTCCAGTTGTAGTTATTTGATTAGTCTAGTACACTGGGTTCGAGCTTTGTCCGGATTTGTGTGAACAAACACTTCTCTCTTCTATCAGACTAACGTATGTTGTAGACTTGTAGTACAGTCAGTCAGTACAACAGTTTCACACCCACTGCTGTGTTGACGCACATCACACAGAGCGATTCGATATACAAAGCGTTTTCACCGTTACTATTAGTTTAAATGTCTATGTGGAAAGACAATGAATTTACTGCAGTGTATGTACAAAAACATACTCGTATATCGAATCGTTGTTGCTCATATCTCACGTTAATTTGCTCACGTGTGTATTCAATCTTAAAAGTCGACTCAATGTCAGGACTCTGTCGTAATATCTATCTTTCACACTGTTACATAAATGCCTTATTACAGTGACCACCAGTGTATATACTAAATAGATAGATCGCAGTTACAATAAGCCTAATGTTAAAATATAGTGAACTTATTTGTGCACTAAAGATGTGAGCCTCCTCATACCCGTTTTAGTAGTGCCTTTGGTTTTCTTAGTCTGCTCTTTGACGCCCCTGAAAAGTGAACGACCAGTTAGTATGGCTTTCTAGAATAAGTACCTACACTAAAGCGATTAACTTCAACTTCACTAAATAAATTTGAAGCTACTTTGGAAATTCTGATATTACTAATAAATGGTCCTATTATAATTAAACTAATTGTGTAACGGCATAAAATTCGATTCTAATAAATAATATAAACTCTTATTCTACCGATGTTAACTATTTTCTACACAAGTGTGGATATTAATATTGATTGTTACATCGAGTTCTTCCTCTTCAATCTTATTTTCCGGGATGTCATTATCTTCGATCGGAACGCACAAATTGAAAGTCTTATATCTGTATTCAAGTTGGAGAAAACGAAAAAAATAAACATAATAAACAGAAATTAAGCAAGAACTGTGTTCTAATTACTATAAACCTTGTTAATTTTCCTTGGGTCTTGGCATTTTGCCTTATTTTCTGAGTATGCATAGCATGATGTCATTGTCAGCAATCATAAAAGCTTTCAAAGGCTGTTCGCTTTATTGTGATTGCGTGTTCCATTTTTTCATTCAAATGTATTGAAAGTAGAACAAATGCGACACTTTTAATATCTTCGAACGTCGTTATCTAGATGTTCTACATGCTACAAAATGTAGCAACACGGATTGGAAGTGAGAATAAAAAACTTTTTTATTATTTGTATAGGATATTAAAACCAAGGTGGATTTTTTTTTTGCAATAAAGAAAACGAAGAGACATTTAACACCTTCGCTGCTAAGTTCAAATAATTCATATTTACTTGTACGTACGTATAACGAGGACTAGAGACGCTGGTTGTGTGTGCGCACACGAACGAATTATTGTTCGACCCATATGCTGGGTGCTTAGCACCGGAAGTGGAAATGTTTGGCTTAAGAGTAAGCTAATCATGGCTTAACTGTAAGCAGTGATTATGAATAAACCCAAATATTTTTCTCGAGTTACAAGACATAAAAATCAGAAAGAGAGAGAGAGAGAGAGCGAGAGAAATATGTTGCGTTTCAAAACATGCGACTTGAAGGGACAGTAAGTAACTCACAGATAGCGCGTGAGATCCTCAATATCGACGAGCATGGAGTCCTGTCCCATGTGCAACTCGTCGCGCGCCATCAGCATCTTAACGAGCGTGTCGTTCAGCGACTCGATCTGCGAGTGCAGCTCGTTCACTATCACCTGCAAATACGTAAAATAACCATCTTTTATATCTGTCAGTTAGCTGCAGGCATCGGGTTACTACTAGGTAATTTCTGGTGGAAAAGCCCAATAACACTTCTCCCGAACCCAAGATTTCATGCTCAGCTGTAATGCTTGCTACAACTAACAATTCCAACGAGGCAGGATATTAGGCACTCCCCTATTACATGGGATTGAAACATGTGGATGTATTGTAGGGTACAAGTGTGCCTAACTCTTCGGTTACAGGTTATTATATCTATATATTATGTTTTCAGGAAGTTAAACAACACAATTGGTTAATGGTATTAAAATACCTATTACAATTGCTTGTTGTCAACAAGTCACAGAGCTATCATGCATGAGATATCGGAGTGTCAATGAAGCTTTCAGGGACAGCAAAAAAATAATTAAGCATTACGTCCAAATAAACGTGATATCGGAAGGTAAATAATATTTATTATATATTATGATTTTGTCCTTCCAACGGTCGCCCGGTCCTAAAGAGATAACCACGTGTGATAATACCACAGGTTGTTCAATAATAAAAAAACTTCATAACAATATTCCTTGTTATTTTAATCATGTTAGGTGTTTGCTACAAGTTTATCGGTACCTCTGTCTTTTCCTCAACATACTACATAGAAATAACAAATGCTTAGATTATTACAACTGTACCTACACAAACACATTATTATAATGTACAGTTGGAAAGTCAAAGCATTAATCTCTATAACCATAAAGACTACTTACTGTGTCAAAACATACAGTACAATTAAGATTCAAGAAATATTTCAAACCTTCCGAGGTACAAATTAAAGTTGAAAATGTTATAGAGTTAAATGATTTCGTGTCAATTGCTGAAGGTACCTAATTACACAACAGCCCACGCATTTAATACACGGTATGTTAATATTATAAAATGCGAAAGTGAATCTGTCTGCATACATGTTTCATACGTTTTAAGTTAACTACAGTTTCGCAGATTTCTTTGTTGTGTTTCTGTTAGCAAACAGGTCGACGCCCCTGAACTGTCAAATCATTTAAATTTATCATGGACATTGCAATACTCAGACCATTACCAAGACGTTGCGGACCTAGGGTCGACGACTAGGGGATATTTTTGGTTCTTAACCAAAAATATCCCGGTCCTATAGGTAATTTAGGTGCCAAAAATGCGAAATCGTGGCGGAAGTGTTTTCAAAAGCGATTTCGTATCTACTAGATTTAGTTTGCATCCCAAAATATGCAAGAACTACACGCAGCAGAAGATCCCCATCGTATCATCCGTTTGATTATCCCCTGTATTTGGTGTGCTACTAAAATGTATGCTATCTATTTGATACGACGAAAAAACGAACACAATCTTAAACACAATAGTCATTGTGGTTGAATAAATCCATTGTATAAAATAATGGTCTTTGTGCATGAGTCAGCCTGCGCCGGAGTCGATCTTGATCGTCAAGGCCGCGGCGAAACGTCATAAAAACTGGTAATCATAATATCATAGTGCACGTTTACTTACAATGTGAGCTATTCTAGATCTGTTCGACACGATTACGCGAATCTTTAGAATGGCAAAACAAATGTGACGTGCGGAGGACGAATACGGTCTGATTTAAATCCATAGTTATATTATAAATTCGAAAGTAACTGTGCTGTCTCACGTCTGTTATATTTATACGTCTCAACGACAGAACAGATTTTGATGAAACTTGGTACACAGGTAGATCATGACCTGTGTCAGCGCAGGATCCTTTTTAACCGGGTAGTAATTTCCGACCGGTAGGAAGCCAGTTACATAACTAGCTTTCTGCAGGTCGGAAATTACTACCACACATGATGCATTTTGATACATAATATGATTCACATTGATACATATCAATGTTAATCAAAAAACACAATATCGTAACATACCGAAAATTGTTCATGTGGGAAGCTATTGATGTTCATATTTATGTACACTGCAGGCCAAAAGTTTAAGACCGCACTTAAACAGTATAATTATCTATCAATTGTAATAAAGTCCCATAAGATAAATAAAAGAAATGCACACCTGCATATTCTATTGTTAATGTAGAATATTTAAAGAAGTCATTCTTTTGTTTACTTTCAAGTTATTGGACAATAAACATCTATTGTTTTCAATCACCGACAAACGCTGCGCTAGAGCAAGGTGGTAGAGTCCTAATAATATGTTTATTGTGTGCTCATTACTTATTACTTTGCTTTTGTTTGGCATTGGTCAATATTAAGGATTATTTAGCTTCTGAAAACACGTAGTTTCAATTTATTCTTACCTGAGTTTACTTGGGTTGTTCACAAACAATCTCAGTTAGTCTAAACTTGTGGTTCCTACAGTGAAGACGTCTTAAAATGGGAAAAGCACGCGAAATTAGCAGTGAAGTGCGTTCTGCCATCGTTGTTTTGCATAATGAAGGCAAATCCGAACGTGAGATTGCTTCACAACTGAAGTTATCGAAGACTTGTGTTCATAGCACAATAACTCGATACAGGGAGACAGGCAGTTTTCAAGATCGTCCACGCTCGGGAAGGCCGAGAGTTACCACGTCTAGTGAAGATAATTTCATTGTTGTTACCAGAAAGCGAAATAGACGCTTAACAGCACCAGAAATCCGCGTTGAAGTAAACAAAACCCGAGTTAAACCTTTATCATTGACTACAGTAAAACGGCGACTGAGAGGTGCAAAGTTCTATGGTCGCGTCGCCGTCCGAAAACCTCTGCTAAGGCCACAAAACAAGAAAAAGCGGATGCAGTGGGCTCTTGCCCATCGAGATTGGACTGAAGAAGATTTTAAAAAAGTTCTTTGGACCGATGAATCCAAGTTTGAACTATTCGGTTCAAAACGAATAATTTACGTGAAACGCAATGCTCAAGAAAAGATGGTGCCGGACTGTGTAGTCCCAACAGTCAAGCATGGCGGTGGCTCAATTATGGTCTGGGGTTGCTTCTCTAGCCAAGCAACTGGCGATTTGGTCAAAATTGAAGGAATTATGAAAAAGGAACAGTACAAAAACATTTTATAACAAAATGCCGTTCCTTCCGGGTTGCGATTAATTGGAGGCGCATTCATATTCCAACAAGATAATGATCCAAAGCATAGCTCCAAATTATGCAGAGGATATTTAGAAGAGAAAGAGGCGCAAGGGGTGTTAAAAAACATGGTTTGGCCTCCTCAGAGCCCTGATCTCAATCCAATTGAACTTTTGTGGGAAGAGCTTGACAAGAACGTCCGTAATCGTGGCCCATCCTCGCAAGAAGAAATGTGGAATGCTTTATGCGAAAGTTGGAGCAATATATCACAAGACACCATCAACAAATTGATTGCTCGTATGCCGCGACTTGTGAAAAAAGTCATACAATGTAAAGGAGGATTTTTTGATGAAACATCAGTTTAGTTAACTATAGCCTTTTTTCGCGTGGACTGTTAATATTTCCTTATTTTTTTTAATTACAATTTGTCAATAAACACTAATTAGTGACTAATTGATTAGATAGTTAAACTGGTTAATTAAACATTGAATATTTTATTGGTGTTTTACTTTATTTTCCTACTTCAATTAAGGTGGTCTTAAACTTTTGGCCTGCAGTGTACATGCAGTTTCATAACTTAGTTGATGACATAGAGCGTGGGATAATTTATGTATTATGCAGTCGTCCTGAATAACTTTGAAACAAAACCGTGTTCACTTATTGTATTCACTAGTCTTTTTATTATTAAGCATCTAGACATTTGAAAATGCAGGGAAGCACTTCAAGGCCTTTGCTTCGAGTATATTTATTAGTTGAAGTCTACTAAACAGACAACATAATCCAACAGTTCCGTGCCGGCTGAAAACCCCGACAAGTTTCGTAAATGATACCTAACAAGCCAAAGGGATGTTCTTATTGTAAACTGATATTATTTGCACAGTAGTTACATGAGTATTAAAAGAATTTAATATCAAGAAGTTTTTATATTAGCACTGACTTGATAGAAGTCCTTTACTCTGTTTCAGAGTAAAGGACTCCTATCAAGATTTGGCAGCACAAGACCACAACCACATAATCGCGCATCAGACATGTAAGAGTATTCGCTTCGTTTGTCATAAAACCTTATTTTTATAGAATACAATGTATGTATATTTTGTATTGGCGTAATAATGCGAACCTTTTGGAAAAAATAAATGGGGGACCGAGGCATTGGAGACACGGTCTCAGGGACACAGTATCAAGCTAAACATTTTGGAATGCGTGATGGAATCGAAGACATGCTGCGGCATGATATGCCTGTTCCCGAACTATGTTGGGTTCGGCTTCCAGTCTAACCAGATACAGCTGAATACCAGTATTGTTTAAGGAACGACTGTATATCTGACCTCCACAACTCAGTAACTGAGTAATACGATAAGTAAGACAGACAGGTTGTCAGACTTTCGGGATTATGACTACTAGTAACGACTGTCAAAGATCTACAAATCACAGCTGGGACCATCAGCTTAACGTGAGAGTCAAAGTGGCGGGTGTACCATAGCGAATCAAATTATACCAATTACCAAAAAAATGTACCTATAATGTACTATTTTGTACCTAGCTCTAAGAAATCTGTACCTCCTTCAGAACGAAATTATTTCGAAATTAAGGTACACCCGCCATATTGATGTCAATATGGCGGGTGTACCTTATTACTTTATTATTTAACCATTACTCTTAAAATATAATTACATAAAAAAAATGTACCTAAAAAGTACCTCAAGTAAAAAGAAACACACACTTGATCAGTGGAATCGTTCCTGAGATATAAAACAACCGTGTCTCGTTTACTTTTGTTTATTATTATTTCAAGTTATTTCATGTTCTTCTCTCGTAAGAGAGTAAAAAAACCTTACCCACAGGCCGGAGCCAAGTTTGTAGGGGGGAGTTTAAATGGTGAATGTGGATGATATTGTAGAAGAAGTAAGGAATTTCCGGGTGATGCGTCAGGTGTTGAGAATTGTTGCTTTTTGGAGAAGCTGAAGAGTGTGGGGAGGCATGTGTAAAGTGTGAAGGCTTTGTATAAGAGACTGGTACGATACCAGTGGAAGAGAGCACTATAGGGACGATGTGGACGGTTTGTGCTTCCCACTGGGTTTTTATTTCTATGGCGAGGTCTTGATATTTACTAAGCTTTTCAGATATTGTAGTTTGAATGTTATGTGAGTTCGGGATAGCTATATCTATTAAGTAAACTGTTTTATTGGCTTTGTCGTGAACGGTTATATCTGGTCTATTAAAATATGTATAGTTTTGTCTGTTATTATCGTCCGATCCCAATAGATTTTCTGATTGTTATTGTCTCGTATTAATTCCGGTTTATATTTATAATATGGTTTCATCTCATTTATGAGTTTATATTTAAATGCTAATTGTTGGTGTATAATAGCGGCAACTTGGTCATGTCGATGCTTATAGTCAGTCTGTGCAAGTGATTTACAAGCTCCTGTAATATGTTGTATGGTCTCAGAGGCGGTGTTGCAATGTCTGCATAAGTCAGTCGGTTGATGAGGGTCTTTAATTATGTATTTCCTGTAATTACGAGTAGCTATTATTTGGTCTTGGATCGCCATCATAAATCCTTCCGTCTCGGGAAACAGTTCGCCACGTTTGAGCCATTCGTTCGACTTAGCTTTGTCGACGTGTGGTTGGCTCAGATAGGCTCGGTGTCTCTCGTGAAGGGCTTTGGCTCACCACGCGGCAATTTTTTTATTAATTTGAGTGTTCTTATTGTGTAGGTTAAGAGGCGTAAGTTTCGTATCGTGTTCCGTTATATGTTTGTGTAGTGAAGAATTTTCGGATTTGTTATGAAAGTAAGCTCTTAGTGAAAGTATCTGTTTGTTGTGTAAGTTGTGTATGTCTATTAGACCTCTACCTCCTTCTTGGCGCGTTCTTATGATTAATTATATTATTGATCTAGGTACATACACGGTGTAAAAAGACATCACATAGCCGTCAACTGCGCATACTGTACATCTAACAAAGTAGCTTGATGCAAAAATTATTGCTGAGAAACGTCTTTTATTTTTAGGTATGAAAAAAAAAACGATTTTTTATTTCGCGCATTGTACTGCGAACCCAGGCAAGCAAAGTTAAACCCCGCCCCTTCGCTCTAAGCCACGTAGACCTACTTGTCGGGTATGTTTGATATTAATTGCGTTTTTGTAACTTCAAACGCGTAATTTCGAAAATTCGAAAAAAAAAACAAAATTCTGGTAATGTTTGTTCGGAAAAAAAATTAGTAATAACACTTGGAGTGCATTTTCGTAAAAACGTAAAAAAAAATTGCGACTTTGACCTTCAATATCTCCAGAACGAGTTCGCGTTTTTTAGACCCCATGATCTAGTGGAAAAAAATGATCCAAATAATGGGTAGAATATGTGGCTTTCGGCTTCGGAAACTGTCTTTTTACATCCGATATAAATGTATGTATAACTATTTCTATATATCATGATAATTATCGTGTTTATATAAAACAGACACGGTTGTTTCATTTCTCAGGAACTATCCCACTGATCAAGTGTGTGTTTCTTTTTACTTGAGGTACTTTTTAGATACATTTTTTTGATGAAATTATATTTTAAGAGTAATGGTTAAATAATAAAGTATTAAGGTACACCCGCCATATTGACATCAATATGGCGGGTGTACCTTAATTTCGAAATAATTTCGTTCTGAAGGAGGTACAGATTTCTTAGAGCTAGGTACAAAATAGTACATTATAGGTACATTTTTTTGGTAATTGGTATAATTTGATTCGCTATGGTACACCCGCCACTTTGACTCTCACCAGCTTAACGTGCTTTCCGAGGCACGCAAGAAACTCGGGTATGTATACTGGTCACCCGTTCACGGTCCGACCTGGGCAAGCACGGCTCAAGCTAGACGATCGACCCGAGGGACTGTTATTAATTATTATTAAGCCACGTGCTCCACCAAGACATGCTGCGTAGCGATGCGCGATGGCGAGAGGTTTTATTTGATTGGTTCGATTGTTCGAACATCTCGATGGTTTTCGATTGTTTCGACTTGGACTCGAGTTTGACTCGGTCTGTTTGATTGCGACTGGCGCATGGCGCGTTCATTCTGCTGCTTGCTACATATTAGTAATCTGTGGACTGACCCCGGTGATCGAGCAAGACTCGGTGAGTGAGAGTGACTGATTCGACCAATCGAAAACTAACGGTCGATTCCGCTGACTCGAAACAATCGAAAAACATCTCGATTGTTTTGAAGAACGGCGAGTCGATGGTTAACTCGATGGTTTATTTTAACGACTCCGATTCGGATGATTATTACAGATGTACCGACTAGTCGGGGAGGCCGACTATTCGGACATGTTTGTAGTCGGTAACTAGTCGGCGACTAGTAGGTTCTTTAAATATGGTGTTTGAAATGAGATTGTTACGTTTACTGTTAGCCCCCTATTACATGGGACTTAAACATTACTGGCGAAATGTGGGTGTGCTTGTTAGGTACACCTCTGCCTTACCCTTCGGGGATTACAAGGCGTGATGTTATGTTTTGTGTTAGGATTTTTTATTTTATAATCATCCAGAGTTAGTTATAGACCTCTAAGAATCGGAACTGTACTTTTGGTAGTCAACAACTTTCTAAAATAAAAATAAAAAAAATTAACTTGTAAGCATTTCTTGCGAGCGAGCGCGTTGCTACGAACGACCCCTCTGTACACGAAACGACCCGGACATTGGCAATACCACCCGCACTCTTCCGAAGCCATTATCGGCCTTTTTGCTACCGACTAGTCGTAGTCAGTCAAAGTCATAGTCGGCAATTCTCTAATGATATTATGAGATGAATTTGATACAAACCTGCAACTGCGCGATGTTCATATCGGTGAGTAGCTGCCGCGAGACGCGGCGGCGGTCGGGCGCGAGCGGCACGTTGGCCTTCTGCATGCTGCGCCGGAGCATCTCCGTGACCGGCGACACCGCGCGGCTGCGGCGCTCGCGCTGCAACCACCACCACATTATCATCACGCGCTGACCATGCCATGATTGAACTTCCTATCTATTTTTTGGACTGTATCTTTACTGCTGCTTGTCGATAGAATTTGCAGATAAAATCATCTAAGTAAAGTTTTAAATGGTATTGGAATAATGCTGCAGGATTAAAAACAATTGCTGCCTTTACTTTGTTACTGAATACATAAATCACTTCACCTGTAAAATAAGCACCTAACAACTTAATTAGACACAAAGATTATGATACAAAACTCAACCAGGCATTCAACATAATTTTGCAAGTATAGTTCAATACATTGTTAGATAATGTGCATTGTAGTTTCATACCTCCATTTGTATACGAGCCATTTCTTTAGCTTGTGCCAGAGCAACCCTGGCCTCTGTCTGCAGAGTTGCTTGCAGGACATAAAAGTCAGACTCTTTTATTTCAATATGCCCTAGAGAATGTGACGACCGCAACTTTGTCTTTAATGAAAGGGACGTAGGGCGAAGTTTTGCACCTGCAAACAAGTAACAAAAATAAGTACACATGTCAGATAGAGAAACTAATGTTGATTACATGCAAGATATTATAAAAGAGAAATTATGTAAAAATCTAATATGTTGATGCTCCATGACTAACAACAAAACACAATTTCTATCTGTTAGAAACATAATGCACTCATATAATTTACGTTATTAACAATAACTTTCATTTCTACAATTACAATAGAATTCAAAAGCCAAGACAGGGAAAGTTAAATGCTTAATGGTAAGTCTTCTGTGACTGTAATGGTGTTAATGTTAAATCAATTGTCTGCACACTGAGTGACCCCAACATGCAACAATAGGCAGGATGTACTCACCACTCTGTACGGTGCTTATTTTGTCATGTTTTGTGATGTTAACTGATAGCGGTCTTGTTTGATACGGATGGTTGTAGCCCGACTTGCTAAAAATACTCGACCGTGACAAACTTTTTGTGTTATTGTAATTTTTTTCTAAGTCTGATGCTTGAGATTCATTGTCAGATGCTGTCTCATTCATGAAACATATTTGTAGGTTCATCCCTGTACCAGACACCACAATACATTTAGTATGAGAACATTACAAAATGATTGTGAAATATAGAACATAGATACAATCTGCATGTTGTTGGGATAGGGTAAGTTACTATTTTGTTCTAAAGTTGTTTAGCAATACAATTCATTTCTGTAAACAAAATATTAGAAGCTTTGTTTTGTTGTTCAATGCAGATTGTAAATATGGAACTGATTTCCAAAAGTCCCATTGTAATTTTATACTGCTTTTTAACTTTTGAAAATCAGTTGTTTAGGTGGCGCAAATGCAAACATCAATTAGTTACATATAACCCAATAGTATGTGACAAAATATCTGATCCTATTGTATTTGTTATGATATGACTTTATCATGTTTGGTTGTCAAAACAATGATAACTATTTATGCAAGTAACAAATAAAGATAAAACTAATTAGTGCTCATCAAACAGCACAAATAACTTAAATTAATTATTGTTTACAATTAATATCTTGTTATTGTTTATATGAGCTATCTATTTATGATTCCACACCCAACATAGAATTGTATAGCAATGTGTGATACTCACCACTTTGAAGTCGTGAATGCAAACTAGGTTTCTTCCCGGGCCGGTCCATGTGGCCCATACTGTAGTACTCCTCGGCATCTGCACCCATCGCCAGTCGCCTTCTGATCTCTTCTCTGTCATTGCGTTTCTGTAATAAAAAGCAGCATGAGAATTCTTTTCTAGTTAATATAATTAAGTATGCTCATGTGGTAGTTATTTATTTAATATTCATTTAAAATAGTGGTACATTGACGGATTTAATGCCACAAGGTACTTTTTACCAGTCAGCATATATTTGTTAACATGTTCACTGTCCAATGACTCCAAAGGAGTCACATTTGTACCAAACTCATATGTCCATGACTCTAATTGGAGTCATAATCCAAGAGTAAATTTGATGTTTTTTATTTGACTGGACGTATGAATAAAAAGAAAAAGATTTTCATGGACGTACGGTTAAATAACAAAACTACCGAAAAGCCATTTTAGTATAAATGTAATCCCTTAAAATGATTATTGTCACGTTAGGGTGAGATTGTAGGTGGACGTACAAATACATTTTATAACTTTGTACTGGGACAGGGAACGTGTTAATGTAGTATATTAAATGGGAATTTATAAATTAGCTAGCCAGCTGATTGAGGGCACATAACCACAATCAACTGGTGCTGGTGAACGCAAGCCACCGTGTCATTTTATGGAATCAGTAAATTTTATGAAATAAAGCTGGAAATCATAATCTTCAGTGTTTTCAACTCTTACATTTTTATCATAAGGTACATGTTCAGTGAGAGTCACAATTCTTGTGAATTTCTCTAAGATGTTAGGGTTATTGTCGGCAAGATGAGGCCACTCAATCTCTGTCAGGGCATTACACTCTGCTGAGCCAATAGCTCTTGGACTCAGCACCGTATCGTCACGATATTCAACGTGAACATTTTCACTGTCATTTTTATTCAACAACTTTGTCTTGATGAGATGTAAACTTCGTTTGAATCCAGATTTTTCTATCGCATCTGTGTTCACGTTTTCACGAATTTCTTCAGGTGTTTTGCTAAATTTCCTTCGAATGTTAGTAACTAAATTTTCGAACATATTAAAAACTAGTCAGTCTTCTTTATTTTGGCAATAATATGGCACGGATGGCTGTTGTACAAACGTTAACTGTAAATTGAAAGTAAACAAAAAAATGGAAGTCCTGTCATTATTCCTGTCATTTTGACATTTAGGACAAGGTCAAAAAGTGTTCCATTTAACCTATATCCAATATGTTGAGCTTGAGCAAGAACTTCTCTATTACTTAAAAAAAATAAACTTAAAACTTACCAAACAACAGATGTTGTCAACAGATTCGTGGTTATCGTAAGTAATAGTGTATAAATCCAATAAAAACCTAGTATCTTTTTTATAATGTCTTTGTTCTGTGTTAACAAAATAAGGCATTGACGCCATCACTTAACTGAATTTACAAAATTATACAAAAACAGAAACTTATATTGCAGTCTAAGCACCACTAGCACACCTTGCGGAATGAATAAGTATTTGGTAAGAGACTGGCAGTCTGCTACGTCGCTGAATCACCTTAGAAAGCTGAACGTACTACCTATTGATAATTAACTGTTACACATGGCTGCGGCAGACGTGGATCAAACGCGAATGTGCGGTTACCGTTAACTTAACAGCGCGCAATTTAAATTGTTGTAAGTTTTATTTTATTTACTAAGTGTAGATAAATCACTCAGCACTATAGCAGCGTTGGTTTAATGTTTCTTCTAACATTTGTTTATTATGTAGGTACTTATCTATTATTGCTGTACATTATAATATACATAGGTAGCTACCAACCGTAGGTACCTTTCAAGCAAATTAAGTATTTAGAGTTAGGCAGGTTAAAACTTAGCGAGCGAAAAGATTATAAATTAAAATTGAACTCACCCGCCGCTCGGCTTCTTTTGCCGCTTTTAAGTGGTTCTCAATAGCATCCAAATCTAACTTGGGTAGCGCTGTTTCAATGTTGTATACGTCAAAACTCCCTGGAAAATATAAGACAATAGAAATTACTTAGCTTAATCTGCTTTTTATTTTGCAAACAATAGGTCCGCTCTCATAACATAAAGAAAAATTTGAATATTTAAGTACATATTAATAACTGAAAAAGTCTATGACTACCTAAGTACCTAGGTACCAACCTACCCACTTGAATTATTTAAGATTTAGCCTAAGTTTACCTGCCTAGATCATCATCTGCCTAGCCTTTTCCCAATAATGGTCGGCTTCCAGTCTAACCCAATGCAGCTGAATACCAGTATTTTACATGGATATCTATCTGATCTTCACAACCCAGTACGTTAGTTAGTACTGGGGGTATTGGGTAATACGATACCCCTTGGTAAGACTTTTCAGACTTTCGAGCCTGGCACTGACTACCTGCAACGACTGTCAAAGATCTACAAATGACAGCCGGGACCAACGGCCTACCGTGCTTTTCGAGGCTCGGTGGAAACTCGGGTATGATATGATTAGATATCGGATAATCGGATGCATATTTACATACCTAAAGTTTGGTGTTGACTAGTACAGAGCGCGCATCGGCGTCGGTCGGTGCCGGAAAAGTATCGGTGTTTTTAAATAAATAAGTAGTATTTTTTTCATTTTATTAAATCCAAATGAATTATGCTCAATCATGTTTACCATTTTGTCCTATTTGATATTTCAGCAGCAGAATTTCAATTGAAATAGTTGTAGTATTTTTTTACTTGTTATTTTCAACAAATTTCTTGCCTGGTTTCAAATAGATAATAAATATTCATTAAGCTTTTGAGTACTACATTTTTATACACACTGAAGAATTATGAAATTCAGCGATCCCGGGAAAAAGTTGGCATTTAAAAAAGGCGCTTCCATACTTTTCTTCCCTTTGCCGGGAAAAAACGTACTTTATGTAAATATGCATCCGAATATCCGATCCCTAGTTATGATGGTCACCCATCCACGGACCAACCCAGGCAAGCGCGGCTTAACCTGACCATCGACCCGATTAATTTAGTGGCAAATACAAAGTTTAAAAGTTATGTAGATTCCTTTAAGGTTACGGTTTAGGCTTGAGAAGTTTTAAAATAAGTACGTACTTAGCTATACTTAGGTACATGCCATTGAAACGTATTCGCCTTAAATTAATTAAACTCCTACATTTACAATATTAGGTACACTAAAATGTACTAGTTAGGTATGCCTAGGTGTAAAATATGCACACTGTGCATGCCAAACTGAAATATGTTTAAGTAGCTATGCTAATCATCCTACCAACATAAAAAAAAACATCTCTATTGCAACTTGGCTATTATCCTATTTCTGTGTGGGCACCCAGAAACACAAGCGTGAACATAGTTACCTAAAGGTTTAATGTGCAATGTGGACATGTAAATAAAATAAACGGTGACATATTGCAAAGATCTAACTACAAAATAATAACTATGTAAAATGGCCGACTTACCCAAATCTACATCTTTTGAGTTATCATTTTTACGGACGGATGCTTTACTTTGAGCAGTGCGGTAAGAGTTTTTACTTGAAGTAATTTCTTTTTGTTTTTCTCTCGCCGCCTTGGGTTCACTGAAGTATGAATGCATTTTAGATTACACTCTAACACAATTTGAAACAAATTGCTGTGCCACGCCTCATTTGCAAGAATTCCACCAATTCAATGTGGCCAGCTAAATTAAATTGATACGAGGAATTTCCGAGCACGTCGTGTGTACTTCCCTTCTTAATTTATCGGAGTTATACGTGCTGCGTCAAATCTATTTTAAACTTTTACCTAAACGTAGTACGAGGCACTGAATTTGCATACGGAGGTTTGCACTGACTGATTTTCAACCATGACTTATACTTAAGTACAATCGTATCGAGTTGCCCCAAGTGCATCCACCTGGCACTTGTGAATTAGTGATTAATAGGCATATACATAGATAGGTAAAATGTAGTTTACAAATATATAAAATATAGGAATGAGTAAATCCATGAAAACTCTATCAAACTGAATCAAAAATACTTACTTTGGTGACCGAATGGTGTTATTTCTGACACTAACATGGTTATCAGTATGTCTGGTAGTTTTACTAACATCTGGTTTGTCTTGCGTATGAACACTATTTATTAAACTGTAACCTTTAGAATTATGCGCTATCTCGTTAGAATTTCCATCTGTAATAATTGTTTCTTTTTTACTTTCGGCCCATAATCGATCACGTTCACGCATTTCATCTAGTTTTGGTATTATCTTTCTAAGTTCGGTACTGAGCTGCTTAATAGTATTCTCCACATTAAGGCTCAACTTCTCCGTGTCATAATCGTTAATATTTATTTCGTCTTTTCCATCTGATAGAAAAGCGTCCGTGATCTTTCCATTGGTGGTATTCTCTATTAGTAAAAATGTAGGCCTACTTAAATTCATTTCTGTTCGGCTATTTTTTTCATTTTCTTTATTGATTTCACTAACTTCTTTGTCTATCGTTTGTTGTTGAGTCAAACAATCCTCATTTTCATCACACTGCGTTTCTACTAATTTCTTAATAACGTGATTAACAACGTCACTTATGTTATTAATAGTATTTTCAATAGGTTTTGCAAAAGTTTCTTTTATATCTTTGCGTAATTCTTCTAAGTCATCTTGGATGTTAATATTGTAATTAAGTAATTGTTTTATTTCATCTTCAATTTCTTTATTGAAATCACCGATAATATCTTTGGTGTGGAAGTTATTCTCTATATCTGCATCCGTGCAGTTCAAGTCATAATTGAACGCCACATCATTGTTATTATTATTATTCTTAGATATAGTTTTTAAAAGGTCTGGTATATCATTATTTATTTGACTATCTACATTTTTTTGTTGTGAATAAGATTTATTTTGTGGTGACAATAATGTTGTTTTAACTAGATCAGATTTTACGTTATTATTGTTGTTAATATTTTTATAATCCGTGGTTCCATTCTGGTTAGATTCGGGTTCATAGGCCAGGTCAGTTATTTCTATATCCACATCATCATCAGTCATTTCATTTTCCGAATGGTAAAAATTTTCTATATTTGATGAATAATCCTTAAACAAGCAAAATGTATTCAATTATCAGTATGAATATTAAAAGAACTCTTAAAAGAAAGTGTGTCAACAAAATACAGGAGTTAAACAAATAGGTAGAACTCGGTAGAAGCCCACATAAATGTACACAAGTATAAATAAGTAGTCACGGTTCCCGGCCCAGTAGCATTCAGTAACAACTGGGGCTTCCTTTGTGTCGCTGTAACGAGCAAAGTTTAAACACTTCCAAGGATTCTTTTTGTAAGTGAACCTTTACCTGTAATGTGTGCGCTAAGTGTTGGAAACCAGGATAATTTGGATTCACGATTCCCCTCGGCACTGGATGGATGCCGTTCTCAGACATGTCATCTGTGTCAGAATGCTCAAATGCTCTTTCCTCGTCGATTGGCGTAGATACATTAGTATTATCTGTAATAGATTATGGATAAATTTTAGTTTCCCATTTTTGTTTCTGAATGTTGAAAGAAGTGTTGAACGATTAATACTTACTTAAGAAACCTTCGCAAGGAGCACGGACGGTGGCTGTGGTTTCCTCCAGATTGTCCGTCTCGCTGTTATCGCGCGACTGCTGAGTATTCACGTTCCTGCTGTTGATCCGATACTGTCGGTTGCATACCAGCTCCGCGCTCGGGCTCGAGGCTTCACTGTCTGCACCACTTCTCCTGACACTCAAGTAATTCTCAAAGTTCTCTGAATTCCTTTGAGAGTTAAAAACTGTGTTATAATTAGTAACTTGCGAGTGATCCGTTGTATTCTCACGTAAATTGGATTCTGCACCGTTCGCAGTAAACCAAGTCCTGATGTCGGGATTTCCTTGTGATGAGACGTCCTGGCGGTTGTATACAGCGATGTTACCGTTGTCTATCGTTTTGATCCTCATGATTACCTGTAAATAGACGTAGGCAATATTTTTTATTAGAATAATAATGTCCTGTAATAAAAAAATAGTTGATTACCTAATGTTTTATTTAGGAAGGCCTCATTATTAAAACACTGGCGTAAAGTCATGAATATTTATTTGAATTTATTGTAGCAATGTGTGGTGCAAATGATCAACACACAAAAATAGGTAAGCAGTTTGGCAAATATGAATCTTGTAAATATGAAACGTAGACATAATATATCTACAAATAATATCCACAATTTCACTATAGAACACACGTCATAAACCTCCACCCAAATTACATATTTACAGAAGTAGAAAGCTACAGGTTGAAAATTCCTAATAAAACATTTGACAAGGCACACTGAACACTCGAATGAACCTTATTTTGGCTGTCTAAAAAAAGTAGAGTAGGTACAGATTAGGTAGAGAGACTTTTTTGGAATGAATTCGATCCTGCGACGTTATATCTAGATAGAACCGTTAAGGCTATATTATAATCATTGAATTTTATGTCCTAAATCCATATAGGGTGATATTGCGGATCAGAACCGGATATTGTGAGCACGGCGCGTGAGGCGACGGCGGCGGCGTGGGGCGGACGGGGGCCTGGGGGCCAAATACGGCGTGTCTCAAGTCCGACCCCAACCCCGCACGCACCCTCTTAATAAACCGACCGACCTCACCCATATTTACTAAAGATAACATTACGAGAAAAACCACAGAGCACTGAATTGTCTTACATTTCCCACGCGATTCTAAATAAAAGGGAAACTGTCGAATCCTTTCCTTTACCCGCAAAGAAAAAAAACTACATAATATAAAATTCATGGATATGCTAATCCTCCAATATTAAAGGAATATATTAGATAAATTACAGGGGAAATTCTATATAAGTACATAGGTATGTGTGTTGGTACATATTACAAAGTTATGGACCTTTCGTACTAATTCGCATTTCACGCTAATCTGGAAAATCATGAAAACCAAAGAAAGGGGCTTATCATGTCAGCCGCGCAAATTGTATCTTCGTACTTTTTAAAAAGTACCTAATTATCCCAATGGGTTGCTAGCGACTATATCATCCACAAGTGGTGTTATCCACCAACTATACTTAGTTGGTGCGCTTTAGCATGGCGGTAGTGGTCATTGAACCACCTAATTTTATTTATATACCGATGGTGAAACGATATGACCTCGTATGAAAACAACGTTCTGACAATCGATACCGATCGTTGTTGTCAACATTTTTCACTAATTAATGACGATCAACACATAGTATGGTCGGAAATAAAAAGAGCAAATGGCCACTACGGCCATGCTAAAATGTATCACTAGAAACAGTTCGCGATGCTGAAATAATATGAAAGCGAAAATCAACCGATCGTCTCGTTAATAACATTTTACACAGAACCATGAAAGAACTTCTAAACTAAATCAACTAAATGTCAAATTAACAAAAGACACTTGAAAGTTTTAAATAACTCGATAAGATTAGTATTTACAATAGATTGCTTCTAGCGCGTAATTATCGCGCAGCTCATTGGTTAAAACAGAAAACTTTAAATTTTATGTCTGTAGAGAATGAACTCCTAAGATAAGTGAGAGATTTAATTAATTTTAACTCCGCCACCAAGCCGCAGTATCTAATGGCACTTAGCTAAGAATTTCAGTCAAATATAAACACGATCTTATTTTTCTTAACGGTCCATAATCTTGCCTTTTCATTGCGTGGAATGAAATTGAATTGGATTTTCAAGTAAGAATTAAGAATAAGCTTCATACATGTGTCGAGGATGAGTATTAAGTAGGTATTTATAGGTACCTATATTGTATGCTTTTCCAACTAGGTAGCTAACTATTATTGTATACAAACACTAAATATTCTTATTACGTTCGTTACCTATATGAAGCATTCTCACAAAAGCAGAGGAAAGGTCCTTAAAAAATACCGAATCTCGGTAACGTATAATAGGTTCCGTTATGGTACTGCAGACAAAGTCGACGAGCAATATTAAGCTTAGTAGATTGTTATAGAATACTGAGCTGGGGAACGTATCAGCGTGGCTCGATGCCAGCAAATTGATTTCCTGCTGCCTACAAGCGGAAACTAATCTTATTAAGGAGAAAACTTCAGGGCCTTTCCAACTAATTGTTTATACTTCAAATTACGTTGAGAAAAGACGAAATAAAGCGCATTTTTGTCGCTCGAATGAAAGCGAGAGCCTTTTGTGTTCCCTAACAATCTCGTTAAGAAGGCTAAATAAAGCAATTCAGCTTTATAATTGTTAATTTCTGAGCAGTAACGATCTTTGTTTAGGATAATACAGCAGAAACGTGCCCCGCTCGTGCCGCATCCCGACTCAAATGGATATTTTACAATTAAGTAAGTCGGGACATCCACAAATATTTATATTTTATGGTCACGTGTTGGAGCGCATGTTTTTATTTTAATTAAATTGTTACCTTCCATGAAAATTACATCTTTTATATCAACAAAATTATTCATTTAACACCTGACAAAGTGGAAAGGTAAACCTACCTACCTCTAAAACGTTCGCTTTGTTAAATATCGGCGCCCAAATAAAAAAAATCCGTGATTTTTCTCTTCTTGACTTTCAAAGATTATGCAAACATAGAGTTAACTATTGGTAAATATTGAACAACAAAACCTACTAATAAAAATAACATCTACCTCAATAAAATGTACGGTACGATTTAATACCACCACTGACGAGCTATCGGTGAAGCAAGATACTCTTCTATTTATCCCTCAGAGGCACCCCCACCCGGGGATAGAGGTTTGTATTTGTAAGATGAAAGGCTGTTTAATTTCAATGACCTCGCAACTATAACCACTACTCAGTTTGTTTTTGTCTTTGTTATTTTGACCTAATTCTATAGAATTGAATAGAACGGTTTATTTCCTTTGAAAAAAGGGCGTAATGCCTTTGTTCCAGTCTTTAGAACGCCTGACCTAGTTTTTAACTGACTTCATTAATATATAAAAAATATTACTCATTTACTTTACTTGCTTCGGGAACGGAATTCATTTAAGCTAAATCTTTGTTCTTTCAACCTTTAACTGCTTGTTGGCTTCTAACAAGGAAGGTGTTCGCTCAATGGCAGAAACTTGTACGAAAAGGGACCGAGTCACCGAGGCACTACCGTTAAGATAACGCTGAGAAGGAAACTTTGTCAAGAATCATTTACATTTCTATACAAACGTTGTGCGTAAGTTACCTTCTTGGGAAAGGTTTGGGACTCCTCGTCCTACAAGTTTTGTTACAACTTACAAGTAATGACATACGCCTTAAACGGAAACTGAAAGTAAATCACAAGGCCGGCGCTATAAGCGTATCGGGTCGAATCGTTTGCTATCTAAAAAGTAATCTATTATTCAAACGACCTTACTCACAAGCCCTTTTCAAAGTGAACTTAATTGATTTACCTAATCTGTAAAGCTAATGGCATGAAATGTGTACCTACCCTCTATATTCATTTTGTAGGTACCTAGTGCTAGTGGTTACCTACTGAAAACAATAAACGTAGATCTCGTATCTCTTTGTTATGATAAAGCATTTTGTTTTATTGTACTAATGTAGTTAATTAAAATAAAATGCTTAGCGAGGAAAAATTTTGTTATTATTTATTAAGTTTTAAAGTTATATTTTTTACCATAAATAAAGTCTCCCCTTACTAGTAGTAGAGTAGTAGTGAGTAGAGTCCCAAAAAGCAACCTTATTCGAACTTCTGTAAAACGATTTGCGCTGACTACAGTTATTAATGATATAATTTGAGCGGCGGCTCACAACTACAGAGGCCTGTAATAACAGAGTTTTATCGATAAAACAACTAACAGCCCATAACGAAGCCTCTATAATACTGAAATACCGTACGATGTTGTATTGAGCACGGGGGGAATGAAGGTATTTCATTTTGTTTATTATTGACGCGTAAACTGTGCGTTCAGACCCTAATACACTCTCGGGGATGCGAATACCTCAGAGCGAGCACATTATTTCGTGTTATTAGAATGTATGGGACAAGATAGTGACACATCGCGTTGTGGACGTATCGATTCTCCGGGTTCCGGCTCGCACTGGCGCGGCCCGCGGCGTGAGGAGGCAGCGCCGCATCTAATATTTATAGCGCGGCGTTACAGCGTGCGAGCCGAGCCGTGCGGTGCGACCGATCGCAGCCCGCCGCCGCACAGTGGATCCATATTGAAAATTAGTGGACATGGGCAACAAAGTTCCAATATCGATTCGATATTTTTTTATGTGATTCTTCATGATATTCCAGACAACTTTTACTCTTGTGAAATTTCTTCTAAAGTTGATCGTTTGTCTGAAAAAAAATAAATTGGAATTTTTTGTATGGAGCGAATCACGTTTATTTTTTTTTCTTCAATTGTACGAATATGTTAGGTGTATGGCGTGAGTATATGATAGCTAGGGTCATTCTCTATCCAGGAAAAAATATATCAGCGCCGGCCATCCGCGGCCGCGCGAGTAATCATTCGGTAAAAAAATAATATTTTCTATGATTTTTTTTGCCTTTTAAAATCAATTCAAAGTATATTTTCTGTCTCACTTGGCTGTTTTCACCTTTTTAGTTAAATATATAGTTTTAATAGCACATAGGTACTCACAACTAGTAATTCTGGCAGAGGTTAAGTTATTATTGCATGTTATCGGTGGCACCTGCATTGTGATTGATGACTCATTTGTTTGTGCGCTCGGCTAAATGCATAACAAACGAGTCACCGAAAAATGGTCGTCTCTGATTGGCTGTTATTTTTTTTACTACCTGCACGTTATCTATTGTAAAATAAACATGTAATAAGTTTCTGGGTATACTAATTTTATCAAATATACGTGAAATAGTTTGAATTTTTACGGGCAAGACGTTGATAATCATTATCTACATAATCAAGCGTATGTAAAGTATAGTATAAGTTATCGTACGTATGATCGAAAGGAAATTGTGAAATAATTGTAGCCCTGAAAAGGGCTGTTTGTCATATTCCCAGCCCTGGTGGGCTTTTGTGGGAATAGTCCATAGCCGGATCACTTTATTTCTTATTCCAGAAGTGGGTCCGGCAAATTTTCGGACTCTGCTATGAGGCATTCTTCTTCCTCCATAATCTCACTGTCACAAGGAGGCTCGGTAGTCTGTAACAACTGAATTGCTTCAGGCAACAACTCACTATGAACCTGTTTCGTTATTTTAGGCCTTATGTAGGATATGATTGTGAGGATCAGAGCTTATTAGAAGTCCATGGAGGATGTCTTCGTTTGTTGCTATTCTGTCCGTTTTCCGAGTGTGTCTCTCTCTGACGTTTCTGAAGTCCTTATTACGGGCTTCCGAAGCTTCTTCTGATAAGGTACCTAAAAGAAATAAGTACATGCATTTTAATTTCAAAAAGCAATCGAGTCAAATTATACATAAAACTCTATTTATTTTTTACTTACCGATTGGCAAAACACCAAAGTGGTTACAGATGTCTGCACCGTGCATTAGAAGTTTATGTACACTAACTGGCATGTAGTACCACGAATAGTGTTGCACGTATACATCAGCTGTTTCTCTACAGTATCTTCTAAATTTTTCACAGTCAATGTTTTTGCCTGATGATATGGCTTGTAGAATAACGGAAAATCTGAAAATTAGATTTTCGTCAATTCCTGTTATTCTGGATGATGTTTTGTAATCTTGGAAAAAGCGCCTCGCAGTATTCCCGTCATTTGTAGTTCCAAAACCCTGAAATGGGGAAAAAGACTAATATACGACACATAGAGATATAATACACAAAAAACATAAAACGAACTAAATACATACCTGTTTGACTATATCAATCAGCATTCCAGTTTGCTCACGAAACTCTTGTTGCGTGGTATTTTTTTTAGCTTGTTTCAAAGCCTTATGTTCGCCTCGAGCTGTCCATCGTTGAAAATCCAGATTATAAGATATATGGAGAAGACATTCCATACACCGAATCTTCATATGCAGTGAAGAAATTCCTTGTTTGTAAATATCTTCACGAAGTGGTCTGGAAGTCAAAGAGTCTAAATTATTCATCTCACTTGGTTTTGCCAAGCAAATGGGGCACGTTGCAAATGATGGTACTTCAGCAATAATATTGGCCACTTTTCCATCAATCATGGTCATATGCAATTCATGTGATACAATAATATTTCCACACTGAGTAGATATTCGTTCATCAATTTGTTTTTTCATCTCCGACTCTTCAGACTTTATAAAATCAGCTGTCTCCGAAGTGAATGTGAACTTCACTGGTCGACAGTACAGAGTTGAGCAAGGTGTGGGGTTCTCCCAAACTATATTTTCATTCCCAGATAATGAGCCAGACACTAGCCGAAGAGGGACGATGCTTATCATGACTACTGATGAATCACCGAACTCTGTAGCTGTGTTTGACGTTTTCTGTTTATAGTTACTCTGCGACGAAGAACCATCAAGCCCCCATTTCCAGGTCAACTTGAGTTCTTCATTTTGAGACCTATCAACAGAATTCACATCTAGAAAAATCCTCTCCACAGTGTGGTCCAATAGCGCTTGCAATTTAATTTGAGCTCCTTTTTCGGTAATCTCCATACTCTCTTGTGGTGGATAACATCTTTTCTTGGCATTAACGAGCTTTGGATAAGATGGAAAGGCAGCACAGTTTTCTTCTTTCAGAAATTGTCGAAGAGCTAAGTACTTCCATCTCGAGAGCGCAAGTGATGTGTAAAGAGCTAAACACTTATCTTCAGAGACAGTACTTAGGCTCTGCTTTTTGAATAGTCGCTCGTGTACTTCGGATAGCGTTTCTGGATTACTGGAAAGGTATTCGACCACTTTTGCCAGATTCGTTTTGCCGTTGTCTTTCAATTTTGTTAAGTACCAGTGCTGCAACTCTTCCTCGGAATTTTCTTCTACTATGGAAGTAGAACGTCTTTTTTTTGCTTATTACTTAAGTCTTCGAACGGTTTTCTGTGCTCCTTTTCTGTAGATGTTCCCGCTTCCGTAGTACATACTGCAAGATTAGGAACATGGGAATTCATATCCACTGGCTCAGATAAGGCTGTGTCCGAAAAGCCCAACTCACTTCTCAGGTCAACACTGTCACAAACAGGCCAGTTGATGTTTTTTTCCAACCACTTGCGATTATTTACACGGCTCATAAAAGTTTTTTGATTTCTACTTGACTCTATCCACTTTTTATTTAGGCTTACACAAAAAAGCCGACAGAACTCCTTGATTAGGTTTTTGTCTTCTTCAGAAACTGTGGTATTCAAAACAGAAATTATACTTTCATATAGAAACATATAATTTTTCAGATCACCACCACTTCTTAATTTCACAAAAAGATCTAGGTTGGTACAAAATCCAGCCATAGTTCTAAAGTAAATATAAAAATAAAAGTATTTCACTGTGTTCACAAATAAGCGACAAGAGCGAAACTAGAGGGACTTATTTTTTTTTTTTTTTTGTGAATGGCATCTCGCAGTTCAACCTAGGAGGTTGTCGTCTGCTTAACCGGTCTATCCTGTGGATGCCTTGAATTTAAGGCCTCCAGCCAGGGCAAAAAACTTACAAACTAAGCGACTACACGCTAAGGGCGCCCCCTGTGGGGCTCGGACCTCGGCTTAGGGCGTCGCTGGGGGAGGGCAGCAAGGGGACAGGCTGGATCTGAGTAATATTATTTATGGGCTGGTTTAAATCTACTGGCACAGCATCGCGGGCTGGCTCGAGCAAGGGTCGGGGAGGGCAATTACCGGGACGTCGCGACGGACCTCGACGGCGAGGGCGGAAAGACGGCGGTTTGAACCGGGGTAAACGCTTGAGGAGCGTACTCGTTTCTCTACGGCTCTCCTGGAGGAGAGTGATAGCGTCGTCGGGAGTTACAAGTGTGTGCCTTGGACGGCGAACCTGACTGATACGCGAGGGGTCGTATCGGGCGGCCGATGCGATCAGGGGATTACGATGTTTTATTGCACGATCGAAGAAACGCTTGGTGAGGCGTTTCATGAACTGCAATAAGGTGGGCATCCTAAGGTCTACGTGGAGACGTTCGTTACGTACGTAAAACGGGGCACCCGTAATCCTACGTAAGTATCGGTTTTGGAGCGTCTGCATCCTGTGAATATAACGAGACTTGGTATGTGCGAACACAACACAAGCGTATGACATGATGGGACGGATCACTGCGGTATAGAGACGCAACTTGCACTTGAGTGACAACTTGCTCTTAGCCGCTACCATGAAATGAAGCCTACTCATAGCGAAGGCAGCTCGGTCGCGAGCTGCTTTGGTATGTGCCCCGAAGGACAGGTGTTGGTCAAGTATGACTCCTAAGTATTTGGCTTGCTTCTCCCAAGGGATAGGCTTGCCGTACATAGTGATCGGACGGGGGCTGGGGGGATTGATACGCGGTTTAGAGAAAAGAACCGCCTGACTCTTATCGGGGTTGACCTCGATCCTCCACTTCCTGAACCAAGCGCCTAGGACGTTGGCTGAGGTTTGGAGCGTTTTGGCGATAACGTTCTGACAACGACCAGTGTAATAAATGGCCGTGTCGTCCGCGAACAGGGCTAGCTGAGCCTTTTTGCTCTTAGGGATATCGCTGGTGAACAACGTAAAAATGAGTGGGGAGATGACCGAGCCCTGAGGGACTCCGGCACGAATCGGGTGAGGTAGAGGGACTTAGTGAATGTCTTTGTATTTATAGTCAGTGTTAATTACTCAAGTAGTGAACATATTAGCATGACTGAAAATTATTCAGCCAATCAGAGACGAGCATTTTTCGATGACTCATTAGTTATGCGCTTAGACGAGCGCACAAACAAATGAGTCATCAATCACAATGCAGGTGCCACCGATAACATGCAATAATAACTTAACCTCTGCCAGAATTACTAGTTGTGAGTACCTATGTGCTATTAAAACTATATATTTAACTAAAAAGGTGAAAACAGCCAAGTGAGACAGAAAATATACTTTGAATTGATTTTAAAAGGCAAAAAAAATCATAGAAAATATTATTTTTTTACCGAATGATTACTCGCGCGGCCGCGGATGGCCGGCGCTGATATATTTTTTCCTGGATAGAGAATGACCCTAGCTATCATATACTCACGCCATACACCTAACATATTCGTACAATTGAAGAAAAAAAAATAAACGTGATTCGCTCCATACAAAAAAATCTAATTTATTTTTTTTCAGACAAACGATCAACTTTAGAAGAAATTTCACAAGAGTAAAAGTTGTCTGGAATATCATGAAGAATCACATAAAAAAATATCGAATCGATATTGGAACTTTGTTGCCCATGTCCACTAATTTTCAATATGGATCCACTGTGCGCCGCGCCGCGCCGCACCCGACCGTCATCAATTGCTCCGGACATGAAGGACCAAAATAAATAAAATTACTTAGCCATATTTTCGAGTTGGGACTTCATGTATTACGGGACCAATGGAATTTATTCCACAAAGGAGGTCGTTCGCCTAGTGGTGACAATTTAAACTGAAAGTTAATCGACTAACATTCAGTTTAAATTAGTAGTAATAACACTCATTGTTGCTATTCATGACCTTTCAACCATTTGAGAAAGGCAATTGCTACTAGAACCGTTCCTTTGAGCTCAGTACCTAATATTACCCTCTCGCGATGGGCTATTTGAAAAATGAAGATAATGAAATTCCACGTCGATCCGAGATTCGAGATGGAAAGAAATCGAAACATAGTAGGTATCTATGTCTAGCAGCTCTTGCCCACACTTGTGAAAGTTAATTGTGAGTGAAAGGCAGTTTTATATAAAATTCTAAGTTAAGAAATCCACAAGCTTTTAACAACGTAGCGCAAACTTTGAACTAAAGTTAACCAAGTAAGTTTCACGTTTCAAGCAGTGGGAATCTCGGATTGGTACCATAAGTAGTTTTGCTAGAAAAAAAAACTGAAGTTTCTTTGGTCTGTTTTTAAACCAATTTACCCGCGCGTACCTGGGACTTTAAGGTCACCAAATTCCTATGAAATTTCTCTTTTTTTTCTGATTACTCCGTTATTTGGTACTAAAGTTAGAAAAGACACCCTCTACGAACTTAATGTTCGTTATTACACGAAGGCATCACGACACCGGAATCTTAAAAATGAAGTCTCGTAAGATCTTTTGCTACAATAATATCTGGATCATGTAAGATGAGGGTACTGAACTCTTAAGTGTTGCTTGGAGCTTCACTGTCGCGCCTCGTCATCGTCGTCGCCTCTCGGCAACAATTCGGGTCATCTGGTGTACAATAACAATTTGACTCAAAGTTTTGTAAATTGTTGGAATAGGCCATTACAACGGTTTACGAGAACCTACAAAATCCAATTTCTCCTAACTTAGATGACTTGCGAACAACTTGCACGCAAAGCGAAGAATAAAGCCGCAGGTCTACATCAGTAGGTTTAGTTAAAGCACTACAACTACTAAATATTTATTATAAACACCAGTCTCGGTAGTAATTTTAAAGGTTTTACTCCGCGGCCATTTATAAAGTTACTGGCACCCATTATCTGGAAGAAAAACACTATACTTAATGAATATTAAAAATAAGAATGTTAGCGCGCAACTCTTGTTATCGCGCAGGGATTGTAAGTATCTTCGTGTGTTTTAATTATATTAATTAGTCCATTGACACTCACAGTACCTAATTCGGCAACATCATTGCAAAAAAATGTTACCTACTTAAACCCACGGCCTAATAAATGATTTAAAAGTGTTATGGTTTGTAACCACACGAAAAATAATGGGATTACAATTATTTGACGCCATTTTTTTTCTAGGACATTTAACATATTTTGATATAGCACCTACTTATAGCCTTTTTTCGGCGGGTTAAAATACGTAGGAGTCGGTTAGGTTAGCGTGACCCGGCGCACCCTCAGCCTTCGCCCTACGCGTTAATGGCCCCAGCATGATGGATAGCTCAAGTACTACACGACACAATCGCGACCCGACACCCATGCGGCCTTATTTATAAAAACGCCGACTAAATAAATATTAATTATTTTTTTAATTGGATACGACCCCGACACTAGGCGGAGGATATTTATTTTTATTACTATTTAGTTTAAAATTGTGCTTAGTTAGGCACCGTAAACATTTATTACGATGCTTTTTTAGAATTGGTTTCAAGATAGGGTTAAGTTTCGTTTGTATAGATATTCTTACTACAGCTATGTAGTGTACTAACCTAATACACTTACTTAAGGTATTCGTTTCTTAAAGGTAAGTAGATACCGCTTTACCCCAACCACTTCCAATAATCCAATAAAACGAACATCGAACAACGAAAATGTTCATACTGATTTTGTTTTCAGATTTGATATCTAATGAGGCGTGTACAAATCGTTACGGTTCAATGCGGGCTGGCACGATCTACCCTTTAGCTAGGCAAGTGCTACAGTAACAGGTATTAGTGGCTAATAGGTTCGATCGAATTAGTCAATAATGGCATATTTTACCTTAGGGGAATACAGGTGTAATGAAACGTTTGTCCTTATCTGTGTTAGTAGTGTTTATGTTGAAAGCTTTCAGGTAAAAAAGTAAAAGTGCGATGGTCTGTTATTAACACGAATGAGAAGGTATGTTTAAGAACAAATAACAAAAATAAATAATGTCAATACACAAAAGGTTAAGGTTCAGGTCAACCTTTTTAACCTTCTAGGCATCTAATATTAAATGAGATTAGATAATATGGTAAGGTTTAATAAGGATAGATAATAGTAGATAGATAGGTGATATGGTATGGTAAGGTTATCTTTTATAGTACATGTTTTTTCCCACAAAAAAAAAACTTAAAAAAATCCATATGACTAATGCCTGAAATTAATAAACCACGGGCTGCGGTTTTCAGTCGATTAAATATTTTAATGCAACCTTCATTCTCAGAATATTTACAATGCTTAAGTGTGTTAAACTGGCCATTCATCTTAAAAAAATAAATGAAACGTCATAACATTTTATTTTCTTTATTCATCGTCGGAATAAAGGGCTTTCGCATAATGTGTTTTAAGCTACAACAGCCAAGAGTTTTTAGAGTAAATTAAATTCAATGGAACCTTTTTACAACATTTTGGGTAAAATGGAAAAGCATAACGTTTTCCTGAAGACGTTATAAATCTCAAACGGTGTTCCTCTTCCTCTTGACCTCTTACCTGACATGAAACATCAAAGGACCCGTAGTGTTTACAAAGCGTTTATGAAACGTCAAGATTTTTTGAAAATCCGAGGATTTTTTTACCATTTCAGTGTTCTCTAGCTAGACAGAATTTAAAGCTTTTTAATTCCAAATGCAATTTTAATAAAATAAGGTTTTAATGGACAATAATTCATTACTTCTATCTGTGCAAAGATATTTAAAAAAAAACTTATAGAGCGGACATAGGAAATATTTTCATACAAAAATTTTGATCCCGAACATTTTCGATTTTGACACACGAATGCTACCTGACAAGCGGGCACGTGACACTAGACAGAACGATTTGTTACCAAGTTGTAAAGATAAAGATATATTTATTGCATAACTGTGTACAAATAGATCTCATCATAAACAACATTTTTAGGTTCAACAGCATACCCATGTCGGATATGCAATAGTATTTAGTGAAATTACTTAAAAATATTATTTTTTTTTATCAAAAAACTCATGCAGATTATAAAATACATTATCAATTAACATTTTCTTTAATTTAGTTTTAAACATATTTCCATTTAGTTGCTTAATTGCTGGCGGCAAGTGATTGTACACACGAATAGCAGTAACACAGGTACTTTCATAAAACATCATATTGTTAATAACTGGTAAATTAATGTCATATTTATATTGTTTCCGAATGTTTATTTTAGATATATTGTTTTTAACAAATAAACTTAATTCGAGTATATAAATACCAGTTAGTGTCAGGAAACCCTCCGTTCTGCAGACATCTCTTAATGATTCGGTACTATACATGTTATATATTGTCCTAAGACATTTCTTCTGGAGAATGAACGTAGATTGTACGTTTGTCAAGTTACCCCAATATATGACACCATAAGTAAGCAATGGGTAAACATTTCCAAAATAAGCATTTCTAGTAATATTTGTATTGTAGTTTCTGCTAGAATTGACAATGCGCAGCAAGCACTGGATATTTTTTTATTAATCTTTTTTATGTGCCTTCCAGTTTAAATGTTGATCTGTTATAACTCTTAAGAAATTTGTCTTTTACTTCTTCAATCGCTGTACCGGACATGGTTACACTCAATATAGCAGGTCTAGTTTTATAATTAACTTCTTCTAAGTTGAATCTATTTGGTTTTTGATACATTGACTTTTAGATTTATTGACTGCAACCAAACAGTTACTGTTATTAACGTTCTATTTATTTCACTTTCGTAATATAGGTCATTGGAATATTCATTTGAAATAAATGTAGTTGCATCATCAGCATACATTACGCAAAGGTGGTTAATATTATTTGGAAGGTCGTTGATATATAGTAAGGACAATGGGAGTCCCAATATACTGCCTTGCGGTACGCCTAGTATTACAGATTCAAATTTAGATTTCACTACCTCTACCATTTTTGTACGTTCATTATATACCTCAATAACAGTGCCCTGCATTCTATTGTTTAAATAATTCTCAATTAATTTTAATGCTATACCTCTTATTCCTATACCTTCTAATTTATCAAGCAGAATGTCATACTTTACACAGTCAAATGCTTTTGACATATCAATGAAAAGAGCAGCACATTGTTTCTTATCAACAGTAAATGTGATACTTTCTTTGATGACTCTAATGGGTATATTATCGTGACCGCAACTAGTTTTTTTTTTTTTTAATTTTTGAACTATATTTATTATTTCACTTCTGTCTACTGGGTAGAACTGCTTGAGTTAGAAGTTGGTTGTGATTTGTATTCGTTATTGTCATTTTCCGCTGTCATAGTGTTGCGATTTTGATTAAGAGCGTTGTTCCAAATCTACGCGCTCGGGTTTTAGGTTTTTATCGCTCGACGCCACTTAGTGTGCGTTTTTCCTCATGTACGGCACACAGTTGCGACGCTGCGACGACTAAACGGTCTTGATCTGTAGCTATGGCGTACCGCGTACCTATATTTTATTGAAGTAAAAAGCTAAAAGTTTTCGGAGAAAATAAAAAGACTGTCCACAATAGATTATTAGTGTATTTTAATTAAATTTATACAAATATGGATGAAGAAAATAACATTATGTAGCTACTTATAATACAAATAAACTCATTTTATTTGTTTATTTGTATAAGTACCTACTTAATTGAAGTTTTTAAAACTTTGTCTAATGGGCATCGCTCGACTTTTCCTTGGATCTATAATTGCTAGGAGAACACAATCAAAATAAAATGTTGTTAATCGTGGAGCCATCTTTTGTCCCCAGAAATTATCATCTCTGAAAACTTTGAAGACTTTTATGTTAAATTGACAGCCACACAGCAAACAAACACACTGAAATATCTGTACTGAAATCACTGAAATAATAATAACAATTTTCTACTAACGATGTTTAATTATTGAGGTTATTGGAAAAACACCTAGTTTTTCTGGGTAAATCAAAAGTCACGTTTGGGTTTCGTCCTTCAATTAAACCAAGGTCCATGTTTTCAGTCCTACAAATAAAATTGCTGATATTAAAGAAAATAAAACAAAACAAAAGTTCATCTACTAGAATAAAAACAACTAGTTTCAACTTACGATATTTGATGATAAGTGATATCAGGTTCTTCTCTTATATCCGTGGATGAGTCAAAAGTTGGGAGCGAGTCGGAAGCTACATTTTTGGATGAGCCAGAAGTTAAATTTACTGGTTATACTGTAGGAAGGGAGACAGAAGTTACAGTTGAGGATGCATCGGGGATTATATTATTTACCAAAGATGCTCTTAATTTTGATCTGAAAGAAAAACATAGAAAATTATTAAGTTAGTTATTAATAAGTAATTTAATTTAACTATTAGTAAGTAATTTAATCAGTAATAGTCATACATTTTAAATAATTTTGTATAGTTTAAAAAACTAAAATCACACTTTAATTCTTACATGTAAGTACGCAACATTTCAACTTAATAGAAAACCGGGAAGTGGGTCAAATTTTACTTCCAAGATTTGCTTTCATAGTTAGAAGTGAAGGTTATACATATAAGTGTGTTCAAAAGAAACGGTTACGGTTGATGGGTCACCGCTAGTGGATTTGCCATTTACCTGACTACGAGTGTTGTGTTGGTAGAAAAACAATAATTTACACAAATGTATTGACCCCCTGTTAAAAAATTAAATAAGTACTTACGCAGCTTCTCTTGCCTTCTGCAAATTATTAATCATTTTACTTTTTCGTGACTTAACAGATTTCTTTGATCCAAAATAATATGTTTTGTTTATTCTACCCATGTTCTGTAAGTAAAATAATAACAAGTTTGTAGAGAAAATAGTTTTAAATACATAGTTCCACTTTACCTAATTATTAAAATATTACTTAAATGAAGAACCTCATTCAGATTCACAAATAAAATAAATAATACTTACGGATCAAAAATATTTGGTCGCACTATAATTTACGTATATATCACGCGTGGCGCTTGCGCAGCGGCGGGAGGTAAACCGACATAGATCCTACGTCGACGAGCGCCAGAGCGCGACTGATTTAGGCCGTAAGATGCAACCGATTTTATACTTACTTTGAAAAATTATTTTCATAAATGATTGAAGACATATATTTTTTCTTTTTTACACATTTATGGTGCAATGTTTCTTCTTACATATAAAATTATTTATGTTGCCAAATGACTTTTAGATTATGAGATATGACGTGTTTTTTTGTGGTCGATTTCTCGATTACTTATTTTTTTTGACGTGATAAAACTACAAGTTCATGAATTAAAAATCGATTTTTTCTCAATGCATTTTAAATTTCAGGGTATGCCTCTTCGAATGAATACCTTTTTACCTTCTTACTTAGTAATAATATTTGGTGTAAGATTACTTCAAAGTTGTGCCTTCGCGCGTCATCTGGAAATCGCACCTTCGAAATCCGCTATTTTCATAGTCAATAATCCAATTTGAACGAGTTTTTGTTAATAGAATTTAAACAAAAATCTATGATAATTACGATGTTTGAAGTCAAAAGAAGCTAAAACAATAAATTATGTGACTAAAATCACTTCAAAATCTCCCAAGATCGCGATTTACGTTTGTAAAATGCTAACACGCTCTTAATGTAGAAATTGTTAAAAATACCAGCTTATTTAAAGGAGTTTTTAATACATTATTATTGTGCAGGATATTGTCTATTGGGGGTTGAAGAACATTTGTAGTTTGGGTTTATCGTTTTATTAACCCCCATATGGCCTTAGTTTTATTTGTGCTGCATGAAATGAATTTCGCATTAGATTTTTTTCTTGATTGTTTAATTACACGCTTTAGGATTTTACAACAGCGAACATATTTTATTTTAAATTCTTGAGACTTATTATTTTTTGTTTGAAGGTACATTTTCGGTTTATTTTTACTAGAAATTATGATCCCTTTGGTTTTCCATGATGTACCTTTTTTTTAGTACATTTTAACTTTTTCAACTGGAATACAAATGTCGAATATTAATTTAAATACGCTAATAAATTCTTCGTAACCTGTGTTTCCATCGAAATTATGATACACATCATGAAATTTTATTTGAGAAATGTATCTTAAAAATATGTCGATGTAATAGTTTATATTACGCCGCATTTTGAACCAGAATTTTTCTCTGAAACTTAAGTTACACGGTATCTTTATTACTTGACACGTATGGTCCGATATACCGAGATACCATATTTCTGCTTTGTGTTTATAATTATTTGTGATTATGTTATCTATGCACGTTGCAGAATGTGATGTTAATCGGGTTGGAAGGTTTAGGGTCAGGTGCAAATTGAATTTTTTTTAAGTATTTTTGAATAAATTACTTTTGTTGGTACAGGTAAGTGTGTTGATATTAAAGTCACCTAGGATAAATATTTTTTTATTTATGGATATCAATGTAATGGTTAGTTTAAACAATAATAACTCAAGTTTTTCGATAAACAGATTAAAAATGCTGTTAGGTGTTCTATACATACACAATATATACCAATTTGTCTCTGGAATTATTATACCACAGCATTCAAAATGGGTTTCAAATGATAGTTCAGATAACCATTCAATTTGTTTGTAGTTAATCGAGTTTTTACATAAATACATACACCAGTTCGAGATTTATTTCGCCGGCAAAAATATGACCCCATTTTATAATTTGTCAACTATAGTGTTTATTATTTATTACCTTGTATATTGCTGTGTAGTATAGTGAAATTATATTCAGTCTTGAAATAAATTATTTTCCGTTTGAATTTCTACTGATATTTGATCTGGTTGTACGGTCTGTGTGGACGTCGACACTGCATTTTTATTTCTTTACAAGAGGGCCTACTGTACTGTTTATAATTGTGTTTATAGTTTTGATGCAATATGTCTCTCAACACAAACCTGCATAGTACCAAAAAGAATGAGGCATAAGGAACTTTGTAATTGATGTTAACAAATACACTGTGGCTAAATTGAGCACAGATGTAACGAGAATTGGATTACGATTTTCTTGTCTTGTCCCGTCTATCGCTCATAAATATTTGAATGTCTTTGTATCAGTGCCTATTTCTTAAATACTACATTGTATTTAAGAGATAAGTACAATTCTACATGTATTTCGATCGAGTTATATTTATTCCGACTGATATTATACGTGTATAAGCTAGACCAATACTTTAATTTTATTTCCAAACAGAAAAAACGCTTACCTTACACGATATACCTAATCTATTTCTATTCACAAAACTTGTATCCTTCGTAATATATTCATGCACGGACGGAATGACTAGCAAACGTTAAAGGTCGGAAAAGATTGATTCTCAGTGACGAGAGCTTAATAGAAAACTTCGCCCGACATGTCATAATGTTTACTTACGGCCCGGTTATTATTTCATGACCTGGAAACAGGTTATTATGCCTACGTGAGTAAACGGTAGGTCTGTTACACATTTCAGTAAGCATATTGGACATAATTATGTACATATGTATTCTCTCATCCACACAATTTTATTTTCTTATCTATGAGCAAATAAAAATTGCATGGTGGAATACACATGGACGTATGAATTTATATGTAGTAAGTACGCTCCTACGACTTAAAACACGTGTTCAATTTAATATTCTTAATTTTAAACGGTTTAGACTAATTCGAGTAACTTATGGAATCCGGAAATTAAGTTATGTAATGCCGCTCTAAAGAGTCTAAAATTCTTTGCCACTCAGAACTATTCTGAGGGTTACTGGATAGAATTCAAAGATTACAACTTTAAGGGTGTTTGGTTGCCATAAATGGTTAGGTACTAAAACACCAAGTGACATTATAACGGGTGTAAAAATACCCTCAACAAATCCGAGAGGTACTTGTTCTTCCCGCTAATGCGATATTTTTTTTGTAGAGGTACCTGAGAACTATCTAGTTTCGGAGAAATTGATGGTCAAAATTCCAACTTTTTCATAAGTTTTTAATCGACTTCAAAAAAAGGAGGAGGTTCTCAATTCGTTTGTATTTTTTTTTGTTTGTTACCTCATATCTTCGTCATTTATGAACCGATTTGAAAAATAATGTCTTCTTTTATCTGAAAGTATATACTTCCAGATTGGTTCCATAGAAATTTCATCAAAATCGGTTTAGTAGTTTGGTTTTTAAATCAAAATAGCTGGAAAAAATATATCATCCATGTGAAAGAAATTGTGAAATTGATACTTGAGAAGGATTTGTGTGTGATACGATAACTAAAAGGGTAAAATAAAAACCTTTTTGCAAAGAAATATCCGACCTCCAAAAAACAACCGTCCAACCTGTCTGTCTTACTTATCGTATTACCCAGTTACTGAGTTGTGGAGGTCAGATAGGCAGTCGCTCCGTGTAAAATACCGGTATTCAGCTGCATCCGGTTGGACTGGAAACCGACCCCAACATTATATTGAGAAAGGTTACCTAGGCAGACGATGATTGTAACCTTTTTAACAGCCTGCAAAAATATAGAAAGCAGCTACCGGCAACTTTTGGATAAAAATACAAACAATAGCCCATTAGAGTTCTATTTTTATTTGTTTTAATTTTTTAAATAACCAACGTCTTTATGGCATTTTTTTATCAGAACCAGCCAGGACTACCTATTTCCTTTTTATTTCTGCCGATTTTTTATTTTCATTTAAAGGAAAGGAGGTTATTAACATGTTTTCATTCAATCTCTTTATGCCCTGAATATGTTGGTATAATATGAGTATCTTTTGGTTTTGAATAAAATAAGGCGAGATATAGATATATTATCTACAAGTACAAGGAACTTTACGCGCGAGGTCAAAGTCTGTCATTTTGTTTTTTCAATACATTTTCAAAAACTGTCAATATCCGTCATTTCGATTTGAGCGTCAAATCATCCATGCATCCATTCAGTTTCTCTAGTTTGATTTATGTTGTGTATTGGTTGTGTTTGTTGTCAAAACCAGTCAAAGAAGCGCAGGTCAGATAGCACGGCACGCCAGCATTAATGACATCATCCGTCGTACTCTTACCACCACCGGGGTGCCAGCTGTATTAGAATCCAATAGAACAGATGGGAAGAGACCAGTCGGTATGACCAAAATGCCTTGGAATTTCGGTAGGCCTTTGTGGGATGCAACATCTATCGACACCCTTGCGCCATTCTATCTTCCTAGCACGGCGAGCTGTGCTGGGGTGGCTGCTGCAGGAGCTCAAACGGCGCATATACCATAACTTAATTGATTGGGATGTGTTTGAGCCGTTTGGGGTTGAAACACTGGTGCCATGGGGTCCGCTTGCCCACCTAGTATTTCGGTACATCACCAAACGATTGGTCGACTCTTCTCGTGACCAGAGGGCTGGCCTATTTCTTGATCAAAGAATCAGCATTACCATCCAACTTGTAAATGCTGCCAGCCTTCTGGGCACTTTCCCCGTTGACAGCGATGCGGACGAATTTTTTAACGCCCTTTAATTACTTTCTGCTTTTAATAAATGTACTGTTTATTATTATTTTAGGTCCGTTTTAGTTGGTAATTAATGCATGTATGTATGCAGTTCAAAAATACTAAGCAAAGAGGACTAACCACTAGCAGAATGCCAATACCACGACACATTATTAATGACGAGAAAAGCAAGAAGTCTGTAAAGCCAACCAGTAGCAAAGAGTGGTAACTACGAGTATATATGGAAAAGTATGGTATTGTTTTTACCATTCACATGCCGCATTCTCCAGTCATCTCGTGATCATGGCGCTTGCAACAGCGTCGAAACATCGGGAGCTCAAGATAAACTTGAATCACGAAAGATATCCCGTAGGCGACTGTGAAAGTTTAGTTACAAACCGTGAAAGCTTACAACAAATATAACAATTTACGAGATAATATCCTAACATTAAATCAAAAGGCACTTAGTTACGATTGTTCATAATATACTAAAGCTTTTTAACACTGTTTTTTATTTTGACGTCAATACTTAACTTTACGTGAGGCAGGTAAAGCAAGAAGTAGGTAGTCAAACGTTGCCAAAGTAACGGTTTGGATTCTGTTCATCATGCCAAGAAAACAGACTAATGATACTCAGGAGAATAAATACATAAATTGTAACGTTCTCTTAATACGATATTTGGCAGGCAAACTATTCGGAGCTAGACAGTTGAAACTATGTTGTTACTGAAGGGTTTTCTAATTATAGGTAGTGATTGTACCACACGAACTTTCTAGACTGATAAACACACGTAGATAAACACTAAATATTGCAGATGCCAGTGATTTCTGCCATGGCCGACGTCATCGTCGCGCCGCCGCCCGGCCTGGGGGCTAGACGGCCAGGCCCCGTCTACCAGACGCCGGCACCGTCTCGAACACTTTATTTCTATTATTATTTAAGTGATAAATGCACAGACAAGAATGGACAGGCGGGGAGGCGGTATAAAAAATAAGGACGCCATTATTTTGTCCTTCTGTGTAATCTCTTATAGACAATGTCTTTTGAATAGGTCGAGAACATTTTAGGTTCGGACGAAAAATGGAGGATCTTGTGTTATTAAAGCTTTTGTCTGACAGCGGCATCGTCGACTCCGAAACGTGTTGCCCAACGTTAAAGTGTGGAGTTGTTTGGATCTATCAAAATGTGCCTTTTATTTGTTGCAGTCATGGCAGTTTCAATAAATGAATATTCGATAAGAGTGTTACTCTTGGAAACGAACTAAGTAGTTCTAGTTACTATGTACATACTCCTTTGAAAGTTCCATTTGTAATGTAATCAACTTTTCTTTACATAAATCATTAAGTTTCATGAAGCGTTGCTTTTGCAGTTTACATCTTCTATAAATCATTTGTCATGCAAATTATATGTACACAGTAGCAAACTCCTATACCTATTACACTACTCTGTAACTTCAATCAAAAATGTATGTGAGCAGTGTTACTGTATTATTCATGGGATAGTAGGAAATCTTGCAAAGGTATATATGTGTTTATGTGATCCTGAGAGGGTATTTCATTACAACACAGATGGCATTTTTAAAAATTCTAAAAGCGTAACCGACGAACCTATTCGTACCATCATAATAGGTCAGTCTACGAACGACGCCTACGAGAAAAAGCGGCGTAGGCCGTCGTAGGCCATTCGTAGCAGCGGCGTAGCAAAGACTACGAAATATTTTTGTCCTTTAATATTGAGCTGGTTTTTGCTGCGAAACCAACTAATAAGATAAGATAATACTTTAGTAGTACAAACATGTGTGTACATACAAAAGCCAGTAAGATATTAAATCAATAAATACCAATCATGTTTGGCGGGACACAAATATTGTGCATGCGAATATTGATTAATTTATCGATATTTGAAATCAATCAATAAACGAGATGAAAAACGGTAGGCTACTGACAAACGATATTAGATACCTATTCTAAAGTAAATTTTTAAATTCAATGTTGCTTTCTTCTAATTGGTTTTCATTATTGTTACGAAAGGAAATATATGATCTCGATTCAGATAACTTTTTCCAGTACATTGTTTTAAAGCTTATTGAAGACCAATGTAAAAATACTGGCAGCAAAAAGTACTTAATACGGAAACATCATCATACAAATCAATGTTTCGACCTCCATGTGCTCGGTCCAGGGAGTAGTTCAGTACATAACAGTAGTTATTAGGCTAATTTGCTCAGCATACGCCCACTGGACAAAGTAGTGTCCAGTTTATTATAATAAACTGGGTATTAGCATGTCATTATGCATGCGTGGAGACGCAATATACGAGTATGAATATAGGTTTATAACACCGTTGTCCTAATCGAAAAACAAATGGGACACATTTGATCAATAGAGATAATGGAATGGGATAAAATAATAATAATTAGAGATTAAGTAGTTCTTTAGAGCAACCAAATAGATTTTAGTCTTTTGATTTCTTTTTTTTAAATTTTGTTTTCATGTAGTTTTTTTTAGCCATGTTGTACTCCATGTAATATTTTAAAACTTGAAATATGTAAGTGCTGTGCACAGCAGTAAGTGACAAATTCACTCAAGATTTTAAGTTTAATTGTTACAGTACCCCAAAATTTAATAAAAAAAATAAAAAATAATGGATTCAAGTAATCCAATACTCGCGCGAAGACAGTATATCCGTAGTCTTAATAGTTTCAATTACTACGTTGGTAGCTTAGTCTTTTGTCAGTGTTAAAGAGTATCGACAACCGCCATTCGTAATAAGAAACTATGACTTGAAACCATTCTGTTTTCACATAACAACCATTCAGAATTCTATGGAAGCTTTGAATTAGTATCGATTTTCCGACATAAGCCGACGCTGCAACCACATACTTCTAGAGTGTGTGACATTGTACGAGGCAACGTTTTACTTCGCGACCTTAGAACTGCTTACTTATGTAGTTCTACTGAAACAGCTTACACGCCATTCTGCCCGTTTCGTACGAATAAAATATGTAATAGACGTCGTCTTTTGCTTTAATGTTCAGTCGAGCAGTTATTCGAAATGTTGTTACTATTTTATTCTATTTATTTAAGTATTTTGTGATTTTTTATTCTGTATACCACCATTCTTCATACTGAAATTACGTTCATTTCGTTGTAAGGAACTTGTGAATCGTTCGTGTATCATTTTGTAATTTCAAATAGTTCAGAGAAAAGGAACAGCGCCATTGTCGTTGTAAATACAAGGGTTAAATAAGTTAGTAATGAGGTCGCGGTTTACTTTGAATGTGGTTCAAACTCAACCAGTCCTAACTAAAATAATATCACAGAAACAGTAAATAGGTCCGCGGTGCTAGTAAATAAGCTGCGAACGTCCAAACAATACAGAGGTATTAAGACGTAACACAACCCTACGAAACCTTATCGCCATACTCCGCTGGCACTTAGTTGGGTTTATTTTTAAATGTGCTACTTACTTAAATACAATGTAACTTATACTATTCTTTGTTCGACGAAGTAAGGAACGAGTAGAACCTCGACCATAAAATAATATTATGTGACGTCAATACTTCATGTAATCACGCTAATATGAAGTATGTAAACAGCGCTGGCAGTAAAACCTTAATTTGGTCCAGTCAGGCTACAACACACACTTATTCGGGCGAAAGAAATGTCGACTAGTGTAATGTAAATAACGTTTCCCGATTACATTGGGTTCCGATGCCATTAATCGAGTTGGCACAACTACTATCGGACTGCCGACCCAGGCTAGGGTTCTAACATATGTACATAGTGTTGTGTTTTCGTATTGCTAAGCAAGACAAGACCACATTTACATATAAATAAGCGGTTACGCTTTTATGTGTCCATTAAAAACGTCTGCGGTGTGAATATGGGACTCTGATGAAAAACATAGACGCCGACGAGTCGGGTCCAGCCGATGCCGTACGAGCGATTAGAAAATGCCTGCGTGGCTTATTTATATTTTAATGTGACACGTAGACTTGGTTAATATTTTCAACCATGCTTCTTAAGTATTAAATTATAAAAAGTAACTAATATTATAAATGCGAAAGTTTAGATGGATGGATGGATGTTTGTCACTCAATCACGCCAAAAAGGCTGAACGGATCTGGATAAGAGGCACAGATATAGTACATAGGATACTTTTCTTTTCACTAACACATCAAAATTTCCGAACGAAGTCGCGGGCAACTGCTGGTATATTATAAGATAAGATATTTCATAAAAAATAACAAGCAGCAATGTTATTCTCACCCAACTTGTTTAAAAAGTGTATAGCGAAACGCAGTTTTGATTAACTATAGGTACTTTCTTAATTGGAATAGGTAACTTTATCATTGTTGCCACGTACATACATGCCCCATTAGGCCTAGCACTCAACAGCACTTTGGGCCTGAACCGTTCGCTTCCATTAAACCAATGCTTAATCAATTTAGTGTACGTATCGTGTGTTGTGGGTTGGCAGATCGAGCGACGGAGCCATGCATTAAGTAAAGTTCACGCTGGTAATAAAGTGACCGGCGTTAAATGAACCGTTCGCGCCGTAAATAGCGCTTACGACCGCCACCGGCCCTTTCCACACTACTTACTCACTGCTACTCCAATCGTTTTAGTACTTGACTACTGTGGAACTACCCTGAGGACTGCAGTTACGCGGTTTATACGGCAACAGCAGCAGTTGAACTTCACAAAGTTGTTCTCTACCGTCTACACTGTAGTCTCTACAGTAAGTTACTTATAATTTCTGAACAGTACAACGTTAATCTAAAAACGTACGAATTTCCATTCCAATGTTACTTTTCCAAACAACTGCAAACAGTATAAGGTACTACCGTACTAGGTGCTGTCGTTTTGTACTGCGCTAGGGTTACAAAAAGCAGCCGTAGCATCAAAGCATGCCGGCGGTAAAAATAGCAGCAAAGAGTTGCGCACCTCGGAAAATGCACCCGCTAGTGATTGCAATTCATTGTAGGTTTTGACATAGCATTTTGAACCTTAACCACAAAGCCGATTATAATTAGTAAATACAAATTATCTGAAAACCCAATCAGAATACGTGTGCGTATCTACAAGTTGTCATTTCAAAATCTATATTCATAGCTTCATTTGACATTGTGAAATCTGATGGAAAACAAACCCATGGAAAAACTTACCTGTACAGGGCGCCATCCTGGCTATATTTATGGCTTTAGCGCAGTCACTGAATAATAAATGCACCTCGCAAGGTTATCTTTTATTTGTCCGTACACTACAAATTTAATGCAACGATTCCACGTTGTCCTCAATAACGTACGTACTCATTCACTGTGCGCGTCTATATGGAGACTTTACGTCACTTAGATTAACAAGGTTGTAGTATAGAGTCGGTCCGTGGGAGGCGCGGGCGGACGGTTTCTGGTCGACGTGCACCCCGCCCGCCTTTCGGTGCAAAATGATCGCGTGGCGTGGCGGTCGCACGCTCGCTCCCCGCGCGCCCCGGCTGCAGGCTTGGGCGGCTTTTACATAGTAAATAATAGGATTTCAGATGAAATAACGTATTGTTTATGCTTAACATTATGAACATGTGTTGCATGACCCCTTTAGATCAAGTACAACATAAGCAGCTGTTTTATATCTAAACGTTTTGAGGACAAATTGTATAGAAATTGAAATGAAGATACGTTCAATAAATTTAACATGAAAAAGGCCAAAATAAAAAAATAAATAAATATTATTTCATTCAGCGTGAACCTGTGTTCTATTTAAATATTGCATTCGCGGCCTAGGTCACTACCGCGCAGGTCTGTTTAAAGTCGCCAATGAATTTTTATGAATGTTTGTTGTATACCTAGTTGGTAGGACTGCATCTGATTGTGCATACGAGAGCACGTTGTTCACTATTCATTCGAAGCTTCACCTACTATATAAATAGAATCGTTTGCCGTACATAAATATTTTCATAAGCACTGTCTATCTATTTTAATGTTAACTTACTCTAGTTTAGTAGCAATGTGATTAATATCGATTCAACATGAGCTTTTTTAATCATCACAAATTCATATTGAACCATGTTTCATTTTACTGCGGTGACCTTGCAGATCGTCGACCTGTTTTTTAAATAGATTTTCACTGATAGGAAATAACCATAGCAACCCTTAAAACAGCCATAAAATTGATTTGATGACGGTGTGTTCTACGGTTCTATGTGAAGTTGTAAAATTTTTATACGACTCACAACACGAACGGAATTCATATCGGCTACATTTGATGTGGCTTTAAGGATTCATTCATAGTAAGTAGTTACGTGCGAACTCTGTACGTATAGCTAGATAGTCGGTGAGGCCGGGGAAGCCATTAGGAAAAGCCCTCTGGTTTTTACATCGGGACTAGGGACATCCTGTCCTTGGTCCGGATATTTCCATAGAACTTTCTTGGCAACCTTCAGTGTAATTGAAAAATGCCTAGATGTCGCGTAAGTCAATGTACTGCCAAAGTAGTTCCGTTTTTTAACGCAAAGGTACAGAGGTTCACAATCTCAGACACCGACTGGCAAGTTTACTGTTTATTAACCCCCCGCTAGATGGCGCTTTCCAAGCACCTGTTGCTCCAACTGCTTCAATATTCTCACCCTCTCACAGATGGCGCTGTAACTCGTTTGAAAAGTCACGATAGTCATAGTATGATTACAGTGCAACGTACCTAATTGAACCTCATAAATATGCATATTCCACGACTGTTAAATATTTAACAGTACTGAAGCTTGCTCAGTGATACTAATCAATATAGACGGTTAAGTTTGTGCATTTACTTTAGCAGTATTATAAAAACAGCATATGTCGTCGCAAAGATTACTCTTGTTAGCGTATGAATTACCTAACGAAAAATAAGGGTTAATTTTATAAAAACGCTCAAAAAGAAGGTATTATATTATGTGTCTTATGCAAGTATGTAACAATTAGTGAATTGAAACATCTAAACCTAATAAGGTTTTGGTAAATCATCTAACTGCCACATGAAGACAAAGATACATTCTAACGCTAAGAAGAAGGTGGGATTATAAATGTATGGGATTGACCAAGCTGCCGAAAAGATTAGCTACTTGAAAATGTTTGTCAAACAAAACGGTTTAAAAGCGATTGTCACTTACCTCTGATAAGAACAAATGAGCCTCAAGGGATATTGGAAAAAGCCCATAGTAAGACAAGCCCAGTTAAGGTAAGGTAGGCGAACAAGAATGACAATTCAATGAAATCACTGCTAAAGAACACACAACTAAAGCTGATTACATTAAAATGAATGTTTATCATGGAAATGACAAATGACAAGATAATAAAATGTAAAGAGTAATACATAGTTTTTGGTTATAGGATACAGTACTATGTTTTGTTGTTGTTTTTTTTTTTAATTGGTAAGTAAAGTCATAAGAAATCGGGGGTAATCAGTATCCAACACAAGTGCAAAAGTGAAATCTGTTTAACACGAAATAATTCATCACTTTAAAACTGCTCTAAAATAGACTTTATTGGCCATTAATTCCCCACCAAACATGATTGCTTTATCTGAAAATCGCAAGCGGAACTGAGGCCGATAATAATGTTAATTAATTATTCGAAGTCCCTATCAATCTACTTGTCTCTTTCGATCTTCCTTTGGGCAATAAAATGTTTGTAATTGATTCAAAGCAAACCGCTTCATTGACTTGTTTTCGATTTGAAGTAAATTAATTAGTATTCCCCCGAATTCGAGGATAATGATTTTTTAAACAACACCTAATAACTGTCACTCGCTGTTCATTATCATCAGTATCTACCACCTTATTTGCTAATATTTTTTCCACAGTCTAAGCTATTCTCATACGGTCTAAGGTACACCTTGACATAAACTTTTACCATTGATTCATCAGATGATTCTACCAGCATTTAAGTTTAGCATGGCTTATTAAAAAAACCTGACAATTGCAAGTGTGACTAGTGCACCGAGGGTGTCGTACAAAATTGTATGTTGATGGTTTTTCCATCACAGAAATCAAGTCTATGAAATAGAAAAGAGAAGTCGGAAGAACTTTAATTTTGCGGTTAAAATAATACTCTCCCATACATCGATATACGTCACGTTCAATTCGGGCACTAGCTGCTCGGCAGTTTTCTGAAGCCCTATTTGGCTCAACCGTGAGGCACACAATATCATTTTTTTTCTTTTTAGATTTAAGTTTTCTTCTATTTATGTTTTTGTTATGTGCACTTGTGGCATTTGTGCCAAATAAATATGTTTTCTTTCTTTTTAACTCTCCAACTGCAACACAAATTAACGATTTTCGGATTTTTTCCTTTCTTTGTGCTGTAAACCTTGCTTCCCGTTTACCTAGAATCATGAAATTGTAGGTTTTGGTTTACTTGCGAATGGGCAAAATATGCGATATTTCATTGACAAAGAAGCTTGATATTAACCGCTCCAAGGGAGACGTATTTGTATCAACTTGACGCCAGACGGCTAACGAAGTGATCCTATAAAGGTTCCGTTTTTCTTTTTGAGATACCTACGAGACCCTAAAAACAGCCGTTTAATATATGTTGACCGTGTAGTTTGTGTGAACTTTTCTATAGAACAACATTTTTATATCTCACGAAAAAATGCAACGCTGTAGGGGACTATAGAATCGTCATCATGTGCAGGATCTCTCTTACACCGCGTAGTTGGTACCTATATAAGAAAAGGCCATAAGTACAATGCGTTGTTGTACAAGTATGTATGTAAGTAGGTACTAAAACCAAGGCTTTCACAAACGATGCTTTTAAAATTCAGCGCTCGTCGCTCTGTTGCTCCAATACGGAACAACTTCTTTTATTTTGTGGGAAGTGTCATCAAAAATGTTATTGTGTTCCAAACGTATAGGTACCTAAAAACATTACTCTCCTCCTATAGCAGTCGGGTAATACATTAGTAGGCAAAGTACTTATCTATATACATATGTTTAAATTTAAATTACCTACTTTAGGCACCATAAATTATTTATTAATATGTAATTTATGACGAATGGTGACTAAAAGAGACGGCTTTTAAAATAGCTTCAAATTTTTTCAGGGACTGTAAAGTATTTAATCTGAACAATATCATTGTTTTGTTTTTTCGTTAATTATTTTGCGATATTTCGCCCTAAAAGTAGCACAAAAGGTAAAAGTAGTAAGAAATAAAGGTTCAAACGTGTCGCCTAATTGTCTGGCCGGCAATCTAAAGAACCGTCATATTTACCAACCCGCTTCCTACTATCACGTTTACATAATAACAAAGATCTCAGCACAACTTTATTTGCGGGAATAAAGTGGCCTTTTCATGGCTTCGCCTAGGGAATTTCTTTATTCCTAATACCGTCTCCAAGGTTGGCGGTTCTTACGATACAGTTATAACAACAGCCATTCCAGCGGGGAACACGTTCAAGAGTTTAAAGTGTTAACGATTTATATGTAAATGAAACACAATTACGTGTGTGTCAATAACTTTGGTTAGGAATGGTGTGTATTCAAAAGCTTAGTGGATATGGTATACACTTAGATGTATACTCACCCTAAGTACCTACTTACAAAAAAGATCGTTCTATATCTACAAAATGTTTTAGTGTCTAGATTGAAGCAGCAAATGAACGGCTGAACGGGGCCGGTCCGACACAATTTATGTGGCTTAACTTTCATTGCAAGCGGACAACCCCTGTTATAATTACTTTGGAAACGAACCTATATATTATAGCTTATTATAACTACGTGACACGTAGTTACGTGACATTAACAATATGTTTCATTCTAAAGTAAATTCTGGAGCTGCGTTTATCACAGGGGATTTAGAACCGTTAACTTCTATGATCCCATTTCTTGAATTGCGAACCCCATTCCAATAGATTATCAAGTTTGTCGCGGTCGTATAAAAGGTAAGTTTTTATTTATTAGTTTGTTATCTTAATTCAATCTCGAAGCGATTTTATTCAATTGTCAGAAGTTTTAGAAGTGAGTTAGTGTGTGCCCGTTTTATGTATTCGAGTCAGCCGCAAAACGAACTATTGAGCGTACATACAAAGTACCAACCGTGCCTGATTTATCGCTGCGACAATAATTTATATTTGTCACTATGGTCTACCAGCAGCTTTCATAAAGGTAGTTCTCACGAAACACTAGATATACCTAATTGCAATGAAAGTGCTGTGCTTCTAAGGGCAATCCTTAATGAGACGCTCTTTTCTAATGTAAACTAGGATTAAAATATTTAAAAAAAGAAATGGAATCACCAAACCAAATGCAATTTCACATAAAACATGCAAATTAAGTTTTGTAAGTAGATAAGCAAGTTGTTACCAGTTACAATTCATCAAAGTTTCCCAGTCAATAATGAAAACGAGTTGTCGTTAGGTTTAGCACTAGGTGCTTAGCTTTGAGCTTTATCTGTAATGCCTAACGGCCTACTGTGGTTTATATAAATGAGCCTTAAAATATAGCTCAGTCTAAAATGGGACAAACGGTCGCTGTTGGCAATCTGGGATTTGCGGCTTGCTCATCTTAATTTCGAGAGTGCTTCTGTATGTATGCATTTGGATCTGCTAGCCCTTTAAGTTGATGTTTTAAACCTTCATTTGTTCTCGTTTTTTTTAAATAATATATTGAGAAGTTCCCTCAAGAATAACACCAGCGGATTTGCCAATACTGAGTTATCGTAAATTGTAAATCTCACCACGCAATCATGGACCATCCCTCACCCCCCGTTCAGTATGTTTCTTATTTAATTGATCATCGTCATATCAACGCCTCACGCGAATCGTGACCCTTCTTGTAAACTGCTCCAGAAAATATATCGAGCTATGATGTAACGATATGGTCGGGGAAACATTACTAAGGTAATGTTCACGGATTTTTGGCGGTTTTTCACACTTGGCTACCTTGATTGGTATTTAATCGCAAAGAAGGATTCTGTTACCCATCCGTTGCCAATATCCCTTAATCGTATTAATGACGCCCAACGAAAGAGGATTAGACCGTTCACAAGTATTTATATTAAAACGGGCAAATTTTGAACAGTTAAGAAGTTCGAACGATGAAAAACAAACACAAAGTCTGGTTTTCGTCCAAGGGTACAAACCGGAAATGGTAAAATATCAAGTGGGAGCAAGTAAAATATTCCATTTGTGTCGCTACCGAAATGGCGACGATATCAGAGGGCAGAATCACTATCGTTAACATGGGGCTGCACGAATGTTTTTCAAGCATGTTCTGTTTTATTTGAATAAATTATACATGTTTTCTTACTCAATATACCTACACACCTACACACCTATATACCTTCACATAATTATTTTCGCACCTGACTTTTTCCCTTGGCTAGGCAGAAACATCAGAACGCCACCTGCTATGATCTGTACATGCCCTGTTTGTTTCTTCCGCGTTCATACAATATGTGGTCGTATATGCATGGTTTCTTAATCTTGTAAATTAAATAGTTTAACAATAACGTTGACCACTCATAAGAAATTAAATGCCGTAAAATTTTAACGACCGACTGCGTAGTGTTAAAAATAACGCAACGTGCAATTCAGACAACGCTGCACTCGACAAGTCTGAAACTCACTCGCTTGCTAAGTGACGTCATCCTAAAGCTTCACATGCGTCATATATGATATACGTTTTTCTTGTTATAAAATGAATTGTGGGAAGACACATGTTTATCTGCAGAATCTCCCACGTTATAACGTTCATATAAAGTTTACGTTACGTATTATTTTTATCTGTTTTATCTAACTTCTGAATGAACTTTATAGTAACGTCATGTTCCCACAGCTCTGCCTACACCTTCAGGGATTACAGGTGTGATGTAATGCGTTGTGTTCGTATTGTATGTATTTGCCAAAAATACATACTTGATCTTTTTCTCTATAAAAGCTTTTATTTGCAGCGACAGACTGTTTGTTGTTGTTATTTAATAAATCTCAGAAGCCATCAAGCTAACGCTGAACGACACACATCGTCGAGGAACATCCACTTAATAATAAATTCTAGTTGCATCGTGCACTGAACGCGATAGGAGCCGCCACCTGACACGTTGCAATGAAATAACGTGTAAGCAGAGGCTTTTCGTGCCATGGACTGCTCGTTTATTAACAATGTACTTTCATATCACAACTACAATGATTTCTTATACAACAGACATTTGAAAGTCAAAAGTTCCGAGCTTTCATGTAGCATTTAGTACCAATACACAGAAGGAATACACTCCAATTGTAGTATCATCGATTTTGTAATTTGGACTCCTCCCTCCCTGCCTGAACTTGTTCCATATTTACCTTTTTCATATAAGACTACAAAATAGTTTGTTGTTTCTGAAAGCTACTATGCATACAGTGTATTGTTTGCCTTTGTTGTCTTGAAAAACGTCAACGTTACAAAAGGCTAAACTTATTTTATCCTCTCCCCCTTCCCTACACTTCTCCTCTTGTGTTATACCCTATTCTCTTTCCATTGTACATTCCATAAATATATCATTGCCAGAAACAAAAGTACCAAGTGAACAGGCTACGAAAATAAAGCGTCTTGATAAATTCGTAGCACGTCTACGAAAAACGTAGCAGTTGATTTTTGCAAGATAGTGTTAATTAAGGCATCAGGTTTTGCTTTCCTTGTAAAGTTACTGTTACAACGCTGGTTAGTGGAGGGTGGGAGTGTTTAATCAAGGATTCAGTTAGTTTTGTACTCAAGTTATATTCTTTGCGTAGTAGTAGCAGAATAAATGTAAATACCACGGTATTTTGAAACCTTTGAGTAGAAACGTGATCCGTAATAGTAAAATTACAGAGAATGTCTATATTTATACTTTATATTATATGCCTTTGTACTACGTGCCTGAAGACAGACAGCTACTTGAAGCCAGACAAGTACTGCGGACAAATAAAACGAGTAAGATGGACCAAACTCAGCCCCCTGAGATAATCAGATTGGGTGAAGCCCCTACTGATCTGCTTAAAGATTTTGTTCTCTGTATTACGAGAAATAATGAAGAATTTATTTCTTGCGATACTAGGGTAATTCATATGTCCCCTAGAACATTTTATTTGATATAAACACATTGATGAGTAATAACAAAATACCCCGTAAATTATTTCATCTGCATTGCGTTAACGTTTAAAATGAACGCTTTTCTGTTTTTGACTAAAACTCTTGAGAATCGGTCAAATTAAAGTTACTGGTGGCTAGCCTACATTCATTACATCGCTCAAAGTACACATCATCGAAATCCACCCGTTAAACAGCACTATAGAACATAAATAACCCTCGAGTAGGCCGCACTGAATGAACACAATATTAAATAACAATAATACTACATTCGCTAAAGCTCTCAAGTAAGCAATTAACGACGAGCATTCTTCTCGTAATATACAGCGTGAGTTCATAACGCGCTGTCATTTACATTCACAGGCAACCTCTTGAGCTTGTACTACTGTTTGTTATTAGGTACTGCAATCTTGTACAGTCACAAGCACTAATATGAATTTTCTTAGCAACTTATAAAAGTGATTTTCTCTTCCTGTGTAGGTTGTGATTTCATATTGTATCGAACATAATATTTTTGGACCCAGACTTTTATGAAACAGATGTCTCAAAGTTGTAATCGTTATTTCACGAGAATATTTTTGTTTAAATATTTGTGTCAATGACTGTAGTACTCTTTATTATTACTACAATCTTGTACATCATTATCTGTACGTAGAAGGAACCAGAAGTTTTTGACTGACAAGTATTATTTCTAGGAAAATTAGTAAAATTATTTTATAAAACGAATTTTCTTTTTGTAGTTCGTTTACTACGAATTTTGTTGAATTGTTAGAGCAAAAAGTAATACATTACGAGTTTTCGCTGTTTCTTATAAAAGGTGTTGCTTTGCATCCTCATCAAATTCAAGGAGGTAACTATGTTAATGATTCTCGACCCGAATCAATAATAAAATGGTAGGATTTTTTTCTTAATATCGGAAATCGATAAGTATACACCAGCCGTATTAAAACGCGACCCGTCTTATACTAGCCCTATAACCGCGCTTTCACACACACAAACAAACGCAGACGTTTATTTGATAAACGGGTGATTCTCCTCGGGTGATTATTATTGACCAGGTACCGTAATTTATATTGATTATTTACGTCTTCTATGACAACCTCCTGAATTTAGACGAGAATGCAAAACTACACCTTGTCTATCTTTATTCATTATTATATCTTTTACATTTTTATCGTTTAAATGGCAAAAATTGGACCCTTACAGATTCGTCCTGTCCTGAAATTTGTAGAGTAGGCGCCTTCTATAAACCGTAACACAAATATGATGTGAGATAATGAAAAAAATAAAAATAGGGGTGGCCCTCCATAAAAGCAAGAGAGGGTTGAAAAAAAAAATCTACATATGTATATATCTGTGTGGAGTGTCTATTGACAGCTCTTGAAAAATGACAATGTTTGATGTGATATTTGTTTTTTTTTATTTTTCATCCTCGGCCAAAATATAAATGTCATGTCAACATAAACTATTAATTTATAAGTAAAAAAAAAAACACATTTACATATTATTCACACAGAAATAGACCTTCGGTCGGAAACTAACAACATTGTACAGCATCTTATTCTGCTTATGCTTATTTTCGCTGCATAGACCAGAACCTTTTGACTAAAAAGTCTCATTTCATGGAAAATCAAACAAATATTTTGCATGATACGTTTGCTCTTGCGTGATAAAGCTTTGCTATTTTTTATTATTGATGATTTATATTTACAGTTTCCTTTCCTAGTCTACCGAAGATTCAGTACATAGGCAACATACTCGGCAGATTAGCATAAAATTAAAATATAGTGTGGCATAGCAGATAGTACCGAAGTTCCAACATATACCTACAGTACATACACCTGCACCTTTCAGGATTTAAACGAAACAAATGTTCGAACTGTGAAGGTGGCTTCCGCAGGGGCGTATGAATACGCCCCTGCGGAAGTACCAAGTACCAAGTGAACAGGCTACGAAAATAAAGCGTCTTGATAAATTCGTAGCACGTCTACGAAAAACGTAGCAGTTGATTTTTGCAAGATAGTGTTAATTAAGGCATCAGGTTTTGCTTTCCTTGTAATGTTACTGTTACAACGCTGGTTAGTGGAGGGTGGGAGTGTTTAATCAAGGATTCAGTTAGTTTTGTACTCAAGTTATATCGTTTGCGTAGTAGTAGCAGAATAAATGTAAATACCACGGTATTTTGAAACCTTTGAGTAGAAACGTGATCCGTAATAGTAAAATTACAGAGAATGTCTATATTTATACTTTATATTATATGCCTTTGTACTACGTGCCTGAAGACAGACAGCTACTTGAAGCCAGACAAGTACTGCGGACAAATAAAACGAGTAAGATGGACCAAACTCAGCCCCCTGAGATAATCAGATTGGGTGAAGCCCCTACTGATCTGCTTAAAGATTTTGTTCTCTGTATTACGAGAAATAATGAAGAATTTATTTCTTGCGATACTAGGGTAATTCATATGTCCCCTAGAACATTTTATTTGATATAAACACATTGATGAGTAATAACAAAATACCCCGTAAATTATTTCATCTGCATTGCGTTAACGTTTAAAATGAACGCTTTTCTGTTTTTGACTAATGCAACAATGAAAAGGAAAAATAGATGAGGTCATTAGATAGTAGATCAGATACTCCTTTGATGATTACAAAGCCAGAGTCCTGAATCGATATAAGGGCTCATAGACAAAATGACGCGGTCAGGGCAGACGGTGCGGCGTTCCGAGCCCCGATACTTGGCCGCAAGACCGCAGGCCAATCTACTGGCAATGTACTTACATAGCCAATGTAAAGGGAACAGGCACAATCTAGGCGCATCCGTGGCCGCAGCGTTGATTACTTTACTCAGTAGTTCTGTGCTAGTTACGACCTAGATTAAACATTAGTGATTTTCAGAACCTATACAGGGTGGAAGACATCGACGCCCAAACGATTACCACGTATTCAGTACGTATCTTTGAACCCACCCACTCAGAAATTTTTCATCGGAAAAAAACTGATAAAGAAAAAAATTGGTATTGAAAATTGTTTAAAAAAATTGAATTTAAAATTGTTTGTTATACAAAACAATAATCCGATTTCAATAATTCTATCACGAGTGACTCTTCGACTCGAACGCAGACGAAGTCACGGGCAGACGCTAGTCAAACAGTTGTCTTGGCAATGCAGAATGCACTTTGTTTATCAATCTATAATGCTTTTGGGGACACGATTACGTAAGCGCGCTGAAGCCTTGGTTGTAAGGACATGTCGTTGTCCTGTAAGTAGGTCTTATATAACAAAGAAAACAAATAGGATCACTGAAAATTTCTCACTCGCCACCGATCATTTTAATCTGGCAGCGCGATATCCTCGGGAAATCGCCCTTAAGATTTGGGATCATGTTGATCCTACGTGGTGGTTTTACTTTTTTATAGGTATTTAAATTGGCTATGAAAGTTTCTCACCTCGTATCGACTTAAAAGCTCCAAAACAGTTCCTATGGAATATTGAAACAGCATTTTCAACGTGGCAAATTGTGAAATGTAACACTTAGTTATAAATATTTTTTGTGTTGTCCAAATCTTGCCAAATAAAAAATATTATAAGATGTATCTCTTATAATGTTGTAACCAAAATAAATATTCGAGTAGGTAAATACATCGCTAGATTACTCGCGGGAAACATGGTAACGTTATTGATGTTGATCCATTACGTGCGTGAAATTGAATCACAAGTTGGCGTGTCAAAATTTATAAAGATATGTCTTTTACTTAAGATTACGCTACGCGGTTAGTAGGTATCTATAGTTATTCTACTTTGTAACCTTACGTAATCCTGACAACGAAATCCTATCAATTGTAATTAACTACTTATTTAAGATATTCAATTGAATTTACAGCCCTAACAGTAAGCAATTAATCAGAACCCTTACACCGTCCGTCGCTCGACTTTCAGAAGAAATAATCGAAAGATAAACGTTGTTATTTGAACGATAAACGATGGCAGACATCTCAGAACTTCGCAAAATCCATCTAGCCGTCCACAAAATCAGCAAACGTAAGGGATTGTTTCTTCGAAAGCAGGTATTACAAAAACTGCCTTCAGGCGAAACGTAACGATCCCTCGGACAAGGCCTTGGGCGAGCCATAACTTTAAAACATTAGCTATAAATGTGGCATCGTAGAGCGAACGTAATCGGAAACAAAGCCTTGTTTAGCCGCCTATTACCAGCAAATTACAATAAGTAATTGCTAACTTTGATAACTGAACAAATAAATGTAAATCCTATAAAATGGAAAATAAAAAAGCTGTAAAGCAAATTCGAGATAGTCTCAATAAACAAAAATGTTTACGATTCCGCTTTTGTTCAAAAAAACTAGAGAAGTTTGTTATGCTCAGTGTTGAGCTTTTATTTTTATGTGGTCCAGGTGCAGCTATTCCGGAGTGAATAGTGAGAGGAGCCGCACGTCACAGTTCTGTTCCTCTTACGTAACAGACAGTGGCTCCATTGTGCGCCACAATGAGCTACGCGAGCACGAGTGCGCATTCACAGTTGTCACCAAGCACTGAAGTGACGACGCGCGCACTAATTGGGTCAAGGTTCCTATCCCGAGTAACAATAAACAAATAAAATATGTCTAGGGACTTATTCTTTGTTTGTTTCTGAGAATATGTTAATTTGAAACATTTTCCAATAAATAAACACAATTATTTCAACGGAAAAGCTCCTCACCATACTCTGCATTTCTTCATTTAATTTTTAACGTTCGCAATCGCTAACTTCTGTTTTGACATAATTTAAGATAAGGTTTCGGTGGTTTGAAGATATGAGTTATAATCTACACATTTCCATTTATATGCAACCTATACTTACTACCTTAATAACCCTCCTCTTGGGCTTCGCAGTCGGGTAAAAAGTACCGATCCTTGTAATAATCACCACTGTAACTCCCGAAGGGTTAGGCAGAGATGTACCTAATAGTTCACCCACATTTCGATGCATAATACATAAAAGATGCAGCCATTAAAAAATAACATTAACAACACAATAAGTGCCCCCGATTAAAAATGACCATAATAATAATGATCAGAAGAATCAGAGCGGCGCGCAATGATTGTTGACATAACGGTCCCGCATGATGGGAACCTCGTGAAAGCCGAGAAAGATAAACAAATCAAGTATCTTGACTTGGCTCGCGAGGTTGTCGACATGTGGGAAGTGGACACGGCGATCATTGTGCCGATAGTAGTTTCAGCCCATGGCTTAATTGCCAAGAGCCTCGACCAATACCTGAGGAGGCTCTCGTTAGGCGGCTGGATCAAGGGCTTGATTCAGAAAGCGGTACTCCTGGACACGGCTCGTATTGTTAGGAGGTTCCTCTCTCTGGAGCCCTGACCGCCGGTAGCTTGGACCCTGTTCCCGATACCGGTGGGCTACTATTTTTTATATTTTTAAATGTTTTTTTTTTTATAGGAATATTTAAAAATGTAATTAGTAAGTAAGAGAAATAAATAAAGGAAATAATAATGATCAGAATATCGCGCTTCGTTCGAACAGGCAAACAGATCCCAAATTCGGAATTGCTATGATCACCAATTGAACACGCTTGGCGGATCACGACCGCAATTCGATTCCGAAATGTCGCTAACGAAGCTGCCTTCGAACCAAACCTTCATATCCTTTAATATTAACGTAGTTTCCATTACCTTTTTAGTACCCATCATGTCTTGTCGGACTTATCGTAAAGGTTCCAACGCATTTGTGAGTAACCGCTTGTCTGAAGGACTACTCGTAAAAATATGTACGGAATGTAGACAATGCCTTAGCGTGTTGCGGAGAGCTCGTTTACAAAGCAATCACACTGAAGGCGTTTTCATAACAAACAATGGGTTGTTCACGACGGTCGTCAATACAAACTGGAGTGGATCGCTCTTCACAGAGCGTCAAGTTTGAAAACAAATGTCACGGCCATTGAACGCTTTCTGCGCCAAAAGTTAATTTTTGTGTAAGTAGCAAAAATAACTGAAATATACAATCCAATAAGTTCCCGGAAAATATATTGTAACAATGGGTAGCTATACCCATAATCCACTTGGGTTATTATGACGACCCTAGTGAATCTATTGTATAAGATAACAAAAAAACCACCAGACATTCTTTCGTATAACATCTTACCTTATATCAGGGATATGATAGGTAGGATATTATTTCCGTAGATACCTTTTCTACAAAATCTAATTTCAGCAGCTTTCTGATTCATCGACTATACTAAACTTACATTAAATCAATTAAACATATTGAAAAAGTTTCATAAAATATGCGGATAGTTTATTCAATCAAATAGAAACAATCGAAAGATTCTCCTTTGAAATTGAAATTTGTCTCTGGCACAGCGCACAAAACGATCTCCATATCCACTCCACTCGCAGTTCCCAGATATTTGTTTTATCTTACTCATCTGAAGCAAGAGGAAAAGTTTAAATTTTGGAGCCGACAAAACCAGCCACGAAGAGCATTTTACTCGTATATTTCATATGAACATTTGTATCGTAACTTCAGCAATCAAGAATTTTCCTCTCCGACAAGTCCTTTACCTGTTAAGACTCTGCTAACGTTTAATGTCGAGCCATTTCATTTTACTTCCTCCTTACTTTTAACTCAGATAAAAACGTAGTAAAAGTTGATTGTCTGAGAGAACATGGAAGAGGAAATATGTACAATGAAAGTTTTTTAAGTAAAATGATGCAGGTGTAATTCAGGTTTAACAACCTTTAAAATAATTAAACAAGTTTACTTTGAAAATTCTTATTTTGTTAATAATAAATCTTTTCATGCAGAGTAGCTATGTGGTACAACCACAGTCTAACACATTAACGAATCGCAGTAATGACGTGAGTAATGACATGGTTACTAATGTAAGTACCCAGTGCAGTGATGAAATGAGGAGTACTTTGGAGGGTGCGATTCGAGAATATCGGTTCATGTCGCCCAACGTTAGACCAGGCATACCTCGTTTGCTCATGCATAACAAGAATAGGGCGCTGGTGGCTGTGCTCGATTCGCAGCTGTCAAACTATTTTGATAACTGCGAGGACCTCACTGATGCTCATTCAATCCTGTATTTTGCAGCTGCAGCGGTATGTTGTATAGCTCACGTCAAATTATCTGATGACAGAGCTACACGACCTAAGCCAGCGTACCGCCATAGCAGTACAGAATTGAGCGACGTATTGGTCTGGCCAGAGCACTCATTGGCAAACGAATCTGCTTCAGGGAGGGCAATACACGCCCTAGAGTAATGCGCTTTGTAAGGCGGGCGTTCTCGGGGACTGATATCACTCCTCGAGACTACATCTCTCATGTCACAGAGCGCATCGATTTTCTGAAGCAGAAAGTGTATGCATAGGCAAACCGTATTCGTAGGTATATGCGACGGGTGGAACGATACACTCAGAATCGCTCATTCCAAAGAGATGAAAGTTGGGTTTTTAGGATCTGGGAGCAACCGGACCAAGGTGTGGCTAACACGCGCCTGTCGGATGATGACGCCATGACTTCGTTCTGCGCAGCATCTGGTCGGTGCCTGTCAGCCATACCGAGGGTGAATGGACTCGGCAGGTCGAGCGAGCGTACGATCCAGTACCAGAAATAGGGGCAATCATTATCAGCCCCCAAGATGTAGCTCGTGCAGTCCGTCCGTTGCCTAATTGGAAATCTCCAGGGCCGGATGAGCTGCACAACTTCTGGATTAAGTGGTTTGTAAGGTCGCACGCTCGCCTGGCGACCCTGTTCTAGTCAGCCTTAGAGTCAGGGTTGTTGACCGAGTTCCTGACAACAGATATAACCCACCTGCTCCATAAATTGGGTAGTACTGCGGAACCCAAAAATTATAGATCAATTACCTGTCTTCCGACAGTCTATAAAGTTCTTACATCCATTTTGACAGGTAAAATTTTCAAACACATTGATGAATTCAAACTATCATGTCCGCTTTTCAAAATGGATGTTGAAACGTGTCCCGCGGTATTAAGGAGCTGCTCCTCATTGATATGGGCATTAGCCAACAGGTTTGCCGTACCCGAAAAGATTTGTCGGCGTGTTGGATAGACACGCCGACAAGTAAAAAAGCCTATGACTCGGTGCCACATACATGGCTCATGAGGGTGGCGTCGTGAGCACTTTTTTAATCTCCATATTATGTAGGCGTCCGTGGCGGTCAAAAAGTTAGGAAATATTTAAAAATATAAAATAATGTGTAAAGGAAATAAATAAAGGAAATATTTTCATAACTAACAAGTAAGCTTTTTTGAACGATATAATTTCACGAGATCATGACCATTTGACAAAGTGGGTGTTTGTCAAATCACTTTATTAATGTCAAAATTATTGAAGCGTCCTTCCACCGCACCCAACTGGGCCACATTTTGGACAACTTCAGGGCGACAAGTTAAAGGACCGAGTTACACTGCAAGACACGGGAAACTAGTTTACATGAGTTGGCACAACGCCAGTTGTGGGTATCATTTTTTTAATATCAATGGTATAGTAAGCGCCAGATAAACGTGCAATAAAGTTCATTGCCCTTTCCTTGATATCTATGCGTAGGTTCGCGGACAACAAAGTGTGAATCGTTTTTCATTACTAGAACAGGTAAGAATTACTATAGATGTCGATTCAGGACAGTTTTACGTCATTTTTATTGTATTTGGAATTTAGTATGTCAATAAATGTATGTGGGTCAATGACCGTTATTGCACGTTTATCTGGCGCTTACTATAGTCCACTGTTAAAATCTTGTAGATCTAAACTGATTTCAAGATGGTCATCCAGTCTCTACTTAGGAACCACCATAAAACGTTATCTAATACCTACCACAAGTTCAGACAGCTCAAACTTTATATAAGTACTTAACGGTTTTATTGATTTCCCTATTTTTTTTTTATCTGGAGTCATAGAAAAATTCAAGTAACTTTTATTCTGTTTCTGATTGCCATTATAAAGCCTTTTGATATGCTGACGTTGGAATGAATAACCAACCCAAAGTAAAAATTTTCGTATTTAAAACGCTGAGATCCAGACATTTTAGATAGAACTATTGTACTCTGGTTGTCATCAATGCTCATTCGAACATCTAGAGAGAATATGCCTCCAAGGCCAATAAATGAAGAGCCGTATTGGAATTTTGAACTAAGCCAATGCGAAAAATATCCAAATATATTGTTCCCGGCCTCCCCTTACACAGACAAATATTTTTGTTTGTGTAAAACTCGTGTGCCTCGCATGTAAAGATGGCGAACAGCCGTTAAGGTGCGTCATCGTGGCACATTTGCATGAACTGTCTTTTGGAATCTTGCCCCCTAAGTGGATCGATGGCGTACGGCGCGCGGAGGTCGCCCATTCATCATCCAACCGAACTTAACACCTTTTATACACATTAATTTGAAACACCCTCCCGAAGTTTGGCAGAATTTTTCACATACACATAAGCAGCATGTAACTACCTCAGTACTTGTGAAATGGCGTACTTTCTATTGAAAGAACTTAAATACTTCATAGGGTTTTTCTTTTTAAATTGTGTCTTTACAAGTTGGTTCTAATGGTTTTCCAGAACCTTTAAACTGTAAGTCTTGGTCGTGGCCTTCTTTTCCCCACATAAGTAACGTGTGAAAATGAGAAAACTTTCCGTATTACTATCAACGCGGTCTTAGCGTTCGTAGATATCGAAGGAAGATTCTCACAGTCCAGTAAAGTTTTGTAATATTTTGTATACGAACAAATTGAAGCAAGAACTAAACAAATAAGAAGTTGTCTGGAGTAAACACATGTCAGTATACAATAGAGAATTAAATTAGATTAAATGAGAAATGAAAATAGGTAATGTGTAGACATTTTTGAACTTGTAAACGATATGGGCAAGTCTGATCCTCACCTAATCAACGTATTAACCCGAACATAGCCGAACCGAGCCTGATGAAATTTTTTACGCTGATTTTGCAGGTCCGCTAGCAAGTCGGGGAAAGCAATTTAACCTGCAATGCACGTTTAAACTGTCACTAGAAGAAAACAGATGGCTGTGGTGTCCCGGGACAAGGATTGTGTTACATCTCACGCTTTACTGCCAACCTTTATCCGATGCGGTTTGCTGAACGGACAAAGGAAGAGTACCATTTTGGAACTTTCGAACCCAATGACTCGAAATGTAAGTAACGCTTATCGCCCCTTCAAATTATGCTCATCCCGCAAGATAAAGGGGTGCGTTTCTGTATGTGTGAGTAAAGTATACCTACTGAAGTGGTGTAGGTAGAGTAGGTAAGTATAGCTAGGGCACCAACGACGGGATTGTGGAATGAAATTTCTCTTAAATCGTTTATTGAATTACAAAAAGTCACAGGTCGAGTCGAGACGCAAGTCTGGTCAAACTCGAAGATTTGTGGTTCGGAGACAACGCGGTGATGGCAGATTCACAATACGTGAAAATCGATAACCGATTTCAAAACAGAAACATCCTTGGAGGGAACAAAGTTTAGTAATATACAAAGTGCTTTTTGTGGCTTTCCAAATTACTTGTCCCAACAAACGTAGAAATATGAGTAAAATTCGTTGCGTGACAGACCGGTATCAATAAAGTGGGGTGATACGAGCTGCGTGTAGGCGAGTGTACAACACTACAAAACTTTGTGGTAGGTATAGGTACCTCTGTACTTATTTCATATTTCAGAGTGGGGGTCGTTTGGTATTTACATATCGGTGTCAATGATAATAATTGTAATGAAAGGTTTGTCAACAAAGTCTGTATCTCTTGGTGTCTAATAATGATTCCCAAAATGACGGGGTTCAGGTTATTGCACTGAAATTGACTAATTTGATATAACATAACGTCATCACGCCGGTAATCCCCGGAGGGTTAGGCAGAGGTGTGTTCCTAATAGTACACTTTTCGCTAGTTATGTTTTAAGTTCCATGTAACAAGGGGCAAGCCTATACATTGCCATCAACCGGGCACGAATCCAGACTCCGTGGCTGCTACTGAGAAATTCCTAATTGATAAACGTCACTACCTACTAGTGACTGATTTCATAAAAAACTACTTCAAAAAAATTACCATCAACATGGCTTTACAAGGTTGTCTATTGATTACAGTTGCTACGCTATCTGTATCTCTAATGAAACACGTAAACGCGCCTCAAGAAATGCCGACGTTAGACAAATTCGTTTATTTGTCCGTAAGATTTATCAAGCCCTCGCCGAACACTTCGAGTGCTGAACGGAATATTTCATGTCAACAAGCTTAGGTATTTTTAACCATGTTTTCAGAACATTTTTCATTCTATTTGCTTTGTTTATTCGAATTTCGTGTTGTTTAGGATTATGGGTTAACTATCATAATCGTTAAAGGGTTATAGGCAAAAAATCATCACAAGATCGACCCTAAACAAAACCAAAATCAGATAAAAAAGCAGTGATGAAACCAAAAGAACCTTATTCCTTAGTCTACTAGCTGTAACCCCCTCTTTTTCTGTCTTTCTGGATAAAATACATTTTTGTCCAGTAGTTTTTGCGAAATTTTTACACTAAAACTTGCTTACAACTTCAGGGGCAAACACATCACTCACAATAACTTGGTTAACCACAGCCATATAGACAGAACAGGTAGTTTGTTACCATAATCGTTAAGGCTAAAGATTCTTTACTCAGTGACCCTCATGGATTTTTGGCAACCAACTAGGAGCTGACGCTCCTAAAATAAATCCAGGTTAAAAGAAAATTCGTTCACTCGGCAGCCGAAACGGTTTTTGTCGGCCTGTTTGAAAGTTTCGATCGAACTTATAAATTGCAGGTAGGTACGTGTGGGATAACTAGGTAGTTAATTAACTCCTACATAATCTGGTCAAGGTGTGAACATAATTTAAAAAAAAAGATACTCGAACACCATAGAGGAACCATAGAGTTAAATCAGTATTCTAGACTCAAACCCATAACCCATCTAATCGTTATGTTCGACAGATATAATACCTCGGGCCTGGAGAAGGACATAGCAACTTTTCATCTTGAATTTTTGTAATACAAAATACACACAAGCGAAATCTCTGACAACAGCTTCCCTAGTTCTAGGTAAATCAAGATTTATGCTTGATCATCGACTCGTGAGAACTACTGGCCCAAGAGCAGTGCATCTAAGTACCTACCTATGCAGACTGACATACTAGAAACAATTAAAAGGTTGTCAACAATGAGGGCTATCATTTTTGAGCTCACCAGATGGCACCACTGTCTAGTAAGGTCTGGTCATTAACTCTATTTTATCATTTAAAGTACCAATAACTTCATAAAAAGTTTATTTAATTAGGTTTAACAACATAGTGTAAACTTAAGGTACATATTTACAATATTGTCCCTAAAATTAGTAGGCATGAAACATTTAAAAATTATTCTTCCTTCAAGTGTTATCAAATTAGAACTCCCAACTTGCTACCTACAATCTTCAAGTCATCATTAATCAGGAATGGCTCAATCTTGAACACACTTGCGAATTTTAATAAAACTACGTGATAAAAAAGCGCGCAACGCGGGAACACTCTATGACATCTGACATTTCTGAAGACCTTACTCTACACGAACGCCTCTAGCGGCGAAATCATGCGCGATAGCCCCCGTTGAATTCAACCTAGCTATAAGCTCACCTTCAAGGTACATAGTTGTTATATTTTTGTTTATAAGTGCAGATCCCCTATATGGCTACAATCCACTACAGTTTAGGGCCATGTGAGTCCCTTATGAGATCTCCATTAACTCTAGCAACAGGAAAGTGGGATTCTGGAGTACCCCATAGATATAAATTACGCTCCTTTTTACCCAAGTCCCTACATAATAAATAAGCATCCTTGCTAATAGAGCCTCCGTAGATAAACTATTTAGGGAGTTATTTACGGATTAACTAAACCATATTTTATTTGTGTTTTAGGCAACTTATAAATGATTCGATACTTCGTAGATCAGCTTCTATAATGTAACTACTTTACAATTCTCTCAGAAAGATAGGTGTCTTTAAACTTTGAAAAGTTTTGTTGAGGTTAAACATTTGAATGGTGACCAGGAGAGGTTCCTTATCCTGATTGTGCCTATGCTGCTGCTGTGCTGATTACTCGTACTTAGTAGCCGGGTAAGTACTCTAACATATTAGTAGATGTAAAACGGTGTTTTGTTTATCAGATCAGTACCAAGAGGTACCAATTCTACATCCAAATTTAAAATAATCCTACCTAAGCACTTCTAGTTTAAGTTTATGTTGAGAAAGCTGTTATCTGTAACAGGATCAATGAATATTGTACCTAACAGCAGCGCGGGTTGATCGTATTATCCATACATACCTACAACATACTCGTAGAACTTGCCTACTTACAATAATTCTTGAACGTGCGACTAACGAATCGCATATCCTATTTATTTAAGTGCAGTAAAAACATCTAGAGTACGCTATTGCGATGATACTATTGTGATGAATAATAATAATTCAGTGCATTCATTGTAACGGTAGTAGGTAGGAACATAATTTGGCGCAAGGGAGGTCGCACCAGGCGGCAGACGAACTAGCGACACGCGGGGTTGCGACAATCGTTGAGAGGATCCGGCAATTGGAACTTGAGGTGGCATTGCACAAGTCCGAGGCCATGTGTTTTCATGGTCCTCGGAACGCGCCACTGTCGGGTTCCCAAATAACGGTGGGAGGGGTTCACATCGGCGTCGAGTCGACGATGAAGTACCTGGGACTCGTCCTCGATAGCCGGTGGAACTTCGTGGAGCATTTCCGACGTTTGGCTCCCAGACTGGAGCGAGCCGGGGCTACCTTGAAGCGGCTCCTGCCCAATCTAGGAGGTCCAAACGCCTCCTGCCGGATGCTCTACGCGGGGGTCGTGCGGTCCATGGCCCTTTACGGGGTACCGGTGTGGGCGCGTTCCTTGAGGCGGCGACCTGTTCGCCGGTTGAACGCGTCCCAAAGGGTCATGGCCATCCGGCTGGTCCGGGGATACCGCACGGTCTCCGGTGAGGCGGCGAGCCTCCTTGCCGGATTACCGCCATGGGACTTGGAGGCAAAAGTTCTCGCGCACATTTGGGAGTGACGCGAGGAGGCGAAACGCCGGGGCGTTACTCCGCTACAGCGAGAAATCACGGCACAGCGGACAGAGCTCCGGCGGGATCTCATGGCGACATGGAGAGTGCGACTGTCGCAACCCAGCGCTGGGCACGCCACAATTGCGGCGATAAGTCCCCTCTTTGAGGAGTGGCTGGAGAGGCGCCACGGCGTCCTCTCCTTTCGCCTGACGCAGGTCCTCACCGGACACGGTTGTTTCGGGAGGTTCCTGTTTCGGATAAAGCGGGACGAAACGCCCGGGTGTCACCATTGCGTGGATCGCCTGGAGGACACGGTGGAGCGTACGGTGGAGGTCTGCCCAGCTTGGGCGGAGCACCGCCGTGTCCTCGTGCAAGCGATCGGCGGTGGCGATCTCTCTCGTCCGGCCCTGGTCCAGGCCATGGTATGGAGCGAGAGGGTACGGGAAGCCGTCACCTCCTTCTGTGAAGCAGTAATGCTCGCGAAGGAGGAGGCGGAACGCGTGAGGGAGAGGCAATCTCTGCGCCCTCACGCCCCTAGCCGTCGCAGGAGACGCCCCGGGCGTCGGGAATCCCAAGCGGATTCCCGGCCACCGTAGGCGCGGGCTTGCGGACGGCGAGCAATGGGTAGCTCGCCGTCCGGTAAGGACCAGGCCCGGGTCGATGGCGCGTTGTGTTCCACGCGCGCTTCAAAGAGATGTCAGCACAAACTGACGAGGTCCATTAGGACCGATGCCTGCCAGGGTTGCGGATTTGTTTGAAAGAGTTACCTTGGCCCTTGGCACCTAGGCACAGGCAAGTGAAGGAACACGGGTGGGTTTTAGTCAGTAAGAGTCTGACACGCCCTCCCGCTCCGCCCAGAGCGGGAGGTTATTTGACGATTTCCCACCAAAAAAAAAAAAAAGTTACATAATATCAATAGGTAAGGTAGGTTGTTTTAGTTTAACCAGTTCTAAGACATCCTTCTAAGTTTGGATCTCTTATTAAAAACAAAGTGGACACCATTATTGACTGTTGCATTGACGTAGTTTTAATTAAGAAAACTACCTGCCTTATTGATGCCAAGTTCGTCGTAGAGATACTGAAATTAATGTAAAAGACATTTTAACGACTATTACCGGGCAATGCAAGCAATCGAAAACACTTATCACGTACCTAGTTGCAGACAAAATACCATTTTGTGGCTGTTTGCCATCTGAATTGGTACCGATTCGTGAGCTCACAAGTAGCGATGCGACAAGACATAATTGTTAGGCTTCGTTGCAATGTCCTCCGCAAATAAAATCTTAAGCTTGTAACGTTTGGTTCAACCTCAACGTACGTACTGCTCAAACTGGTCCTGGCTAAATGCTCATTATACGTGAATGCTCGTGGCATTCACACACCATCAGACAATTTAATACAATGACGATCTATATCTGTTTAGTACGCAGTGACATATTTATTATATTACCAAGAGGTTAGCAGTTGTACATCACCCAATACTTGGGTGTTGGGTGATGATTGGGTGATACATCACCCAATACTTTGGGAAACGAGGTAGGCTAGCAAAAAAAAAATTGATCTGATATGATTTTATTTGTAAATTTGATAGACTAGAAAGTCTATTGATGTTATTTCTAACGCTTAGTAGCTCAGTAGCTTCTGCTACATTGCCATTGATCTCAGAAAATAATTGCATAGAATCCCTTTTTAACCGACTTCAAAAAAGGAGGAGATTCTCAATTCGTTTGTATTTTTTTTGTGTTTGTTACCTCATATTTTCGTCATTTATAAACCGATTTACAAAATTCTTCTTTTGTCTGAAAGAATATACTTCCCGATTGGTCTCAGAAATTTTATCAAAATCGGTTCATTACTTTGGTTTTTAAATCAAAATATCTAGCAAAAATATGTTATCCAAGTAAAAGAAATCGCGAAATGGGTAGTTGACAAGGCTTTGTGTGTGATACGATAACTAAAAAGGGTAAAATAATACATTTTTTTTGTGTTTTTTTTTTGGAAGTCGGTTATTTTTTGCAAAAAATATTTTTATAAGACAATTTTATTGATTTCTATTTGAATACGTAAAGCAGTTGTAAGACACTTTATTTCGAAAATTCCTCTTTAGAATGGAGAAAATATTAACAATGTACCTATTGTATCATTTCATTTACGTACGTAAGTGGATATTACACAACATAACAATATGTGTAGGTACAATAAAACGAGATTATCTATGAATATTCTGTGATAAAATTTACAGGGCAATTAACATTAGTGGGTATTCTAATAAAGAAAATGTAAAAGTTGAATTCTTTTATATGTTACGACTTTGAACGGCTGAATACTATTTATAACGTATAAAACAAATGGTATAAATCCGCCTGATGGAAGGTCCCTGTCTGGTTTTTATAAAGGAGCGCGATTTACATTTAGCATTTTACGAGCTGGGTCGAGTTCGCCGAAACTCTAGTTATCGCAAAAAATGGGGATATAAAATAATATAAAATCTCGTTGCCTGCAATAACACCTAAACTTTGTGCATAAATATTCAAAATTCATGAAAATGAAACGTAAACCCCATGAACGGCGCGGCGGAGGGATTTAGATTTATTATAACGTAGGGTGACTAACTGAAAGAAACATTAAAATGTTTCGTTCAGATACGTAAGAATCTACCTACTTGCGTAAAATTACTGTCACTGAAAAATATAAGAAACGAATACACTTTAACATTATTAAAAAATGCACTACTAATTAATTCAAACTGTTCTTGAGTTACGGGCAAAAACTTTACGAACAGCCAGCGTTTTTTTGCCTAAAAATCTTAAATAATCTCAAAATTATCATTTAACACGTATACCTATCTTAATTATATACTTATTTAAATGTTCACAAAAATAATTTAGCCACTTACGTATGCAAGATAAATCCGTTGTGTACACTTTCACGTGAAGGTTCAGTCGGAGTCGTAATGCGAGTGGATCGGGCGCGGAGCAACGCAGGGCGGGCGCATTACGTAGCCGATGCGCCCCTACTGAAGGACTGCCTGTGACGTTGGCCGGGCCGCCCCGCCCGCATACACCACTTCCTAGCCTGCCAAGTGCGACATGGAACTACGAGAATTTCTTTTTTATCAAAATATTTATCAAGTTAGCGTGTAATCGTAGTGCGTAGGCAAATGCTACGGCGTAGCAAAATGAACTACTGTTTTGCTAAGCTGTAGCATACTAGAAATAAATTATAGTCCTTCTGTCGAAAAAAGCATACCTAATGTAATAACTAAAACAATTCACTCTTATGTTTTCTGCAAATCATTATTTTAAAATGAAAAAATGTACCAACATAAACATAAAATCAGTTTTTTTTTTTATATTTCCCTAAAAAACGACGATTTGATAATCAGGTACTTAAATAACAAAGTTGAGATTTCAGTATTTAGGTACGATGAAAATTTCGAAAGATACATATATACATATGCATACATATGCATTTTACATGTTTTGCATATATGTATATACAAAACATGTAAAATACTTGCATAATACGTTGTATTTTTCGTTAATTCCGGGTAGTGCTGAGTACAGTATGGTATTGTTTTATTTTCCATAAAATAATTTGTACCTACTATTATTGTTTTCCATAATCGTCCCCCCTCATAATATTTACTTACACTATTATTATTTATACTAATAACGATTGTCATATCAACTTATTAGTCATAACTTTTTTTTTATTTGCCATAAAATAAGTTTCCATAATAACATGTCTTATAACTTATAATCATTAGTTTCTAAAAGTACACATTACATAATCGATACATGACATAAGCAACATTTAATATAATTTAGAAACGTTTATTGTTTTGTCCAAAAATAATGTCATAAAGGCATTCGACAGATTTCCTCTTTTGCATAGCAAGCATGCGTGGTCGATTAGGTTTATTTTTAGGTTTCCTTGTGAATAAAAAATCTATATCGTATAATCATATATTAATATTGATTAATAATATTGATTATATTACTTGAATTGTATTGACAATTCAAGTAATATAACAATATTATTTTAAATTAACATGATCATAACATCAAAATTGCAGGCGCTTGGCATTGTTGTGCTAGTATGTGCAAATGAATATTATGGTGAATAAATGTTAAGGAAAACGAAATTATTGAAAAAGAAAAATATAGCAAATAAATTTATGGATTAAAATTATTATGACACTTGATCGATTGAATCCAATGACCAATGAAATTAGTGAAAAAGATTTTATGTAATTTCACGATTTGGCAACTGAAGCGTTATTTCTAATGATATTATGGCAAATACAAGTACTTATGGTATATACAATTATTGCAATACATGAATCTTTTGTTCATTTTTCATCGCTAATCTAAATCCTTTTAAAGCTGAAAGTCTGAGCTCACAAACCAGCCGATAAAAGCGATTTAACCGGAAACTCGAATAAGCTCGATGTCGGATTAAAGCCTTCGGAGGGTAATGCGATGATCGCGGCTTTATCTTAGAGATATTTCCCGCTTTGGCTTACGCAAGATTAGCTACGAAGCCCCTGTTATAAAGCACGTCTCATCAAAAACATAACTTTCAATAATCACCTGAGAGATTCTGTTCGATAGATAAAAGAAAACGCTGTCTTTTGAAATTAATTTATTACATTTGTAAGGTTCTTCTATCACATAAATAAAAAAATTGAAATGACTTCCGCAGATAAAACAATCCATGCGATGAAACTTGGAAAGTGATCCCATCATAAAAAGGAGATGATGAGTCAATAGTTGGTGAAATATATGCACCTCGCTATGTATGTATGCGCTTCTTAAGACGTATGTACCTACTCGTATTTATAGTGTTTAAAAATTTTAAAAAAGGCAAGTTTTTTTTTACTAAAATTGCTCTGAAGAAGAAACGTCACGTAGTTTTTGAGATATGGAATATGTTTAGTTATAAACGCAGCAGTAAACATATTTATTTTATCAAAAAAAAAAAACAATATTGTACATGCGTAAATATTTGTCCCGACTGCGGAACCCTTCATTGTGCGTGGCCTGGGAGGTTACCATGATCTGTCAGTGCAGGAATGTTTTAGTACTATTCCGAGAGTGATTAAGAGATGGCACTAGACAGCTGTCTAGCGCTATCACTTTCCCACCCTAGGAATAATTCTAAAACATTCCTGCACTAATGGATCATAGTAAACCCACCTAGCACTCACTTGGCCTTGGTAAAGATTTTTTCGACCTGTAAGTAATGTTTTTCTGGTCAAATCTTCCAACCCACTGTCACTGGCTCTTAATACCTACATTTTTCTAATTCTTTATTGCAATGGGTTCGCCACTTCTTATTTGATTTTTTTTTCAGGGCCGCCATCTTGTTCACAATAGACGCTGGTCTTCGAAAAGTTGCATAAAAAAAGTCTGGAGCGATTAAAATTGTTGCATGGACGTCGCGCTGCGGGGGGCAACTTTTCCTGCCTGATGCTAAATTGTAACGTACAGTAGGTAAAATCACTCTTGAGAGTGATAAAGACAAAAAGGCATTGGTAGTGATAAAGTCTTTTTTTCCCCGACTCTTAACACTGAATATAGCAAATTTTACTCAAATCAAACATTCCTTAATTTTTTTGGTGTATTCCCGCTGTCCCTACTGCCAAGTCCACACTGGTGGGGATAACGGGAATAATAAAAAATATCATTTCGTTGTCCCCACTACCCCGCCCCACTGGTGGGGACAACGGGAATGATCATAAATGTTGTTTCGTTGTCCCCACTGCCCCGCCCCACTAATCGCAATATGGACACGAAGTAAGTACTAGGAGACTAGATAAATTATAGAATGAGACAAACCTTAATGATGTCAGTGGGAATTCATATTCATCGTTCTTTTAGTTTCATTTGTTTCATTCTTCATCATCACATGTCCATACCAATACAGAAGACTCGCTTTATTTTTTCTGTGACAGTCGCCACTTTCAAACTTCCTCTAATATACTCATTCCTTACTTAATCCATTCCTAGATTCCTACCACTCCATACAACCATCTCAACATTCTCATCTCCGTTACATGCAATCTTTTTTAACCGACTTCCAAAAGTAGGAGGTTATCGATTCGTCTGTTTTTTGTGTGTGTGTATGTTCAGCGAATTTCGTCGATGTGAATCGATTTCGATGATACTTTTTTGTTTGAATGGGTATTATTTCGCGGTAGTCCTGTTTAAAAGTTAGGATCTGATGCTGATCTTCGGAGATATACAATGGAACTCTTCAATAATGGACAATAAATCTGTAGTTATTGCTGCAATCACTTGGAAATGTATCGTTTACACAATTCTATGACATAACATTACACCTGTGTGCCTTGAAGGGGTATAAAGGGTGGCGCCGACAATACGACAAAAAATTAAACTGCGTATACCTCATGTCGTTCCCAAGTCAAAGTCAAAATTATTTATTTGCGCTAAATGTGGTACAAAAGATGGTAAATATATGTAGTGCAGTGACACATTTCGCCATAAAAATAGCATGCAAATATTAATCAACACACATTAAATTAGGTAGGTAACCAAATAAATGAAAAAATTAAATTAGTTACCTGGCTAACCAAATAAAAACACATTAAATTAGGTAGTTAAACAAATAAACCAAAACCAACAAATAACCCAGTCTGCGTACAAAAATTCATTCGAATATATCCCGTAGTTTAGTCACAGGACATTATTTTTCATATTCGGAATTTTCTACATGATGCAGCTTAATAGGCTAGCACTGACAGGTTAATGACCTCCGCATCGGTATAAACAGTGAACATACGTTACCAACTTGCTATTTTAAAAACCTTTGCTAAATTCGTTCCTTAAATGTTATTTCTTGTAGTATTTGATTACTGCAACAACAATAAAACCAACGGAGACGGAGCGGTGGGGGCACCGGGAACAATTTTTGATTATTTTTGGTCCGCCCCGCCCATGTCCCCACTGGTGGGGACAACCGGATCAATTTTTAGAATTTAAGATTATTTTAATCAATTCCCGCTGTCCTCGTTCACGTGTACGAAGGTCATCTAAAGACTGTCAAGTATCTTGAAATACGGCACTTCTTAAGAAATGAGTTAAATGTTTTACCTGAGGAAGAGCGAAACTGTATAATTCTACAGCAGATGGTGCTCCGTCCTTAGAGTAAAATTTGCGATCTCCAGTATTTAGAGTACTTTCCCACCAGGTGAGGTTGAAAAAATCCATCCTGTATATTCGTAATTACGTTCTCGCTTACTTTTCATTGCTGGCTTAGTGGTAGAGCTGCCTAAGCATCTGCTGCTTCATGTTCGATTCTCAGCAGGTCGATTACAAAGTTCTTACCAACCACTTGCCTGTCCGATGCCCCTTACTCTAGTGGTCCCAAGCCAACTGATGAGCGTGGGGTCCTGGCACTAGGTTCGATTCCCAGGTCAGACAGTCTTATTGGGTTTTCGTATCATGATTATTATTTTATTTTTATACATTTGCGGAAAATAACGTCGTGACAGCCCCGTGCCTCAGTTATATACCTTTGGTCTAGCACCTGATCGCTCTCCGATCGTCCACCTCATCGGACTATGACAGTAAAGAAAAGGCTAGTCACTTCCGAGTGTGATTGTATCCATTGAGATTGGCCACCGTGAACGAAATTCGGTCGGATAACGGAATGTATCATTCGGAAATGGAGCGACTGCCTATCTGACCACCACCCAGATAACATGATTGGGTAACATGATACCTCTTGGAAAGACTGGTTGTCACACTTTCTGTCTTTCTGACTGATTGGCCGACATTGGAACAAACGTCGCTGTCCTGGTCTTTCAATATAATTATTTCACAAAATGTTTACCAACAGCGAATGCCACAGGTTCCTTTTAGGACCCGTAGCCGGGACCATAAACATGACGTGTTCTCAGTTGATTTGTTAGATGGTCAGCCATCCTCGGACCGACTTCGACAAGAATTGCTTTACATTGACGATCAACTGGTTCGGCTATTATTATTTAGCAGTGTGCTAATTAAAGGTTAAAAAATACACAGGTAATATAACAATATGATATTTTTATTTGTTAAAATAAATAAATCAACTTATAACATTACAACAATATCAACTCTAATTAACGGGGAACACGCAAGTTGCCTGATAATATCCATCAGGACCCTCTGAAAATCGCTGTGATAAGTGGATCTCCGTTAACTCTGCCACTCCAAAGTCGTAGTCAGCGAATTTCTTAAGCACCTCTGTGCCGTCGAAAGTTTCCCTTGGCCGTCTTGTATTTCTTGCTGACGCCGCAGTATTATCAGGATTCGCGCTTTCTGAACACCTCCGGTACTTAGAATTGATTAAAGTTACGTGCAGTTTCACGTTGTCCCTGTCGTGTTCTCTGTTCATCAGTCCTGTAAATGCAGACAAAATATATAAGTTAAACTTGGTTATTCTTCAGATAATTTCAGTTAACATATAGATTTAACATGTTTTGGAGGGAGAATAGGTTCTGCCTAAAACAAAGTTTCATCACCTGCTTTATAAAAATGATCCACTAACGCATCAGCCAGCTCTTGAATCAAACCGTTTGCATTTCCCTCTTCTTGAACAAGTCCATACAGCACATCAATTTGTGATGGATCATCATTCATGTACGACAATCCTTTTAATCTGATCTTTAATGGTAAATGCCCTTTAAGTAAAGGCCTGAAAAATAAAACATGTTAATATGCCATGAAGTAAAAGAACATAATGAGGAAAATTATTAAAAAAACAAAAACATTCTCACTTGACGACTTTTTCTTTAGCTTCAGTAAGTAGCTTGGATGCAAACAATCGTTCTTCATTGTCCATCAAGCACATTACACCAACTGAAAGATGCAACTTGTTTGGTCTGATGAATAGAGACTTATCAAGATTTCTGCTAGGGCAGTCGCGCATTACACTTTCCTAAAAAGATAAAATAGGAGAACATTATAAAACAAGAACATGGAAGTGTTGCTGCAGTCTGTCATTGCAGTTGGAAATGGCTAATATGGCACCCGCGCTGCAGTCTAAGGCTTGCCTTACCTTCATAATTGTACCTCTCTATGCAGTACAGATAGTTTGAGAATATGTATTATTTTATATTAATCACCTCAAATTCTTCGAATCTTTTCTGTATGTTTGGCTGGTTCATGGGTATTGATATAAAATGTGTTGACTTCTGTTTCATTCTAGATGACATTACTATTATATTTATTCTACGTCTCGCTGCTTTTACACTCTGAAAAATTCAATTAGTCATGGTACAATAAGGATATGTATTTTTAAGTTGTTGATACCAGTGGGTAGTCAGAAGCCCGAAAGTCTGACAACCAGTCTTACCAAGGGGTGTTGTAACTCCTGACTTGAATCTGACTGAACATATTTACTTTGAGAAAAGGCTAGATAGGCAGATGATAATGAATAGTATTAAAAAAAATATTTACTGATGCTGTGGGTCCAAATATAACAATGTCAGCTTCTTGGCCATGTTTTGGTATCTTAATATCTGTCCTAGTGTCTCTCTCAATTCTAATTTTGATTGCCCCCTTCTTTCCAATAATTGATCCAATGTAATGTCTGCAAATTAAATAAGTGTAAATAAATTATTAATTTGTGCCTCATTGATCGGAAGTGCAACTGCTGAGTATGAGGTCTGGGGTATGATTCCTGGGGAGGGGCGAACTGTTACTGGGTTTTTCCATCAGGAATTTCTCAGTAGCAGCCACGGAGTTTGGAATTGTGCCTGGTTGATGGCAACAGGCTCGCCCAACACTACATGGGCCTTAACATACTAGCGAAATGTAGGTCTTCTTGTTAGGTACACCTCTGCCTTGCTACTCAGGGATTACAAGGATAAGTGATAATATGCATTTGATCTGAACTCTAAATTAATAGCAATGCAATTATAAGTTGTAATATACAACTATGAAACTTACTTGGATACATGTAAGCTGGTGCTATACCTAGAATTATCCACCATCACTACTTCAAAGTCATCGTCATCTCCTTCATCAAGAATATCATTGCGAACTTCATCTGCAACGAAATTGAAATAAATTCTTTAGTTGCAACAAGTAAAAAAATAGCCGAATTGGATAAGCAGTTCTCAAGAGATGCACAGCAGCACTTCATTTTTATTAACAGTAGATAAATAAGCGATGCGATATTTAACAAGCCTTAGCAGTTGTCTTTGCCTGCGTGAAAGTCGAAAATAGTACTTCATTGTTACATTCGTGATTAAAATAGTATTAATATGAACTTACCATTTTCATAATAGTCGTGTTCTTGGAAACTAGTTATATCCACAGCTGAATCATTCACCCTATAACATCTGCCCTCTATCCACTTTACGTGAGGTCTAAGGATGTCTGACATATTTCTAATAAGTAAATAAAATCTGTTATTTAAACTGTAAACTATTGTAGTCTGTCTGCGACTTTTACGTAAAAGTATAGCCGGTGAATGTTTGTTTTATTACGAGTATTATTGAGTTTTATTGCACAGTTTGCAAACAGGCAACAAACTTCAGTCATAATATCAAAAAATCTAAAAGTAAGTAACTCACAAAGTGTTTGAATTTATGACTTTGTGTATGACTTTTGACATTGACACAAGACAGTCATGAAGATTATATGTCCTTTTTTTTAATTTACCCTGAAAGGAAGGCTATAGTCTTTTGACCATATTGCCTGGTCTTACGTCCTTAATTTCTTGGATTATATTTCCATTTTTCCAGTTCATGGAATTATTAGGTACTACCAACCTGTTGTACTCATGGAACTAATAGTTACTGAGTTGTTGTACTCTATTTAATCTATTTCAGTCTAAGTAGGGCTAAGTCTACGTCACAGAACATATATACCACTAGGTCTACGTCTGATGCAGTATAAACCGTGACTTACCCGTGTTAATAATACTGCTACCAGTAATAATACGCATAAATCCATTGCCTTTTGTACTACTGTAGTAGTACCCAACACTGTAAATTTTTAATTTCCTATGAACTTGCTACTGGGGTAGTAACAAAGTTAATGGAATCACCCGTATTATTACTGGTATGGTAGTAAAATTGGTAGTAACACTCGTACGGTGTAAATCACCGAATAAACCTACGTGTGATTGGGATTTGGGTTGGAAGAAAATTCTTAAAATCAATGACATTAGTTAAGTACGCAAAGGTACATAGGTATCTAATAGCAGAATTTTTAAAGGACCTTGGATTAATGTTCGCGTGACGTGATTATAAAATTATACATCGATAAAAATAATTACTATGTTAAGTGCGAATCGGACAACTTACGCAAGTGTTCCGTACACCTACAGCCTGCAGTATTTGGTTGGCTCCTGCAAATCTCATTTTCATTAGCTATTGTTCACGGCTTGGCCCGTTTGCAGGTCGACAATTATTATATGGGAACGTACTTACTGCGGGATTAAAAACTATTTTATGTCCTAAGGGGGACATGGTTTAAATGTGTGTCACATCGAAATCCGCTCAGCCAAAGTTAACAAACATGGCAGAGTTTCTTTCAGGTCAGCTATTGATTCAACGGAGCACTCGTGGGCGAGTAAGCGCTGGTGATCAAACTTCAGCTTGTTCCAAATAAACAACATTGTATGTGGGTAGGTACTGCGTATAGTGCTTTTGCGATACCGATTATTAGTGATATTGCGTTTTTAGTGTAATGATAGTCTTCAGTCTCCGCCAACGTCAGTGTTCCCTTTTTTTTCGTGTCGAATTCCTCGTGGCTGTACTCCGTGGGTGGGCGAAGGGGTCTGTCAGACGACTACTAACTAAAACCATAGGGTTTTATTGGACTAACTTGGGCCGGTGTGCTGGAGTACTTGTGCATTTAGTCACGCTCCCCCGGCCAGATATTGGCCAATAATCATGCGGACTCTGTCACCCTCTAGCTAGAAGAACTCCGGGCCTGTGTAGGATCACGGCGCTGCATTGCCGGGCACTCCTCCAAAGTATGCTGCACCGTGTCGTCGGGTTATTTATTTATTTATAGTCTCCGCAGTGGTTTTGCGCCTGTGTCGCATAAGTCGGGAACCGGGCGCCGTTTCCCGACCAGTACGGCACAGGTACTTTCCGAAGCATCCATGCCTGTGAGGGTACCTGTATCAGCTGGAAATTGAGGGCGCCATCCAGTTGCTCCAGCCTTTCCTTCGTCATGGGTCTACAGCAATAGCGGCGTGCCTAACGTCAGTGTCCCCGACCGACTGCAACCCGACTGCCTTCAACTATACAGTTAAATAAAAGATAACCGGTATATTCAATGCTTGCTCGCCCCATCGCATTCTATCAGGTGAGATCGTGGTCCCAAAGCCATTCTAAAGACATATAGGTCCTATTATTCTTTTTGATGTTTTACCCACGAAAATGCACGGAGGCTCGATAGGAGTCGTCCGTCCGTGAGTGTATTTGTATAGGTTGTATATACCTATTTAAAAAAGTTCAAAACCCGGAATGATCTCATTGTCTGTCTCATTTTAAAAACTCTATTTCAATAACTTCCGTTTGTGAGAAAATCTTCTGTAAAAGATTAATAGAATTTGTCTGAAGTGTTGGTTTTGCCAAGTTCCACGGAACTCTAAAAATACAACAACTTCTACATAATAATAAAAAAGTATAACTTGGCACTTACCATGTTTACGTTACAGATTAACTATAATATGTCATTGATGCTTCATGGATGATATTTGAAGAGCTAGGCATACAAATAAATTGAAATCACGAGAAAAGGCGAGTCAGGATGCATATTTCTCATTTGTGGACAAGGCGTTATATAGCACCTACGACAGCTGATAAAACGGCTGATAAGCTTATCATTAACCTATTGCGCTGCTAAGTACTTAAACAGTATTTGTAATATCGTTTGTAATATAGTTAAATGACACTGCAGCTTACGTGCCCGTGTTTTTTCTTAGACAATATATTTTAGGTACTCCAAGTTCTTGAACGATGGATAAAAACTTTCCGAGGCAAGTCAATACGTCTTATTACAATACAAATTATCAGTACACCAATGTAAATAAAGAAGGTAAGAACTCTTGAATTAAAGTTATCTTTGAATATGATTTCATAGGGAATGGGTGGATACGTAATTCTGTAACATACTGCACTGCGTGCTGCTGTACTGTACTGTATGTTGTCTTGATCTTTTGTGTGACATTTTTTTTAAATTTTTTGTGCAAAAGTATTGCCACAGAAAACTAACTTTGATCTCGTATTTTATTTTAGAACACAAAGTGCACTACAGCTTAAACACAAATTTTTTGTTTAAGCTGCAGCAAGGAATTTGTAATCGTATTTTAATTTTGAAAACTGATTGTTGTATCGTATGAATACCTACAATTTGGTACCCAGTTTGCAAACATTGATATCGCAGCCCGACCCGAAGGTTCGCATGAAGTCAAGAAACCGAAAAAGTATAAGTTTGTTGTTTACAAACTTATACTTTTTCGGTTTCTTGACTTTAAAAAAACGTGAACTAGGTCATTACTCATTGTTACCCTTTTATTGTTGAATCTAATGTTAATAAATTAAATTAACAAAATAATGCACCATATTCCATCATTGTCAAAATCATAGTGAGCTTTATTTTCGCCACGTTAAGGTTGCTGTTGGGTTAATGTATTTATGCTCTTCATCATGACATTGAGGCCAACCTTAACAATTTTCTTTAAATTGATTATAAATCTATAAATATAAATGCTCGGTTTTTATGGTCGCGAATCATATTTCGATAAACATTCAACAACAATCTGAAAATGATGCAAATTGGCAAAACTTGTGATTGCCGAATTTCAGATTTCTACCTCAATGGTTTACCTTTACACCTTTTTTAGTGTTGCCATAATTGCCCTATAGAAACATGATAAAATTTTGTAGTATAACTGTATAATGACATGATGACATTGTTGACATACAATCAATCAACAATGTTTTGTGAATTGTGATTATTGTAAACAAAACATCTTTCTGTAAAAAATATCTCGAATTACAAGGCTTCTTATAAGCAAGCGAGGTTATAATGATTTTTCCGTAACATTAGAAACTGGTAGGTACCTTATTACATTTAGTTGTGTTCGTGAAGTACATTGCGTGAAGTCTCTCACTTTTTGGTTTACTTTAATACCAAACTTGTTTATTTTTCAGATGGAAATAAAATGCATGGATCTCGGCGTGTCATAACATTTTGTCTGCTTACCACAGTTTTGCCTTCGATTCTAATTGTGTTACCCTTGTATCTGAGAAATATAAGATATGCTGATGTTATGTATAAAATATCAGACTCAGATGTTATCCAAATTCATAAAGGTCAATCATCAATATTTTGTGAAAAGCATTCTTTAAAGATGAATACCACATTCAGTGCATTCCAAATGAAAGGTACACCAGAAATATCAAATAAGCAGAAACATATTCGATTAAAAAAGTCTATGACCTTACCAGATGATACATTAGAATATTGGGGATTTTATTTATTAAAAGGGGCCGCTGTTGAATTGAAAGCTTGTTCTCAGCATAAAGGTTCCAAGATTCTAGTTGTAAAAGGTGACAGAATATTGAACACTTGTGGAATTTTAGAAGGATATAACATGCAAGACAAAGATCTCCCAAAAGTGGAACACCAAGGAGTTCTAGTGACATTAGAGAAACCTGATGGGAGACATAAAAACAATAATACTCCACATGATAATGAAGACTTTATTGATGCAAAAGCTAATAACAAGAAGAGCCCACAGGACTTAATAGTAAATGATAATGCCAAAGATGACTATTATGCAAGAAAAGGAATACATAATGATCAAGAAAGACTAAGAAGAAATATAAAAAATATACCATTGCATAATCCTAATACTTTATTAGATACTGGAGTATATCATGGAGGAAATGCCTTGAATGGTACTGTGAATCTCCAGGAACCTATATCTAGATTTGAGAATAATTTGCAGGAATGTTTCCATGATACTATTTTAATAAATCGCTTATTCCCCTTCTCCATGCAGTGCAACAGTACAAATTACTTAGAAAATACCACCATCCTCAAGGTAGTTCACGAAGTACTCCTTGATGGATATTATTATTATATATTCTATACAGATAATGGAGTTAATGATATACATGCAATTTTCGATATTTATAAACCAACATTCCAATATGTAAATAATTCTGAGGCTAAAGTTTGTGTTAATAAAACCGAATGTGAATTTAACATTGACTTCTTTAGCGATGAATTAGTTATAGTTGAAAAACCCACAAAAGAAGGTTTACAAAATGAAGAAAGCGATTCTTCAATTCTAGTATCCATATGTCATCCTCGAATTTCTGTCTATATATTTTTTCCTATATCTGTCTTGTTACTTGTACTTCTTTTTGCATTTTTATGATATTTGTTAATAATTTTATTCCATTTAATTTTAGTCAATGTGAACATTACCAGAAGTGTGATATTAATTTATTAAGTTTTTAGCGTTTTGTTATGTTTAGTGATGTTAGTTAATGTTTAAAAGTTGTGAAATTACATTACATAATTATTGAAGAATAAAGGTATAATAATTATTGTGTTTATTCTATACAAATAAATAAAATTGAAGTGTCTGTTTGTAATTTCAAAATCATAGCTTTTTACTGATTGCAATGAAAGTATACAAGGTGGAAGGGAAACCGAAGCTAAAACCACGTATTGAGAATGTTTGCCACGTATTCAGAACATCATTCTGAACCTGGGGCTGTTTTCTACAAAACTACAAAATTTCCATGTCCACATAGGAATACCGGCACACATGCCAGTCCCTTTATTTGTATGTATCCGTATCTTTTTTTGGCATTACGAAAACGAGCGAGATAGACATACGACTTTCCGAAATCGAATCGAAGCGTTGAGAATACGGGGGCAGGTCCCATAAAATGTCGGAAGCTCTTTCCATGCGGTGTTCGGAATGATATACTGAATACGTAGCAACCGTTTTAGCGTCGGTGTTCCTTCCACCCTGTATATTATCTCTATTGAGTATTTATTAACCGACTTAAGTGTCACGGTGGACTGTACTGAATATTAAAAAACAATAAACAGTTATTTAATTAATTAATAGATCCGCAACGACTTTTGCTTATGGTAAAGTGCGCCGTTTTCTTATTACCAGTGTCAAAGGTATAAATTATATACAGGTGGTATAAATAAATGATTACTGCTCCAATATGTCATAGTAGGACGAACAGAAACTGGTCTCCCTCGTGGTCATACTAGTGGGACAAAATAGTAGGACCACGAGAAAACGGCGGTAAAGTGTAACATGGCGACGTTAGTTCCGACTATGGCCACGCGCCAGTAGATCCATGACGTAGTTTGTCGTGACAATGACGGTCCCTTGATCGCAGAATCCGATACTCGCATCTATATAACCAAATATTAGTACTCGTTCAACCTCAAAAAATTTGCGTAAATATTTATGCAGCGGTCAAAACAATAGTAAATCTATTTATTTCTTCCATCTATCTATTATAAATATAGAGAGTTTGTTTGGTTTAACGCGCTATTCTCAGGAACTACTGCTTAGAATTTATAAATCATTTTCGGGTTGGATAGTCCATTTATCGAGGAAGGCTAGCCTTCCTCGTATTGATCGCAGCAATCATGCTGCGACCAATACGAGCGGAGCATCAAACAAAAATGTAAAGCAGACGCAGTCGCGCGAGTCTAGTACTTAGATAAAACACAAAAATTCTTTCTACCTATGTCCGTTATAGACTTTGAAACCATCCAACCGATGTGCCCAAACCGGTTTCATATTATTCTTATGTGCATCTGGATTGAGGACCCATTTTTTAAATCCTTGCGAAACGAAATAAGACTTAAAGGGGAATTAGTAAAAACTTAAAGCAAAGGGCCATGAATTTGTTAAACGTTTAAAACTGTTATGATTAAATAACTTGGGACCTAATGACCAATCCAAACGCGTGCATAAAGTGGTATAGCCTTAATCTCAGAAAGTACTATCTCAGAGTTCATCAAAGAATTAAGTAAAGATTTTCTTAAATATTTTAAGTAATTCCCAAATCTGTAGAATATGACATTACAGATTTATGGCGGTATATCTAGGGCCCTCCAATTCATTAGTCTTTACTGGAATCTGCTAAACATGAAAATATCTGAAGAAATACATAAATACGACTTTAATATATTTTACATAAATACCTCTGTGAATTAGTTAATTACAAAGAAATAATGACATTAAATATTAATTGTTAAAAAGTAAATGAACGTCGAATTTTACTAAAACATCTGAACTGAGAGCCCAATATTTTCGCCATTACTGAATATGGTCAACCTCGTAGATTAACGCAAATTAGAATAAGTTCTTTTACATTTTTTTTAATGTAACATCGTCTGTTCTTCTAAACGCCATACCTACTTTGGGAGAAAATTGATTTTTTATTTTTTACAGGTGGAAATTGTAGGGTACATCAATGACTAACTTTTTTGGACTGATCATTATATACTCATATACAAGTTATTTTTTTAAGCGACTAAGTAAAAATATTTGTTGCTTGAACTGTCGGAAGTGATTGTGTTTTGTGTGGTGCAATAATTTAATAGTCCAGTAATAGTAGATTATGCACCAAGGGGATAAGGTCTTACGCCTCGGGCACTATTTTGAATCCCAAATGCAGCGACGGATTCTAGGGCTCCCGAGCAAAGCCTTGAGTTAACTCCTGAGCGAATTAAGACTAGAATCCTGAGAGAAGTGAGGGATTTAAGCTAGCCTAAGATAGGTGTCTTCGTTAGGCTAGCTTAAATCCACAATATATATATGTGACAATTTATTGTCAGAATTGCACATCATCGTCATCAATGTTACCTAGTCATTACCAGCTTCTAAACATGTGTGCCAAATTTCATAAGTGTATGTATGTATGTTGTCGATGTCCGCACACATCTCAAAAAGTACGAGTCGAATTGCAAAAAAATATTTTGTAGTTGGACTAGGTAGTTTAACTTAGGGAATAGTGCAAGTTTCACTAAAATCGGTTCAGTGAAACTTGTTGTTCAGTTAAGCAGGAAAACGTGTCGATTGCTTAACTTCTTATCTGGCGCTGGCTTCCTGAAGATCACTAAGTTAGGCCCTGAGCTCGTATCCTGTCCTGTGCCTTTGGAAGATTTATGAGTGAGTTGATTCTGTGTTTACGAGGTTAGTTATGGCGCATTAAGTCGGTCTCCGAATGCGGCGATCGGATTCGGTTTAACCGAATTGATTCTTCGAATTGGGCTGTTTACATCAAGCCGAACTATGTACTCGTGTGTGAATACGGCTAACCGATAACCCGTTTACACTAGTCGGTGACCGAATACGGGCTGCAACCGAATCGGTCAAAACGATCTAGTTTATAGGAGCCATTAATCGGTAATCAACGTCGTAAATCGATATTATTTTTGGTTAGGAGGCAGTTCGGGGTGGCAATTGAAATGCAAAGTTGTTAGGTTAACAGCGTGTTTCTAAAAATTACGTAAGTAAATAAAAATGTTTAATTTGTAAAAAAAACTAAACCGACTTCAAAACTATAATTTATTCTAGTGCCTGTAATGGTCTAATTGAAATAAATGCTTTGAGTTGAGTTTAGTTACAATGTAAAATTGGTAGGCACTTGACAATCATTTGTGCGAGATACCACGGCCAACACAAATACTAACAAAAAAATAACTGACAGAGAAAAAATAAAGTGGAAAATAACTTTTCTTTCGGAAGTCGGTGGCAAAAAAGTCAATGAAACAAACAATAGTCACAGTTTTTTGCAAAAAAGTTTTTATTTTACCCTTTTTAGTTATCGTATCACACAAACCCTTGTCAAGTATCAATTTCGCAATTTATTTTACTTGGACGACATATTTTTCCACCAATTTTGATTTAAAAACCAAACTACTGAACCGATTTTGATGAAATTTCAATGGGACCAATCGGGAAGTATATCCTTTTAGATAAGATTTTTTCAAATCGGTTCATAAATGACGATTTTTTGAAGTCTGTTAAAAAGTGGATAATACCTAACTTTCGGAAGTCGGTGGCATAAAAGTCAACGAAACAATGTCACCTACTTCCGAAAGTTAGTTATTTTGAAGTCTGTTATACTTTTGCAAAAAAAAAAATGTCGGTAATTTTGGAGCCATCATAAAATTGATACCACGGCATTTTTCTACGACTGAGTTTGACCCCGACTATTTTAGTTGAAAAGTTCCGCTAGAACTATCAACATAGCATCTTCTACCTGAAGAAGTTCGGATTATGCCTTCTGCGCCTAGTTGTTTTCGGAGCGAGAAACAGTCTGCGTCAGGATGGCTGGACCAAGAGAGATTTTAGAGGTTTGAGCAATACCAAGCTTTTATACCTATTTTATACTATTTGGTACCAGACATCAAAAAACTAGTACCTCGCTGAAGAGGGAAAACTATTACGAGGAAAGTGGCCAGCCATTCTGACTTCAGAATGGCTGGACCAAACTGGTTTCACCTAGTTGTAGGCGTTATAACTAGTTCATCTTTTCGTTAAAATATAGTACCTCATCAGTACCTCAACATATATTTTTCTCATATTTTTTCGATAAGCCATAAATAAGTTACACCTACAACAAGAAGAACTCGCACTTGCCCGGTTTTTCTACCCGACTGCGACTGCGGTGAAGCCCAAAAGGAGTGTTATTTAAGCCAGTAATTAAAAATTATTGTGAAATTGCATGGAAAATCCAAATAAAATCGAAAAATAGTAACAATTTTATTTTTCCATACAAACTGGTCCTACCTATCAAACATTTTATGCGTGCGGTCAGAAATAGAAATTACATTTAAAATAACTTGACGACTATGTAGGTGGTAGGTAGTAGTAGTAGGTAGGTAGGTAGGTAGTAAGTAGGTAGGTAAAAGGTAGGTATTAGGTAGGTAGTAGGCAGGTAGTAGGTAGGTAAAAGGTAGGTAGTGGGTAGGTAATTATGTTTATTTTTGTACAAAGAAAATTAATAACTTACTAATTTAGGTATGACATATGACGCTTGAAATATTTACAGAATATTTAGTTATATTCACTTTAAAAATAAGTAATTAAAATAAAACAAATATTTAAGGGGGGCTTCCCATACAACAAACGTGATGTTTTTTGCAGTTTTTTATAGATAATGGTATAGAACCCTACGTGCGCGATTTCGACTTATAAGTACTTGGCCGGTTTTTATTTTTGTTGTATTTATCCTATTTATTTATTTTAAACATATTTAGTTTCGTTATAAAGTATCTACGGGCAAGTGCGTGTTCTTCTTGTTGTAGGTGTAACTTATTTATGGCTTATCGAAAAAATATAAGAAAAATATATGTTGAGGTACTGATGAGGTACTATATTTTAACGAAAAGATGAACTAGTTATAACGCCTACAACTAGGTGAAACCAGTTTGGTCCAGCCATTCTGAAGTCAGAATGGCTGGCCACTTTCCTCGTAATAGTTTTCCCTCTTCAGCGAGGTATTAGTTTTTTGATGTCTGGTACCAAATAGTATAAAATAGGTATAAAAGCTTGGTATTGCTCAAACCTCTAAAATCTCTCTTGGTCCAGCCATCCTGACGCAGACGAGAAACAGAGCGGGAGCGCAACTACCACGGCACGCGTTCAGCAGCACGCGCTGTTTCTCGCTCTAGCAATCAACGGTTCTAAGCGACAGAAAAGGATAGGAGTATACGCACCCCTACGAGATACAATGCGGCAGAGAATCGTCGATACGAACACTTTGGTATTTGAAAGGATCCGGTTGTGCTGTAGTCGATATGTACAACTCCGTGATAGAACTTTTCTATGTGAAATATCTGGTCCGAATTTCAACGGTTTCCATCAGCATATCTTAAATACTCAATCGATGTTGTTCGCATAAGAAAGTTAAATTATTGTAACCCTGTCAATAGCTTAGCTCCCAATAGTAAAGTCTAGCGCATGCAGAACCAGTTCCGGTTCAGTGGAAAGAACCAGTTATGCATGCCCTTAGTCACATTGATACGGTTTGTTATACCTACAAGAGCACAAACACCCGTATCTATAGTAAACTTAGTAATTTTTTTTTTTACAAACATTGGAACGCCGTCAATCAATGAGTCGTATCCCTTCTTTTGCAGTACCCAAAGATTTTCTCTAACTTACGACACACCATACTGGTTTCAAAAAATAAAATACTTGCCAGAATGGGTTGATTCTAGAGGACGATTGATAGAAATATATGATTCAGTTGAGGTCAGGGTAGATGTATAAAATTTCATTGCTTCCGGTCGGTTCAAATTACCGTAGACATACAGGAACACGTCATAGCAACAACTAGTATGTTCGTAACTTGAAATTCAATTTTTTCATACTGTTCCTGTTAGCAACGCAGCTCCAGTTGATCAAATCTGGAATGGCGAGCATAAGAATATTATCGTAGTGATTTGGGTAGGTACTATCGGTGATATTGAGAGTACAGAAAATCGGTCATGCGTTTATATCTGAATATTGATTGTCACAAGTGTTTATAAGCTAAAATTAACAATTATGGTATTTGGAATAAGATCAGTATTGTTACTTATATAAAGATAATAATATTAAGTAAGCGTAGGAACCTTAATTATCATTTTTTGTCAAAAGTCACTAATACTTCGAACAAAATTTATTCCAAAAATATAAATAATTCGAAATGAACATAAAAACCATGTAGAAAACAATCGTTTAAAAATTAAAATGCAAAAGCAAATGTAAAAGGGAATACAGGATACAATAAGGACCTGTCAAAGGAAAGTAATGAACATATTGAGGAAATTTTGATTTATTATTTCCACATAGTTGTGTCCAAAGTGCGTTTCACAGGCTCAGTGGGTAGATCTTCTGTAAAACAAAATTTACACAATTCAATACAATTGCTTTAGAGAAATTAAGGTTCCGATCGGGAATGGAGCGCTACAATTTTCAAGTTTATCAATAACAATACAGTTGAGATATTTCATTATATTTATTTAGGGTATTACAAAAACAGTTACCATATTATGTACAACTGGAAAAAAAGTTACAATACAGTGGGTTTCCTTCTAGAACTTTTGTGATTGAAATAGCCTCTCCAGTACCCGATGAGACCTCTGTGCAAGCGGCAAAGAGGCCTGCGCGGAACGGGGGCCATCCGGCCGAGCCGGTCTTACTCCTAACTATGTATATTAAACTTATATTGATACGTCTATTATAGTATAATGTAATCATTAATTAAACTAAAACGATTATATCGGTCCGAACGAAATGAGTTCCAATGAAAATTCGGCACAGCGGTTATTAGAAGGCTCCTCCTAATACACACACCTTATAAATATCGCAATAGAACGCAGGACACAAAGTATAAACCGGGTAAGCGTAGGCGCCTCAGATGAGGTTAGCCACATCGCTGGGCATTTCCGAGATGCTTGTATGGTAGAACTCCTCAATATCCTTGAGCGCTCTCCTATCAGCTTCAGTGACAAAGTTGATAGCAATTCCTTTACGGCCGAAACGACCACCCCTTCCAATTCTGAAAAAAAAAAGGTATAATTCCTGAGTACTAAGTTATACATAGGTAATAAGTTTAATTTTGAATAAGCCACAGGACCAACTACTACCGTTCTTTCACAGTTAGGCCCTTTCCCGATTCGTTGGCAAGATAGCAGTGTGCTATAGCATGCTCTGTAATTTCTGTGTACCAAAACAATACTGTACTGGTTTTATTTACGAACTTGACGTTGTCTCGCGAGAAAATGTCGTCTTTGAATGATCAAGATGCTGTTGCGAGTTATACGAGGGCAGGCCCAGAAATACCTGGCCTATTGACTAAGAAAATACAAAAAAAAAAATCCAAGTTTTTGAAGTATATAAATAATAGGAAAACTTAAGATTTTTAGTCTAAATTGAGTCTACTTAGTCCCTCGATGTACTTTCTCAAAAACTCGATTTTATGGCCCTGAATTTTGGGTTAAAACTCGACTGAAACATCTTCACTGCTCTATTAAAAAAATTAAAAAATGTCAACTATTTGATATAGTCAGTGAACTTTCACAGGATAATAATACATTTTTATCCAAGTACAGAATGTCAAAGCAAACCTTCCAAGGGCTTAGAAATCTTGTTAGGCCAGCAGTAATCAATCAAATCGTTTAAAACGCATCTTGTCTCTGTATTCAGCGAGCGCCCCACTGGATGTTTTTATCGAGGCACGGTAAATCGAAACAATTTTTCACCTCTCGCAGGCATACTAAGCCAATCACGAAAATATAGGCGCGCTCAGTGCGCTTTCGGTACCGGGTATACAGAGCATGTTGATCCCGCACCGACAAATCAGAAAAGGGCCTTAGTTCACTTTGATTGACTATCGCTGTCAAAATGAAATGATGATCTTTATTGTTAGGGTTAGTTCAGACAAAGGAAAAATCCTCGCGCAAGGTCAAGCATCCTCTGGTTTCCAAGAGAAACTCGGTTCATGACGGTGCGACATCGAGAAAAGGTTCATGGACGCGCGAAAACAACCGCCGGGATTGCCCGCTTTCTCATTAGATTAGCATCGTTCGACTATTATGTCTTTGTACTAAACATATTTTTCAATATTGAATGCGCAAGCTCCGATACGTGAGCACGACAGAACTTGCTCGAAGAGGCGCGCGATGTCCGCGTCGATATTCATACAGTTAATGTACGGTCTTATTTTCAATGCAGACAGTACATTGCTCAAGCATTTTGCCATTTCTGAACTGATCCTTACAATAAGGTGGTTGTTGAGTCGTGGCTATTATACACAAACTAACTATGATATGACTGTACACTCTAGCCATATGTCGTACTTTTATTCATGACATCAATTAATGTAACAAGAGATGAAATAAAATCCAACATTATAATGCAGCATGAGCAATACTCCTAATGTTAACATGTTCACGAAAAACACTTACCGGTGAATGTAGTTTTCACGGTTAGTGGGCAGATCATAATTAATGACGCAAGAGACTTGCTGCACGTCAATACCACGGGCAAGTAAATCAGTAGTGATCAGGACACGAGAGGAACCTGTACGGAACTGCCGCATAATCACTTCACGCTCACGCTGGTCCATATCGCCGTGCATAGCAGACACAGTGAAATCACGCTCATGCATGGATTCAGTCAACCAGTCCACCTGAAATATAATGACATGTTTATAAAAAAACTGGTCGCAGATGTTTCAAAAAAACTGCTTTGATTCTTTGCTTCTACATACCATACCAATATCTTGGTAGACACAGTCCCTTAATTTCTTACAATATATTGTGAACAAAAAGAGTCAATGTTAACATTTTATTGGCAATAAATAGAATAGCCTTACTGTATTGAGTCTTGCAGACTCTGTACTAGTGTTAAACTTTGTATAGACAGGTATAATTATAGAATAATCTTACTGTGTGGAGTCACACATTATACAAGGAGTAGTTTATCACATCACAACCATATCTTATGTGTGCGAGTTCAGCTCCATCTGTACGAGTTTCTAGCAAATTTTATGAGATTTGACAACTGTCCCAGAAAGTATGGGATTGTTTTTTAAACATAATACAAGTAGTTACCTTGCGACGAGTGTTGCAGAAGATAACAGCCTGAGCGATGGAGAGGGTGTCATACAAGTCACAGAGGGTGTCCAACTTCCATTCTTCGAGTTCAATGGCAATATAGAATTGTTTGATACCTTCCAGGGTTAGCTATAAAACAAATAGAAAAATGCATTTATCGAAAATGATTAAATATGTACTTTAAGTGGGCTCATTATTGCAATGAATCCTCTTAAGAAATCAAAAGTAGCATTAATAATGATTTACCAAATTTAAAATTAGAACTTTGTGGTTGCAAGCGCTACTGCTGAGCACGAGGTCTTAGGTTCTATTCCCAGGTGGGCAGTGTTATTGAGTTTTTCCAAAAGTAATTTCTCAGTCGTAGCTATGGAGTCTGGACTTGTGCTCAGTTGATGGCTTGCCCTCTATTACTTGGAAACATAACTGGCAAAATGAGGTTGTACTATTAGGTACACTTCTGCCTAGCTCTTAAGGTATTACAGGGTATTATTGTTCTGTTATCACTGATCTATTTGATTTTCAAAGATGTGACATCTAGCATCCGCACTGGACCTGTGTGATGGATTACAGCCCTTGCCTCCCTCTCATGCTGGCAATAGGCTTGCTGTATAGCACCTTATGCACTAATGTTAAAGTAGTTATTAACTGAAGATTACATCCAAAAATGCTCTAAATGACTGTGCAGTGGACTGACTCATGATTTGATTTGAAAAATAACCTTGTTATAAACTATTTAAGTATACATAGACATACTTCTTCCTTTTGCACAAGAATGCGCACAGGGTCTCTCATGAAGCATCGAGACACCTCAAGTACATCATCAGGCATGGTGGCTGACAGCAAAATAACTTGCACATCAGCAGACAGCATCTTGAATACATCATGGATTTGATCTTTAAATCTGAAATGTTTTTCAATACGATTATTGGCATGGCTGAGGAAGTACTTTAGAAATTAGAAGTTATTTAGCAAAAAAAAATTACACTTCTATCAAAGCTTTGATGAATAAAATTATATAAACATGTCCATGTAAGTAGGCTGTGAATCAGAGTCTGGTGGTTTCTACCTGGCTGATGGCAGTTGGCTCACCCTCATTGCATGGGACATAAACATAACTGGCAAAATGTAGTTGTACTATAGGTATACTTGTTATGCCTTTAAAAAAACAAGTTTGTGTGTGTATATACATAGATACTGTAGTAGCTAGGGTTAAAAGCTTAGATAAACATGACATCTTTTGAAGTACAAACTTTTCTTTTTTACAAACAATCATGTTGAAAAATAAATGATAGTGTGACTCACCCCCTGGACAACATTTCATCAGCTTCATCAAGGACAAATAGCTTGATAGTGTTAGCACGCAGTGCACGGCGAGTTATCATGTCGTAGACGCGACCAGGCGTGCCCACCACCACATGTACACCACTCTCCAGCTGACGCACATCCTCGCGCACATTGGTGCCTCCAATGCAGGCATGACATTTAGCATTCAAGTGATCACCAAGAGCTATCACCACCTAAAAATATCACACTATTAATTCCAAATTCTAAGCATTAATGAATCACCAAACACAACACAAACAACACAGTTCATACCTTTTGGATTTGCTGAGCCAGCTCTCTGGTTGGAGCCAGAATGAGTGCTTGGCATTCACGAATACTGGTATCAATTTGTTGAAGAATTGAAATCGAGAAAGTAGCAGTTTTGCCAGTTCCTGACTGAGCTTGAGCTATTACATCGCGACCCTGAATGCAAGGCATAATAGCGCGCTGCTGGATAGCCGACGGCTTCTCAAAACCGTAAGCGTAAATTCCTCTCAGCAATTCTTCCTTCAAATTCATGTCATCAAAGCTTTCCACGACCTGATGCCAGTTAGTATCCAGTGCTCCTTGGAGTTCTGTCCCCGGAGGTCCATCGTAACTTCCTTGGTCTTTTGATGGCCCATTTTTGGAATCCTCCGGCCAATCTTCCGATCTGTGAAACCATAGTTTTTGACACTGAATAATTAACATTAATTCGATCCTAATACAAAGGTTAAGTAACCTTATTTGAATGAATTAGCAAAAATCATCAAAAATTGCATTATTGGTAGCACTTCTGTCAAATTGCCCTACCATTGTTGTAAAGTAAACGCTAGAATTGAGAGCAATAGATCAAAATCAACACGGATAATACTACAATATGTTTTTTACAAAATAAAGTAAAGAAATTATTACTAGAATGTAAAACACGTGCGCTGAATCAGACTTGCAATAATGTACTCCTACCAGCGCCATGTTGGCAATCGGCGACAGGGACATTGAAATTTTTCACAATTTAAGGCAAATTACATGAAATTACTAAGCCATAATAAAACCCACCGTTTTTTCTATGAAATATATCATATAAACTCGAGGTAGCAAGGCTCATTTAGCTCAAGAACTCAACTTACCTTCTTTCAGGTGAATAAGACATGTTCCAATCGCGGTAGCTGAACGGAAAAGAACTAGCAAAGCATAAGCAAGGTCAAGTTAAGTTAACAGAAGCTTTTTTTATAGGTTTCGTGAAATTGAGTTTTTTGGTATACAAATTGTACGACAATAATTTTAATATATTTTTTGATGATTTATAAAATTATTAAAACTCGATAAACGTGTTCGATTACAACAATGTGAATTACACTAAATTATTGAGGAATAAAATAGCGGAAGTACGTCACGACAATTTATGGAATACAGGCCCTCTATACACGAAATTCTCAACGCACTATCGATTAGTAGTCTATTGCCATTTTTATAAAAAAAAAAAACTTTTTCATAATATCACCTTTGCCTTACGCAAGTAATGTATTTTCATTATAAACTTCGTTTATTTTTTTCTTTGGTAACTAACATACAGAACAAAATAAAATAATGCCACCCCAGTAATGAAACATCAATGTAATAAGGTAATGCCATGCCGTTTGGGTGCAACGGCACGGCAAGGCAACCGCGACGTCCTGGCTTTTATTTAGTTAAGAGCCTTCTTGCAACATCGTTGTCAATAGTTTTGTGTAAATTATAGCGATAAAAGAAAACATTCATTTATTTCAAGTACCACATAGCCCAATAAAGATGACATCGATAATAATCGAAACAACGAAATATTATAATAACTACTAGAGAAGTTCTGAGTTGAGTTGATCAAAATATTTACCAACAAATAAGTGAACCGCGACTGGTTGACTTTGAAGAAATAAAATTTATTTTACATAATTACACAGAACACCTTTCATCTTCTTCAATCTTTTAAAATTAACGCATTTAAAAATACATACTTCCTGAAGGGTGCCGTCTTTTTTACCATTTTGGTATGAAACTTTAAAAACTCACGTTATTAACTAAACTCAAAAGTAAAATGAGGGAAAACTAACATTGTGATGGCAAAAGTCAAGCGACAGCAGTGCCACCTGGTCTTATTTTCAAAAACTAGAATTATTAACATCCCACCATTTTGCTCACCTAATTCGATCAATGGTGAAAACTGAGACATGAGCTAGCACGAGCGCGCGTTGTAAACGTAACGTAAATTCGTTGATTTGATTTACGTTTAAATAAGAATACTAGTTTCACATGTAATATTTTCATAATTTTAAGAATTTATTCACATCTATGGATGATTGTGTTTGTTGCAAACAATTTAACTAAAATGAGGATAATTAATGTATTTCAGATTAAAAAATCAATGTATTTAAGTTACGTTTACAACGCGCGCGCTCGTGCTAGAGCTTAAAGTTTACTTAACTTTAATTTACCTTTACACATCTAAGATACAAGGTAATTTTGTATCAAAAAGTCGTAGTCTATTCATTGTTCTATAGCACCATTTTAAGCCCAATGGTTAAATGCTCAATAGATTTGAATTTATGTGAATAAATTGGAATGAAGCCAACATGAAAAAACATACATAATTGTATTGTTTTTTCTTGAAATCATGCTTAGAATCATGCTACTTAAAACCTCTCAATCACTGAGAAGTAGCTGTTACTGATCACCGGTGACCAAAGTAGCAGTAGTACAGTTAAGTCTTTTTACCTCGGTTACCTTATAGGCTAGTTTTGGCTGCTCATCGCTCGATAGAATCTATTTCACCGACGTCATCATCATCATCATCATCATCTACAGTCCGAATTCACCAGCTACTGGGTAAGGCCTCTCTTTGCTTGCGCCAAGCTCCACGTCCCTGTGCCAGCCTCATCCAAGATATACCCGCGATTGCGTTGACTACAATGCATTAGTTTACATTGGTCAATACATCAAATTGACAGTCAGTCCTCTACTATAAGTTGTGTCAAACCGAATAAAAAATGTGACACTGATTGTCTCGTCTAAGATCCCCTTTGGTTTGTGAGTGGACTGCAACTGGCCGGGCCACATTTTTAGAAAACTGTAGCAGCATTTTGTCTTTGGTAATTTATCATAAACAAAAACCATTTTTGTTAAGTTGGTGACTTGTTCTTCCGGTCGTGTCTATGACTACGCTGCCATTTTGGAACGGCAGTGCTTTTTGTTCGTGTGAAGCGCTTGCTCGTTGTGAGGAGTAGATTGTGATTTAGTCAAGTGTAGTTTTATTTTAAGTCGAACTCAATCAAAATGAGCTGGCAAGATTATGTCGATAAACAGTTAATGGCATCCAGATGTGTTACAAAAGCTGCGATTGCCGGTCACGATGGGAATGTCTGGGCCAAGTCAGAAGGCTTCGAAGTAAGTTTTTCCTCTGTCAAGTTCTTACTACGCGGTCAGTGAGTTGCAAAATTTAATCTTGCTGTGAATACCAGTGCCAAATAGTGATATCAAGTGTAATTCGCATTAAGATCGACGGATGACGAATTCTTTATCCGGCGAGTTTGACAAGATGGCGACATGTGGTGGAGCCTGTTATTCGGATTAGAAATGTGAAATGCGCCGCAATATGAATGATATTGCTTTAAAGTCACAACGTTAAACAGTATTGAATTGCTATTACTTTTGCCATGTTGATGAATTTGTTGCTTCTAATTGTACTATATATGCAAAAGCCGAAACTACCGGCCGGTATATTGTCAGAATGCTAGAAAATTTTATGCGAATCCCGGTCAACTCTTTTGTTTAATAAATGTGTTCTGCACTAAACTCGTACGAAATTTATTTCGTTTATATTACTTATGAAATCTTCCTGGTTAAAATAAGCTAATGAATGACCTGTTGTCTCATTAAACCGATAAGTTACTCCATAGCAGACCATCAATTTTAGTTCCAGCTCAATTCATGCTCATTGCTCGAGAACGAGGTTTATGGCGTCCATTTACTTTAAAGATATTTCCTAACTCCCAAATGATTGTATTGAGGGTTACTGGCACTGCTCATGGACTTAAATTACAGAGGTACTATAACTTCAGTTAAAAGGATATGTATAATGCTTTGTTTCTACTAACTAGTTATCATACTTACTATAGGATAACAACCTTTGACAAAGCTTTCCCTCAATGAAAGATGAAAAAAACTTTGTGAGACAAAATTACAATTGGGTACAAAATTACAGGGCAGGATTATAATTTACCATAGTATATTTCCTAAAAAAAATATAAAGTTAAGTCGATGTCTAAAGGGTATCAAAAATTACATTTGCCAGGTGAAATTATAAAATCTATTGTAAATTGGTTTTACTTAAACTAACTAGCGACCTCAATAATCTTAACAGTCTAGTATGCTGCTTTTAACTTGTGATCCTTGACATAAATGTTGGTGAGCTTGACAGGTTGCAAAATTCGTTAGTAGCTAATCCAACTGGATGTCAAGTAATAACCAATATTTATTTTTTTGTCCAGTACCTTAATTGACAGTGAACAATTTTTTGGAGTCACATTTCCTCAATGACAGCTTGACTCGCAACCCTCTGTCTTAGGAATGAGAAAGACAAGTAAATTGTGTTTTGATGGTAAAATTTCCTTTTATACTGATGCCCTCATTTGATTCTCATTTAATTTTCTAGATTTTATTGGTGACCAAACACAACACTCAATTGTATTCTTGAAGGGCCAGGCAGAGGCATACCCTGTAGTAGTTGGGTGTTAACTTAATGTTTCACAAGCTCCTTGTCACTTTGCTCCTTCACCAGACCTCAGAATTAGCGTCTTGTTGTTTGTTATGTTAGATTAGTTTATCTGTCCCTGTATTCACAAACAATTCGATTTTTTGATTCAGAAAGTCATGTTTGCATTGCTTGCTTTCTTTCATAATGCCGAAAAAAAGATAGACAAATACAACTTATCAAATTGGAGCATTTGTGAATATGGGGGCTGGTTCACTAATTTAAAGTTGTATAACAGGAGGCTTTCAAATTCAGAACAAAAGAAGAATTGATATAAGTAGTCTTTCCTATTCTTCAGGAAGGCTACTAATTAAACCATGGCAAAAATTTATATTCATAGCTTTGATTTACATAACCTAATTTTAAACCAAAACTCTAGTTCCAGAAATCATTATCTTTAACAATGTTATGGTGAGCCTTTTGTTCCATTGCCAAATGGAAAACGGAACCCTTATAGATTCATCCTGTCTATCTGTCCATGCATATGTCATAGCCATTTTAATCACACAGTTAAAATTTGGAGAGTAGGTGCCTTCTATAAACCGCTACATAAATATGAAATTATGAAAAAAAATTGGGGTAGCCCTCCATATATGAAACTGAGGGTTGAAAATGAATATATCTACTTATATAACTGGTGTAGGGGGGGTATTTATCTCTTAAAAATGATATTATGGTTTCTTAAATACTTTTTTTCTTAAGTCAATGGTTGATGAAATATTTGCTTCTAATTAGAGATTATTAAATTAATTATTGACTTCTAAAGTAAGAGGAGGAATGAGAAAAAAATTAGGTTTGTAGAAAGTAAAAAAAAACTTTCAACGAAAATTGGTTTAAATTAGGGTTGACATTTAGTTTATGAGATATGGGGCTTTTTGTCAAACTGAGGCAGTAACTTTTTTCTTTAACAAACTATGAAAAACAAATTTAGTTTTGCCGTTGACTGTAAATTTACATATGAAGAGCTTTAAAATACTGTTAATTTATTGTTTGGTGCTATGGAACCTTGTGTGTGCGAATACGACTCACTCTTGGCCATTTTTTTTAATGTTGGTGCTATTTGACAAGCTTTGTTTTGCAGTTAAAACATTGTATTAAGTTTAAAGATTCCACATACTTCACAACACCACAACATCAATTTGCCATTAGAAGGGCAAAGAGTAGGAAGGACATGCCCAGTATAGCCTGATAAGTGATCATGAAAAATACATGGGGTGTAAAAAAGACCCATCGCTTAGCTGTCTTCTTTACATCTTTAAATCTAAGTATTCTTTACATCAAAGAAAGTACACTGAGCAAAAATGATTGCTGGAAAACTACTTCATTTTGGAAAAGTCACTGTTTTCGGTAGCATACAATGGAATGCAAACAATACATTATGACTATGAGTGCATGCAACAGTTTTCGGGTATAAAAGTTCAGTCATGTGTTACTTGGCAAAGAATAATTCATAAATTGAGGTTCAGCGATAATTCACAATTCTTTACTAAAAGGAGATAGATGAAAAGACAAGATAGGATCTGAGCACTGAAATTGAGCTGGCTCCTATGTATGACATATATAATTTATGTATTTAATTCTTTCATTCTGGAAATTCGTATGGTCTCAATAATCAGATGATTTAGTAAAAAAAGGTTTATTTTTGACTGACAACTACTCACATAACATCACTGTACAGGGCATAGATTCCTATACAATATATTTACCTATACATTTATTTTTGTTAACAGATATCAAAAGATGAAGTCGCGAAGATAGTGGCTGGTTTCGACAATGAATCACTGTTAACGAGTGGTGGCCTGACGATAGCAGGTACACGGTACATCTACCTCAGTGGCACAGACCGCATCATACGCGCAAAACTCGGCAAGGTCGGCGTGCACTGCATGAAGACACAGCAAGGTAGGCATCTGTTGTTATTATGTGAACATGCTGTAAGGGCTGGTTAATTATAAACTACTTCTAAGAAATGTACATTGTTATAATACTGCCGCATCTTTCTAAAATATAGATTGTACAACTATGGCAACACAAGATAAAAAATATAAACAAATAAGACAGTTCAGTAGCTTAAAGCTTTATAAATACCAATCCTTTAATTTTATGTTGATAGGTAGTTGTTATGAATTAGATCTGTGGAGCATTTTCAATATTCTTAAGTTTTGGTTGCGACTTGGATTTCCAGGCATAGGTGAAATTACAACTGATATTTACTGGACCACAATCAAAACTAGTCTATCACTTCATAATTCCAATTGAAAAAAATAATATTTAATACCCTGACAAAGTGCTGTCTTTATCCTTCAGACTTGGGTTACAAATGCCACAACCTCATTAGACTATTCAGACTAGTAAAGGGTAAATAGGGTTTTCTGCAATAAGTTAATTTTTAAAAACCTTGACAATATGTGAGATATGATACTGAACTATATTACATATCTTATGCGAACTGATTACCAAATATAATATATATATTTATACCCAATCATACATAATGAACATGTTCGAAAAGACAATAAAATGAAAACGCCCCCCTCCCTTTTAAGTTTTTCTGTATCTGGTGCCTAGCTCAAACCTTTCAACATACTCATCGCAACTTTCGAACCTCTGCTGCATTGTAATTTCTTACGTATTCATACACCAGTTTCGATCCAACCAAACAGATTTACAGTTTATTTCGCAGCAATAATATATAAATATAGATAAAGTAAACAATTAAGAATGTTAGTCAAGCTGTGTTATACAATATGTAAAAAAAAAACCTGTCCGATCCGCGAGAATATTATTAGGTATCGAGAATAGATTCTTAGTAAAAAAAAATACCCTGATGAAAATTAAATAAAATGTAGTTAAATCGTGGAATTACATGGCAACACAGGGGCGCCGGCGATCGCTTCTCAGTTAGTGATGTCGCAAACAAACAATTGACGATAGAACAATTAATGCCGAAGATGGTGTTGTCACGTTTTAAAACTTTGTTATATTTTAGGGAAATGGGGGTAATTTGGGGCAAAAATCATGCATTTTAAAATTCATTAATATTTTTACTCATGAATTTATGTTTCTTATTTATTTGGTTATTTCTTTGGTATATCTATATGCCCCTTTCGGATCGGACAGGTTTTTTTAACCGACTTCAAAAAATGAAGGAGGTTCTCAATTCGGTTGTTTTTTTTTTGTTTGTTACCTCATATAACACCGTCATTTATGAAACGATTAATATTTTTTTTCTTATGTGAAAGGATATAGTCTCCGATTGGTCCCATAGAAATTTCATCTAAATCGGTTCAGTAGTTTGGTTTCTAAATGAAATTGTGAAATTTAATTGATACTTGATGACAAGGATTTATATGAGACCATAACTAAAAAGGATAAATAAAAACTTATTGACACAAAATAACCGACATCCAAAAAAGAACACCAAAAAGGAAAATAACTTACTTTCGGAAGTCGGTTGCAAAAAGTCAACGGAACAAACAATACTCAGCGACTTCCGACGGTAAAGTTATTTTCCACTTTTTTTGTGTTCTTTTTTGTCAAAAAGTTTTTATTTTTAGTATATTGTATATTCACGCACGAATCGTAGCGATGACAATTACATGACTTTGATATCGCGACAGCCCTATACGGAAGTGGCAGGGCCAGGATGACCTGGTATTCTTTGATGAAGACAGGCCCTTAGTTACCCCAGAGAGAGAGAGAGAGAGAAGTGGGAAGAGAGTAGGAGGTTTTATGTTGCAGTCTAATTTTATTTATTTACTAGCTGTCCCGGCGAACTTCGCACCGCCTAACAGTCAATGAATCCTACCCCGCCTACCCTACCTGCCCCACCTACCCTACCTACTCTACCCACCCTACCTACCCTGTCTACCCCACCTACCCTACCTACTCTACCCCACCCTACCTACCCTATCTAACTACTTCCTAGTACCTGCCTACCTATCCTACTCTCCTAGTACCTACCTAACCCTCCTAGTACCTATCTACCAATCCTACCCTCCTAGTACCTATCTACTTATCCTATTCTCCTACTACCTGCCTACCTATCCTACTCCCCTAGTACCTACCTACCTAGCCTACCCTCCTAGTACCTACCTACATATCCTGTTCTCCTATTACCTGCCTACCTATTCTACCCTCCTAGTACCTGTCTACATAATTTATCCTATTCTCCTAGTACCTGCCTACCTATCCTACCCTTCTAGTACCTACCTACATATCCTATTCTCCTATTACCTGCATACCTATTCTACCCTCCTAGTACCTGCCTACATAGTCTATTCTCCTATTACCCGCCTACCTATCCTACTCTCCTAGTACCTACCTACTCTCCTAGTACCTACCTCTCCTACTCTCCGAGTACCTGCCTACATATCCTATTCTCCTAGTACCTACCTACCTATCCTCCTCTCCTAGTACCTACCTACTTATCCTACTCTCCTAGTACCTACCTACTTATCCTACTCTCCTAGTACCTTCCTACCTATTCTAATCTCCAAAAAGATTTTATTTCATATTCAATGTTTACAATAATTAAAAAGACTAAAATTAACTAACTACAAACTATAAAAGAGCATCAAAAAACTCCTCCTCAACGCTGTCAGCCGGTAATGTGCCCAAGAGAAAAAATTTAAAAAAAAAATTTAAAAAATTCTAATCTCCTGGTACCTACCTACCTATTTAAGTTTCTCGAGGCCGACCACTATTTATGTACTATGTATTTTGTGACGATGCAATTTTGTCGCATTCGGACGACCCGAATGGCGCAGCGGTAGTGAGGCTGCCTTACGTTCATAGGGTTCCGGGTTCGAATCCCGGTAGGAGCAAGTGTTTGTGTGATCAGCATGGACATTTGTTACCGAGTCATGGATGTTTATATGTATAATAAGTATGTATGTAGTATATGAACTATCTGGTGTCCACGACACAAGCCTCGTTGCTTAGTGTGGCACCAGATGGCGTTGTGTGTAATGTCCAGCGATATTTATTTATTTATTCGCGATTCACTTTTGTCGAGTTTCGGAACGCGACATTAGATCCTCCAACGCGCACACGAATTTGAACTTTATGCAGCGGTAATAGATTACAAATTGACTCTCCATTTTATTTAGAAAACGTTTGTATGGGAAATAGAAAAGTGCTGTTTTGGCGGTTTTCCCGGCAATTATTCGATTTTTTCTCAACTTTTAAACCTTCCCTAGACCTCCACGATCATTTCAAACCCAAGATAAGATAAATCCGTTCAGCCGTTCTCGAGTTTTAGCGAGACTAACGAACAGCAATTCATTTTTATATATATAGATTTCCTTTACACATGGCGGGAAAGTCTGACAACCAGTCTTAACAAGGGGTATCGTATTACGCAGTACTAGCTGGGTTGTGGATGTGGATGGTCAGATAGGCAGTCGCTCCATGTAAAATACTGGTATTCAGCTGCATCCGGTTACACTGGAAGCCGACCTCAAAATATTTGGGAAAAGGCTAGGCAGATGATGATTTCCTTTACACATTATTTTACATTTTTAAATATTTCTTAATAGAACATACAAAAAAAAAACATTTAAAACTATTAAAAAATAGTAGCCCACTGGTATCGGGATCAGGGTCCAAGTTACTGGCGGTCAGGGCTCTAGAGAGAGGAAGAGGAACCTCTTAACAACACGAGCCGTGTCCAGGAGTACCGCTTTCTGAATTAAGCCATTGGCTGAAACGACTATTGGCACAATGATCGCTGAGTTCACATCCCACATGTCGACAACCTCGCGAGCTAAGTCAAGATACTTGATTTGCTTATGTGTCTCGACTTTCACGAGGTCCTCGTCATGCGGAACCGTTATGTCAACAATCATTGCGCGCCGCTTTGATCGATCCACCACCACTATATCAAGCTTGTTGGCCACAATAGTCCTGTCAGTGATGATGGATTGATCCCAGTACAGTGTGATATTGCCATTTTCGAGAACTAGGTCGGGCACATACCTATAGTACGGTACTTCCGATTCCACAAGGTTGTATTTCAGAGCAAGTTTCTGATGGATAATCCTGGCTACAAGGTTGTGTCTATGCAAGTACTCCGTTAGCTAGACAAGAACATACAGAGATAATGTGACGGATTGTCAACCGTGCCGTCCTTCACAATAAATCTCCGGTAGTTATTCGACATCATAACTTCATATACATAATTGCACAGACAAAACCTTCGGTTTCTCCGAAGAGGTCCCCGGAAAAAGCTTCTGTAGAGCTCCTTACTCTGCAATACCTCCCTGCGGCCGTTAGTGTCAAGTACTACAGGTTTGCGCCAGTTCCCTTTGGCATGCTAATTATTGTTATGTTTATGACAGCTTTATTATAATTGTTATACATTATGCTCCTATGATCAGCCTTGTTATGTATGTGCTCTTCACGGATTAGAGTAACTGCAACCGCCGCAATTATTCATTATTTCGTAATATAAATGGTCTTTTATGTGCATATTACGTACAGTCAAGTTGTAATCTTCATAATATTAACGAAAAGGGAAAGTTTTCAAGGTACTTAAGCACGGTTATGTGCGGGGAAAGTGAATCAAAGTGACGGTCGTGCTCATTCTACAGCGGCTAGTTTATTTTAATGTTTTGTTTCAGCCGTCGTAATTTCTCTGTATGAAGAACCCATCCAACCCCAGCAAGCCGCATCCGTAGTGGAGAAGTTAGGAGACTATTTAATTACCTGTGGTTATTAGAGGTGAGTTCTAAAACTATCCTGTTAATTTTGAACGTTGTCGACACATTGCCAAGAAGACTTGAAAAACATCATTTCTTTCTTTTACAGATCGAAGCGCGCCGTGATCTAAGAATACTATAAGATAATATTTTTTCCACAGGGAAATAAGTAACTGCATTTTGTATATTCTATAAAGTGATAAGGACCGTTCATTTGTTTTGATATTCGATAAATTATGGCGTCAACAGTGCGTGATGCGTTTAGTAACTGTGTGCAGATGCAATTACTTTGCGGATTTTGGACCCTTTTTTATACGCTCACCGCTTCCATAAAGTAATTGTAAGCTGTAATGGTTTAAACATGTATTTTAAAGTTTGCTTTTAATGACCAGTATGGTAAAGCATATTCAGCTTTGCAAGCAGGTCTCAAAGCATGATGTATAGAGATTTTTTTTAGGTTTCTTCTCAAGCATTCTGATACTTTATCTGGCGTGTACAATGATCTAAATTATAATTATGGTAGACTTGAAAATAGCGTCACTAGCCACCTAGACAAAATGCCCGCGTACAGATGCTTGAAGAGAAGTTATAATAACCACGTAATGAAATTACTGTAACAACATTATACAACATATATATATATAATTATAAATAGCATTTGTGTAAGGGCTTGTTACAAATTGAAAGACACTGTAACCCAAGTATTACGATTATAATTGAAGATCTCTAGTCCCACTGGATCCATCGTGTGAGTAATATCCGACACATCAGTGCGTGGCGTACGAGGCCCGTGCCGCGACGCGCCGCGGCCGCGTCCTCCACAATGCCCGCTATTACAGTTTTCTGCTATGCTTTCTTTTTAATTGTGCCGCATTTATAATCTTGTGTAGTGAGTAATAAACATTTGCATTCTGTTCTATTCTATCTCTTAGCTGCAGAAATAGAAGCGCTCAATTACCCTGTATCCTCAGACAAGGCTTGCAGTAAACGAAGGGTGCATATTGTTTATATTTGATATTACTACTATAGCTTTGTACATTGTTTCTGATAAGCGATGGGAACTGTGTCTATCTAATAATAAAATGATTTGTATTATAATATTTTGTTTCTTTGAAAATCATCCAACTGAGTTGCATGTAGTAAAGGTGAAAGTAAAAAACCTCATTTTATTGCTAATGAACATAATTTATTTTCCTTTTGACAAAATCTACAGTATTAAGAGTTAAGTACACTCGAATACAAGGATTGGTATAAAATGTTTAAACTTGTAGCAATAATTATGTATCAAGTGATTTTGGTTCTTTAAAGTTTCAACACTCGAGGATTTTTCTCAAATGTAAATTATTTTCAGAGAATTTATGAAAAAGGTTTAGAGTTAAGTTGCATTACTATCTATATTTAATTAAAGTAGATTTTCTCTGATGATGACATACAAATTGCTGTTTATTCATTATTTTACTAAAGAGCATTTATAACAATATAATATCAAAGAACTTAAAATGTTATTGTTTTACTTTAATTACTACGTGGTTATCTACATTTCTACAAATCTATTTATACGAAAAGAAAACGCTTGTCGTGTATGAATAAAATACATAGGTACTTATCACATCTTAACGAATAAATTATGCATCAATAAAAAGCATGAATTATACAAATCAATCCACAATGTTTAATAATTATTATCCCTATACATCAGATTTATTAAAATAATAATACTCCAAGTCCCATAATGCCAAGACATCTTATAAGTTAATTTAACTAATTGATTCCGTAACCCAACAAGTTATTGATAACTGTACTTTCAACTACTGTAGTTTCGCACAACTGCTGTAGTATTGTGTTGATAATGTTATTTCATCGAATGATTGACATGACGTATTAAACGTGTTTCAAAAATATATGCGTCATGTTCGACTCTTCGTTCAAGCAGACACTTTTTATCGGTCTTTCTCCCCGAACTAATACGCTCGTTAATTTACACTTATCCTCTGAACATTTTCTTGGTTTCCATTCTTGCTGGGTGCGAGGGAAACAACATCATGAATCGTGATCAAGTCGAAATTCTCCCATGGTGTTTCTTCAAGGGTGCTCGAGGGAGTAATGACGAGATTTTTTCCAAAGGTTTCTGAAAAACCCTTTGCGTTGCTTCTGTCCTGGGTGCTCCTCACCTGTTAAAAATGAAAAAAAAGTCTTGTAATTTTAGATGTATACCGCTGGCACAGGGAAGAAGAGTGACAATGCATTTTCTTTTTATGCTTTCGCAACAACTAAGGGGCCATCCATAAATTGCGTCACACGTTAAGGGGGAGCGAGGGGGTCGACGAAGTGTGACATTATGTGCCAAGGGGTAGGTGGGTCCTAAATTTCGTGACGGCACAATTTAAAAATCTAAGCATTAAAAAACTAAAGTTGAACTATTAACGAAAAACTTGAAAATATTTCCAACTCCATCTGTATGGTCTGACAAGGACCGGGGGGGGGGAATCAATTAATGATGAAATTCGTGTGACGTAATTTATGGATGGGCCCTAACTGGAATGGATCAATTGACCAGGTGGCGTTCTGTTCTGCCTATGGTTACTTTAGTTACATAAGATAGTAACGAACACCTAGGTGCTGTGTAACTGGTAAGAAATTATTTTATAAACAAGTAGGCAAAATGAGAAGTTGCTATAAACGTTACACTGGTTGTAGATTAATTTGCTTCCGCTGCATGAAGATAGTATTTTCCTGTCGCTATAATTATGCCAATGATAATTGAAGCTAAAAAAGTCGCTCTGTGGTATGTTATTACAAATACCTAATAAAATAAATAGGTAAAGTTTGGAATGATTGTAAGCATACTGTTAAATTCAACGGCTAAAGGGTCGTGAACCCTCTATTGGGAACGCGAATGTCAAGTGTACGAGCGCGCCACAGTCGGCTTGCTCGTTGGGTGTCTCGACAAGCGGGTCGATACAACGCGTAGGTACACCCTGCCGCGGGCGGTGGGAAGAGCTTTCAGCCCGGAACGACACGAACGAACGCTGTAGTATCTCCGCCGTCCTTCTCTACCTCGCCCGGTCATAGGATCCAAGTTTAAAAATTGCAAGTTAGCATCAGATGTAAAATAAATGCCCAGTCAGTATGACCCATCGTCGACCAGAATAAACTTCAAGTCATACCCAATTTTGCCATGGGCATCTGATTGACATCTGAGATCTGAAAATAAACGCTCCTTGACATAGTTATGTGCCAATAGCACTTTTTAGTCGGCCAACCATCTTCTGTAGGGCCAAAGAGATTAATTATATTGTGTAGTATAATTTAATGTCTTTGTGTAGGGCCTATAATAATGTGATAGGTAGACCAAATACGTATATTTGGTGTCTACATTTTTACGTACAAAATCAATACAGAAAATTCAATTTACCTAGGTATTCAAAGACAACGTAAAAATACCAAATGTTGGTTAATTAACCGTTAAATTTACTGTTGCTGCGTTAGGTAGGCTAAAAACTTTATGTACGTTCACTTGCTCGCAGTCGTGTTCAGACGAACCTAATTAGCTGCACTTTTTTATTTCGACGCTCTGGATAGAGTCATGAATTAATTTAAAGCTCACAAGACCGTGAATGATTGCTTTTCAGCCAGATACCAATAATGCACCTCGTACATACCAACTTAATATATTCAAGTAAAATACACATTAGGTAGGCCGATATAAAAATAAGATGCCAAAATATCTTGTTTGAAAATACCGATATTTTCTCTATGCAGTAAGAGCTGTTAGTAGGGCATCCGAAAATAAACCGCAGTAAGTAGGTAGTTTCCAGCACGCGTCCCAAATGCCATGCACGCTGCCTAAAATAGTCGTGCACTGAGCCACGTGAGATGCCGCACCCGACATCCGACTCCGCTGCTTGTAAGCGTAAATTATTTATCTATCATTGAAATAACTGATTTACTGAATGGCAGTTATTTTATTTCTGAATGCCATGTCCCTCATATCATAAAAGTTCTTGTGCATACTGTACTAATTGCACCTAGATACTTTTTCCGAAGTTTTCTAGAACTTGGCTCTGTAGCATTTATCAAAATACCTACTTATTTGAAAAAAAAGCCAAGTTACACAGCTGTGCGGCATAGCGTGCCTTTGTATTTATAGTACGTGTAGTGGAGGTCCATCCAATTCAAGTTCATTGGCTAGACTCCCCGCAAAGATAAAGCCATCGGCAACGGCATCCTATGATCCAACTGGAGCCAAGAATTAGATGAAGACTTATGGCAATCGGCTCATGAGTGACCAAAATTAAGGTTGTATAAATAATTTTATTCCTACATTTATAAAATTGAATGTAAAGAACAAAGGCCTACTAAAAACAATAATGAAAATATTTTTCGAATTAAACACAATTATGCGGATTTATTCAAAGCATAATTCGATATAGTGTATCGGGCGTAAAAATAAGAAAATTAAAAAAAAAAAGTATGTCGTACTAATTTTCATAAGTACTTACTCTTCGATTAAATAAACCTCTGGTAGCCATTTAGCTACGGATCCCTAAAGCGATCCCGGAACGGTATTTTTTGAAAAGGCACATCATGCTAAACAATGTATAGAAAACTAACTGTAACTGCGGAAGCTCCGTAAAAATTCATCGACACTAGGTACGGAGTTCCGGGCGGCATGCGGCAGCCAGCGGAAAGGCTGATTGGAGTTTGGGCATAACATACATAAATGACGAATCTGTATTACAGGAAATGACTGCTTTGGCGTAAGGTTTTACGCATCTTACGATTTTAGAAACAAAGTTAGGTAGTACATCCATCTCATAAACCTGTTTCGGGTTCTTATTCGGATTTTTATTTGACGAACCCACACGAACCTATTTAATGACCCAACTATTAATAATTATGAACGGATATAGGAAGTAACTTCAGTTGATGGTTTTCTGGTGACAAAGGAAATATTAACTAATCAGGTCACGAAGATCGAGTTGGAGAAGTTCGAAGGGCTGATGTGCGAAGGACACGTGGCGTGTGGGGAGGAGCGCGGGGTCCAGGGGTCGTCGACACTTCGGTGAAGGGCAGCGAGGTCGGTGCGTTCGCTTTCGTAGGCGCGCGGCGGGCGGCGCGGCGCGGCGGCGGCGTCGACGGCATAGCGTATTGATCGCAGCTTCGCAGCCTCCCGCACTCGATCCGCGCTACATCTCTACTTGATTTCCTAAACATCTACTTCTATTAGGATTTTGTTCTTACAAAGCTTTTTTTTGTTGGTGGTTGTATCTACCTGATAAAAATATAAATTAGGTAGGTACCTGGGTACCTACTTATCTTGCTTGGCAGGAACTTTTAAATAGGTATGTACGTGCCCATCTTTAGTCATTACATTACTCATTCATTAAACAGTTCGTTTTTTTTTTACAAACGACTTGATTCTCTTGTCATTGAACTACCTACGTCAGTGGGTGTAGGTGCATTATTGGTATTTGGTATAAGCTGGTACCTACTTCAATAGGTAGGTTCCTATGTTGTAACTAAACGATAAAAAATAAATGTGTTAAACTCTGGCACTTTGCAAATGATTCAATTATTAACTGTTACTTGTGAGACAGCAGTGTTAGCCCAGTGCAGCAGGTGGCGGCCCCGACTTGTCGTAGGTCGTTGGTTCAAATCGAAGGATTTGATCCCAGACACATTTACATTAGGTACTTTTAATTTATTACATGACCACTGCTTTCGAAGCGATGAAGGAAAAATCGTTAGGATACTGGTCCCTGGAATGGGACCGCGTGGTGACTCCCCTTCACAGATAGAGGAGATTTGCATTTATGTCTCAGCAGTATTATAGGCTGATTATGGTCATTGCTTATGATATAATACAATCCATTTTTTCTATTATATTGTGGTGATAGCCCTGAGTGTAACGTAAGTCAGCTGGGTTGCCGCAGCGACCGCGGCTGCCGGCGCCGGCTATTGTTTCTGCAACACGATCACTAATAATGCTGCCTGCGCCCGCGCTTGTCATTATAATCTCTCCCCTCTTTAGAAATAATGTCACAAAATAAATAATAGTGTGTGCTCATAAAGTGTTCTCTGCAATATGCTTCCTCGTAAATCTTGTGCGGCCATTGAACTGCGATAAACGACGACGTATTGACCTCTTATCACTGGCGTCCAACTCTATTAATTTTACCTTGTTATTGAGTGCAAATAAAATATAAGCTTATATTATTATTGTTTTGACTCATTCTTTTAAAAATATTGTTGGTAGGTTACCGCGGTATGCACTAGCGGAGACGCTTTCGAACCATAAGCAATTTTAATGTAATAGCTCGAGTGCACTAATTAACAACGAGAGGCGAACGTATCCGCGCCAACAATATTTACCGTTTGTGCAAAATGCAAAACTAATTGGAGTTTTCAGCAGTGGCTAGTTACTAAGCAAGTAAATAGGTAGGTATATCAAATCGTAAGATATTAAATTAATAACTGGTCAAATGTTTTATAAACTCAAACACAGATTGATGTCAACAGTTTGTACGTAAGTGTCTGTGATAATATGCAGGTTAGTAGGTATTCAACATCTGTGAATCTTTACTTTCTCCGAGTAACAGGCTTGCTAGACCAGTACCCTACGGTCGAACTTGACTCGCCGATTAGCGACACACTTAGCTAATGTACAATTATTTTTATGTTTTTTTTTTGTTTCTAGAAAAACTGCACTACACTAGTTACATGCATTTACATAAAAGAAAGCCAGACCCGGAAAAACTACCCGTAGGCCTTACAAATATTTGTTTTGTGCGAGAATCGAACCCGAGCCAGTCGTTCAGCCATTGGATAAGCAACGCCTTATTCTAATCGAATTACCGTTACTGAAGAAATTTGCCAACTAGAAAAACTAAGTAAGGTAGTTATCGATAGCCTATCAGAGTCATGAAGTCTACCTAATTGATGGTTAAGTCACTCTCTTCCGGTAATGAACGGACTGACTAATCTGCGCATCAAGGCGGAACTGATCCCGATGCTATAACTGGCGTTGTGGCTAAGGCGCGAAGAATGACGATGACGTACAACTTGAGAGTGTGAATAAGCATGTACGCTAGAACAAAAACGCTCGCTTATGAGAAGTCGGTATTTTATTGTCACTGGCAAAGTGATGAGTCATAATACCTACTTTATTGCACAAAAGGGAAATTAATTCACATAGAAAATAATAATACGAAAGCAAGATGTATAGGTAAGTAGGTACTTGAACTTAGTTCAAACATCTTGAGATGTTAAATTCTGAACGCTCCTTGCCTTGAAATTATGATTGCGAAAAAATAAATGTTCGCCAAATGTGTTCGCGGTCAGCCGCCATAACAGCATGAATTATTAATTGTAGACAATGTTCAGTATAAGTTCATTGACCTTACCACTATGACATCAACTTGAAGCCTGTACGCTTCGCTCTACTAAATAAATTATCATGACTCGCGAAAATCAATTAGCATTTTTTAATTTTGCCGCCTTCAAGATTCCTAACGCTGGAATAGAAAGTAAAGAGAAACCAATGGCAACTGTGAAAAGTGATCTGCTGCCGATGGCAACATTATAAATATTATTAATTTATAATACTGTCATAAATAATACGAGCCATATCCGTAACCGGTATTCAACTATGGACGTTAGGGACCTAGATTCAGTGAGCTAACAAGTCCTAGATAGGTGCCTACCTAGTTCCTTCGATTTTGTTCCTATACAAATGGGTTAGTGGTAATATTGGGTGCCTATCTGGCTCGTAAACTGACGACCTGGGAGCCTAAAATGGCCACTTTAGCAGAACATAACAGGATAATAATATGAATAACATTAAAATTTAAAAAAAATGGCCACAAACAGTTAATATGTTGAATTATCAGTTTGTGACCATTTTACTAATTGTAACGTAATTCATATTATTATCATATTATGTTCTGCCAAAGTGACCATTTTAGACCCCCTGAACAGTACTTATTAAAATTAAAAACATCTCTGAAATAATATTTTTAAAATCTATGAGTATTTTATGCTGTCGTGTTCACTACTGGAACCGATCCAAATTGTGAAAATGAGGCAAAATGTTTATCAGCAGCTGTGGCTACGAATTAATGAATTGCGTTAGCTTGTTAAAAGGTAAAAGATAAATGTAACACAAACTACGAAAATACCTGGTAAGAGAGGGGTTCTTTGAACTAAAGAAGTACCTATTTAAAGATGTGGGCAATTTGGTATTTTAAACGACAATATTGGTAGATGGGTTCCTACTATTCGGTATCTAAGTATTATTTTTAAAGGCATTGGTAAGCTTTCTTTTGTTAATCTGGCAGCGTGTATAGGTACGTGCTTTAACTCAAACATTGTTTAACAAAAGATATGCTGCTATGTCAGTGAGTGATGATAAAAGCGCGTCAGAAAACCAATTAAGGAATACCACGACACTTGACTCACCAGTCTGCTGTAATGGACGGGAAGATTCTAACCAATTAACTAATCGCTTATTCCCAGTGGAAAGGTGGTTGTTATGCTACATGACGTCACCTACTCATCCCTCTATCGATAAAAACTTAGTTGGAGACGTTAACCGAACATGAACTGATTTTTACTCGACGTAAGGTACTGAAAAGTTGCTAAAACATATCATAACCCTTCTGGGTAGTCGGGTAAAACAAACAGACAAATCGACACATTTTTTCATAAATAAAGAGTGAGTCGGCAACAAACAGGCTCAAAAAGTTATTGCGTAAATAGTAAAAACTATTGACGATGGCAGTGTAATAGTAAAAACTATTGATGATGGCAATGTAATAGAAAGATGATTTTTTTTAACTGTATACCATTTAGCTTGAGCTTCGGCCGTACTATTAAAAGTGAACAAGAGAATTATCATATTTTTAGATTTACTATCTTTGAGTGTAAGAATCGATTAAAACGCATTTCTTGTTATCGAGATATTTCGGGCTAAATTAGACGTTTCAGAAACATTTTTTTATTCAACATGTAGCAAATAAAATAGAATTCTGCTAAGACAAAATAATCAACATAAACTTCTGAATGAGTGATGTTTTTTTCAGTTGATAGACTTTGTAAGTTTTTCTGTATTTCGAGTTAAAAAAACCTGATTTGACAACTCTCTAGCCCTTAAAGGTGTAAGCAAAATAAAGAAATCGCGTTTTAGAATACGTGTTGTATTGTGCATTAGGTGCTTTACGATATTATCATATTTCTAGTGTAACACGAGTATGTAGGCACGGAAGACGGATGTCCTTTTATCTGGCAGTTTGTCCCATTGATATGTCACGTCTGGCGACATGGTGACATTGTGTTTCTACTTTGTATTATCATCTAACATACTGCAGTGTTGGGATGCTTTTGTAAAGGCGAGAATATAATTATTATTGAAATAAGTAGGTACCTATGTAAACTACATCGAAATTGTGTTATGTTAGCCCTATGTAATGTAAACTACTTATATCAAGTTCATTGTTTTGTCTCGTACCAAGGCGACGGTTATTATTGTTATTGTCATAATTCATTGGAGGAGCCGTTATTGGAACATAAATAATACTATAATCTAATAATAACATCATAATGACTCATTCTCGTTTACCTACAATATTGATATAATTTTATCTGGCGGCTGGCTTCGGCGATTTGAAATAAAGTCGTACCTACATGCGAATATGATGTACCCAGTCGAATATCTAGGGAGGATTCCAATTTCCGCAAAAATGTGGTAGGATGGGGTGTCGCTCGTCGCCCCTGCAGAGAGGGGTGTGCGGCGCGGGCGGGGCGGGGCGCGGCACAGCACAGGGGTGCCGGCTGCGCGCGCCGCGGCCTGGGCCCCGGGGACGCGCTGCGCCGCATGTGCCTTGTGTGCCCTCCCCGAACCCTTGCGCCGCAAGCGAGGGGAGCTCCCTCGCCCTCCCGTCCCGATTGAAAGCTCGATTATTAAGCACTCATTCAAGCTTTAATACGCGATTATCGCCATGGTAACTAGGAACTGCGAGCCCGTCGTGGTAGTCAATGAGATTTTGTACAAAAAAAAAATAACCGACTTGACCGAACCGAACCGACCGACTTAACCGAATTGAGAACCTCCTCCTTTTTTTGAAGCCGGTGAAAAAGATCTGAGGTGTAAACAGGAAGCTACTGACCGTTTGCGGAGCGCGCTGCTGGTGACGTGGCTTCCTTGTTTCGAGAATTTTCTTTCTCCTTCCCGTTGTTCCCTAGAACAAATGAAATAATGAATTAATAAGGTATTTCAAAATGGAGATATTTAACACAAACATTGGATTAAATGAATCTAGATTTTATTTGACTATAATTTGCTGCTAAATTGGTCACTGGGTACCTAAATCGCATAATAATTTAAACTGACTCCCAAATGCTCGCGGGGCGTATAGAAGTAGGAAGTACAAACTGAATAGCAATCGATGTTGAGAATCAGCCCAGAACTTGTTACAAGTATAACTCGAGGGCGTTCTTGGCAGAGGACAGGTGTGCTATCGTTCACATATAGTTCACCGATGTTAATATTAGATCACAAGTCCCGATATAACCGCAGAGAGTCTATTGATGACTTATCGTATCGAGAATTCGAGACACCATCCATATTAGTAGCCTAGGATCTATGAACCCAAAATGAATAAGAAACATGGCTGGTCGTTTATAATGCTGGTAGAGTGCAGTTATGCCAGAGTAGTAATAGTTTGTACCTGGGTACGAAATATAACCACAAGCCAATTCTGCAAAGAAACTGTGATGTAACTCCAGAAAGATATTAGGTATAGAATCATCATATACAGGTAAATTATTACATTTCAAAGTGATGTCGGCCTGATAAGTGACCGATAACGTCTAGGTACATCAACTTGACGGAATTCGATGACGCTCACCAACACCGACCCGAAGTAATCGATATTTTATCAGTTCTTGCAATACGAAAGCGTTTATTGCTAATTTATTACAAGTCCCACAATGAAACGCACCGTGAAAAACAATAAAATTCTTAGTACCGCGAAATCTTTCTGTGTTAACTATATAGTTATAAATAATTGTCAGGAAAAATAGATTCGTAATTGAATCACTGTTATATTTACAATTTTACACAACATTACAACTAAAAATCCATATTTCCTGTTGCTGTTTCCTCTGCACAATGAATGACCGATAACACCATTGTGGAGTGGTTTTCAAAGGAATTAGTTTCAAAATAGACCGGAAATATCTGGGTGCAGATAGAGAGTGCAGGAGTGGTCGGAGGTCCGCAGAGCGCGCGGCACATTCCCGGGAGGATCCTTTTTGCCGCGGCTGCCATTCAGACCGGTTCTATTGCGATCGTTCACCCGAGCACACTCGCTCGCAAATTTACATTGCACGGCTTTCCTCTACAAAGTAACAAATCGCAATTGAGTATTATTCGATATCCACTTTACTATCGATTCTGCTGCGTCATCTCATTAATATTCTACTAAGTTGTCGGAACGATACCTCGGGTCGAGGTGACCGCTTGGTACTTTGGACTGGTGAGAGTGCCCAGTGGTCAGTTGTTGGTGACCGTTCTCGAATAGCTTTGTGTAGTTAGGACTTTAAGGCATTGCTTAAAACAGTTTGCCTACTGCGAAAACTTGGTGTTTTTTAAAGGATCCCATTTAAAATAAATGTGCAAATTGTAAAAGGCTATAAAAGCACCAATGCAGAGACACTTGGGGGCCTATTGCTAATCTGCGTGACTGAATAAAACACAACCCAATACTATTTTGTCAATCGGAAATTTCCCACTGTCTAATATTGGCACAATGTACGATTAAACAATAAAGATAAAGCTTATTCGCTTGCACCGAATCCAAGTAACGATTGTTTCGTTTGGAGTGGCGGACGAGCCGACCTTGGCAATGGCGTTGACTCGCGCGGCCTCAAATCGCAACCGACCGTCGCGCCATAGATCTAACACATGAGCCATACTATGGCTCCTGTGCTTACGCGATATCATTTGATACATGTTCAAGTAACTACTAGATTTACCCAAACGAGAAAGATAAATCGCTGTGGTTTAATATTTCGTAATTTGACTAGCAGTACCTATGGTCAGATTGCAGCCGTTCCGTGTAAAATATTGACATTCTGATACATCTAGTAAGGACCTAGCTAGCCCTTGTACCCCATGTACGTTAGATACCCAATACTAGTGGCTCCGTACGCAGTGTGTCATACATCTATGAGGCTCCATTACTTTACGTACTTAAAGCTTATTATATTTTGTCAGTCCGTCGCACATACGGCAAAAGTGACTATTTAGGTGGACAAAAATATAACATAATATGATACTTAATGACTATTCAAGTAAGAATAACGACTTTAGCATTAGGACGTACTGACTTCCTCCGGGAAGGAAATAATTGTTTGGAAAAAAAAAACATGAAAAAGGATTTATTATGGAATTTTCAATTTAAATTTTAATCGTGAGTGATTTCGTCACCAGTCTCACCATCATTATCATCATTCGTCATTGATATATTTATTTATTTTATTATTTATGTTCACACAAGAGAGAACATAAGGAAACATCATAATTATCATAACTTACAAAGGCACAGCTTATGTCAAAAGAAATCCAATCCAAAGAAATGAAAAACAAAATGGAAGTGGAAATCTAAAATGTATCTTTCAAGAATTCCGGGATATCAAGCATTGATTTAACTTGTGGCGAAAAAGATATACTTTTGTCCTTTTTAGTTTTTCTTTTTGCAGATATTACTGGATCTGAATGTACAAGTAGCATATTGTGCAATATTATCTGTAATTTTGATAAAAAAAAGTTTTAATATAGAGTTTAATCGTTCTTCATCACCTTTTGGACAATCACTTAGGCATGTTAAATTTTTCAAAAATGTGACTTTTTTTCTGACAAAATTTAAAAAACCTTTTCTTCTTTTAGAATGAAAAATAGTTCATATTTGGTCATCATCGCAATTTTGCAATTATTGTTTTGAATTGATTTTTTCGTATCTGCCAACAAAAACATCAATTACTTCTAAAGTGGTAGCAACATTTTTGTATGGACTTTCTAAAAGACTTTAACAACGTTATTATAAAAAGTAAATGAGGGTACTCTGAGATACTTTTTTGCTGTCGTCTATGAAATAACTGTTTTCGAGTAAAGATAATCATGTACGATAGTCAAGAAAACTTACTAGTTGGGAGTGCTTCTTTAACAAAAAAAAAAAAACAAAAACATACGTTTGCAAACTATGATTTGTACAGGACTAAAGCGCATGCCCAACTGAAGTGCGTACGCAACCGATAAGCATTCGGCAAATTTCGGGTACTCTCGTAAAAGAGTGTATAATGTTACTGCGTTACTATCTTGTTGTCTATGACTGTTATTTAGTAAGCCAAACACTAAAGAACGTTGACACAATATATTCAAAGAACATCGGTACTATCGCTTTTTATCCAGATAAATCGTAAATTTTTCCGTATGTGCGTCGTCGGTCACGAAGCTTTATCTCAGTATTGAGAGCGATAGAATTTGTTGTGATTTTATTATTGGCAACCAATGAAACAAAAATGATTCTTCAAAGAGATTCCATACAAGGATTTCCTTAATTATCTGATTTTGTAAGATTTTTGCAATGGTTACGTTCATTACCTCATAAAAAAGGGACGCATAGTACTTTGAATCGTTCAGGTTCTGTACTAAGCTATAATTATATGGTTAACAATAGACGCTAATTGGTCAACCATGTAACAAATAATGCCACATTCCACACAGTTAAGGAAGGAAATCACGTCTTTCCTTCCCTAACTTTATTGTAACTAGCCTAGTCCTACCTACCAATTAATTCGAGCCATCAAAAGTACTAATAGGTATCTTATGTACATCCTTGATGGAGAGCTCACTCTCGCCGAGACACTCCGAGGCAGGGTAATTGCGAGGAACACCAAGGTTAGACGAGCGCTACCTACTTTATACACTCTCGCACTCGCTTTGACTCGGAGTGTATCGGACGAGAGCATAAAGCCTCCTTGGTGGTGACTGTTCACTGGCGTCCGAGAGCTGTCTCGATGTCTCTCCCGAGACGTCTCGCAAAGAACCAACACAGGACGTAGAGCAAGCGAAGAACAGCGAGGCTAGACGAGCGCTACTTGTACATACACCTACTGTGACATACACTTTCGCGCTCGCCCCGCCACCGTAAGGATTTTTATCTACCATTCTACATAAATTATGGTTGCTTCATGGCATTATAAAATCCCTGGTTTATATTTAGAACTTATTTAAATTATTAGTTGATTTTAAATTGCGACTACGTACTTTGCCACTTTGGTCAACAGGAAAATGTGTATAGTTCGTTAGTTAAACATTGTATGTAATCAATCAGTACATAAATTGTTCACACTTTGTACTAACGAATGAAAAAATACGGTGTGGAAGGGACACCGACGTGGAAACGGAAACCACATTCTCAGTAAGTAAGTACATCATTCCGAAACCGGGGCCCCACATAGAAATTTTTCGTCGGTTATTAAAAAAAATCAGCTGTTCCCTACAAAAGTGCAATACCTACACGGTCAAATTGTATGGAACAGCTGTTTTTTTTAATAACCTACGAAAAATTTCTATGTGGGGCCTGTTCACAATAATGTACTAAGTATGTGGTTTTCGTTTTCACATCGGTGTCCCTTCCACTCCGTATAATGTTTAATGATAATGACGTATGAGTATAACACTAATATGAATGAATAAAACTAAATTCGGTGCTTGCATGTTTGTAATTGAACAGACAGACATACCTATATACCGATATGGATCCATATTGTAAGCCCAGTAATGAGGAGAATGACCTCATATATATACAGTGGCCACCCATTGGATACCGAACCCTATAATTATAATTATTGCATATTCATTGTTGAACCAGAAACTGACGCAAATAATTATAAATGACGCGTTAACATACTGTACTATTTTACCATCTTCGGTAGATAATAATTATAAATGAAAGGGTATTTTGCATTTAAATGATAAGTTATTGGGACCATGTGTCAATCGGTGAAAAATGGCTTTCGAAAGTTTCGTGTTTTTTTTTTATCGTAGGTAACTACTTTAAATGGTGTTACAGTTATTTTACTGCAGTCATCAATTCATTATTATACCTTAATTATTTTTAATGTTTAGAGAAAATACACTTCGTTGAGTCTACTTACTTCAACTTGCTACACTCACTGAAATAATCTGTGTTCTTGCCTGTAAGTATAAAAGATAGAAATCAAATCTTTCTGCACTAGGACCAAATGAGTAGTTTTGTCAGTAACAGTATTAAAAGTGCAGTGTGTAAGTGATGTGTGTGACTGTGTGCACAGGTGCAGTAAGTAGACATGCCGCATGCGGTATGTGGGTGATGGTCGCAACTCCACCGCCGCGCCGCCCGCGCCGCCGCCCGACACTCGCGGGTTCGCGAACACCGACCAACAACCGACACGTCTGGACTGGAGACGAGTTTAAAAATACATTTACAGCTCGTTCGATTCTCGCCATGGAAAATAACAGATTTATACCGAGTCTATCGATTGTATTTGATACCTATCATTATAGGTTGAACGTTTTGATATGAATACTCACAACGAATAATTGAACTCGACGAAGTTAGCGCCTTATCGAATGGTGATGGTGACTCATGCCTTTTATTTTTCAAAGAACTGTTTCTATTAGCACGATGGCACGTAGGTGCGCTCATTAAAAGGATTATTAATAAGAGATGATTGTAACATGCATGTTGTCACAAAAGAGTAATCAGGGCGTAAGTCGAGCGTGGCGCCTCGCCATATTGTGTTACCCCGAGGTCGCGGTCGAGCGTGTGATACGAAAGGATACCACTAAGGTTGAGCTTTGTAATGTCACGCACAAAGGGTTTTACTAGATTACTAGAAATTATCAACTCTCCTTTCTACAGCGACCAACAAAACATTCAATATTTACCACAGCGAAAACGTGCAAATCGATTGCTATTAAAATTGCAACGGAAATGAGTCACTTAGTTGAAAGAAAGTGTTATCGTCGATAAGCATTTTAACTTATCTTTATTTCTTTATGCGTGTTGGCAGGCAAGCAGACCTCCAAGACGTTCAAATGTTTTGCCATTACCTAAATAATAATAAAACATGTTATTTTAAATAATAAGTGAGGTGCTATTTTTATTATTTTGACGCTACTTACAAAAAGATCATAAATTATCATGGCACACTGCACGTACACTTATCTGTTAATCTTTGATATCCAGTTCAACATGTGAAGTAGTGATCCATGAACATTATCGTTTCAGTGAATGTGTACTCGAGTGTACAGCGCCATATGGCACTAGCGGTTGCCGACGGACTCATACCCATAAAAAGGTTTATGAAGCTTTTAGGTTACACGCCGGCAAAGGTCATGCATGCATCAGCATGTACCCACTGAATAACGTTAGTCTTTTAAGGGACTGTTTAGAGAGCTCGTTGATTGAGAACACATGCCAAATATCAATAGCCATGTTGAGACATAGCTCTATACCTATGTTTCAACATGGCTATTGATATGGCATATCTAATATTTGTCGAAGTCCTAGACCTAGGCCGTCTGGGTTTATAACCAGCATCTAAATTCAGTTTAATTATGTCCCCGATACCGAGTCAAAAACGTATTCTGTGTAATTAATAGGTGCTCAAGCGTCTTCAAGCGAGACAGTCATGAATAAATATGGATTACTAACAGGAGCACCGCGAATGACCGTCTGCACTTCTAAGCAAACTGGAGTGTTGCGTGCTACACTGAAGTTTATTGGGTTTTTAATAAAGATTTATTTTCCAGCTACTGACTCGCCGGCCGTTTAACTTTTGCTTAAATTAATTGTGCCCAGCCCACATATTGAGTGTTCGTAGTTACGCACGTACTTACATGAGTACATGTGCACATTCGTTGCTGGTACATTAGGACTGGTAAGCACGTGGGCATCCAAGGTGAAGGTCGTGCGCGAAGGCGTTACGTAATTGAGATTCAACAGATATTTCCAATACCCAATACACAGCGCACACCCCAGCTCGGACGTTAGCGAAGCTTACTCATCACTAACGCGCTTGGATCATGTTGTAAGTATAGAATCATTCCTCAGCCAGCAGTCAGTTTAGTGGCTGTTTTATGGAATAAACTCGAAAGAATATTCATCAGTCTGTTATTTCATCTACCGACATTAAAATAAGGAGTCACCCTCGTGACATGACGAGTCCCCTAAGTGAGTCTCTGAAGTATTTTATGATGTTTTCTCGACTGTAACATTCCAATCCGAATACTGGGAAAACGTTCCATGAAACTGTGCTACTAAAAATAGAACGGAAAAGCCGAGTTGAAAAGTTTACTGCTTTTTGAATGTATCAAGAAAATCTATTTTTACGACAGTGATTTCTTTGAAAGCAAGGCTGAATCATTGGAGTTTGGTTCTGCCCAAGTTATAGGTCGTCCAGCTTTTAGTATCAAGTAAAAATATTAGTTTGTTAAGTCGGTTTCCATGCCCCTAATCTATATAAGCGTGTTAAGGTAAGTGGTTCGTGTAACGCCGAGTTGAGTGAGCTAATCAGATTACTTGACATTACTCTAAACGTTTCCCTTGTTGTACTTAACGCAGTTTATATATCACAGGTTCCTAACATACTGAAGTAGGTTTCATAAAATGTATTTCTTTTGGGTAAATGGAATGGACTCTTGGATCAAGAGCCTTAAATGAACCTACCCGTAAAACTTAATTAAGAAGTAACGTATTTAATAAATTCGAAACCTAAACTGCTGAATATGCTGTATAAATAAATATAGAACTTAACATCCAGGCATGGGTGAATAATAATTTTAATTAATCTACGTTTTTCCGTCAATTGTCAGCAATGTAACAAACAATGGAAGAGGATAAATAGAGGAAAAGCAAAGTTAGTCGGAATGGCATCCTTCAGTGGTATCTACGTGACGTGACATACCGTGGCGTCAGCGGTGTTCACAGAGGGCTGTCCAGGAGCCAACAACAAGATTTTCTATATAACTACATGAATATTAAAAAGGCCTTACTTACTACACACCGGATATATTATTCGTTGGGAGACGGATGTGGCGTCATTTGCATGCAAGTCGCGTTCGCAGGACAATGCATGCCTGCGGACTGCGGAGCTCCCGAAACGATCTTACTAGCAGACTATATTACATTGATTCTACATCACTACTACCAAGTTTTATTGCGTACCTACCTTAAGGTTTTCTGAATAGTTAATACAAATCTAATAAGTAAGACTTTAAGTACCTAAGCGTATTTAAATCCCCTATTATTCACATACAAACCTTATTCATTATATTTTTTTTATTATCGAAAACCGTTTATTAATAACGGTTTTTTTACGTACATCATGACTACGTCATGTTCACATTCTGCATTTCTTCTGTTTTAAATAAACACAAACGCAGACGTTTTGCCCCGCGACAATCGCTTTCGTATTTTTACAAGAAGTGATAGATTATGACTTTCTAGGCCAGACCTTTTTAATTAAGTAATTTAGTACAATATTTATGGCCAAAATACTTTTGATTATCTGTCAGACATTAATGTGTTGTACAGCTATCAGATATTTCTTCTGATAGTAAATGCCCGCAAAAAATGGGTTTGGTAGAGTCAGGGCAGATAACGTTGATTAAGATGTGAAGTTTGTTGATTATACCGCGCTATCACTGATACCAGCGTATCAGATTACGTTATCAATATTGGATACTGTGCGCCACAGATATGTCAGGCAAGTTGAAGGCAGTTCAATTTGTCCAAATGCAACTGCTGATTCAAAGTTCAAAATATTCTGAAAATTTTGCCAAAATTGGAATAGCAATAATTAAGAAGAATAGCCAATAGTCATTGACACTAGTTTAACCTATTGTTGGCAGTATACACTAGCTCTGTAATCGACAATTTGATATCGAAGATGTTACTGAAATAGACGCCAAAGGGCTTTCCCTTGAAAACAGAGCCAAGTTTTAAATAACCTGCCAGTGTACACAATGAATGAAAGCTGGCCACCTTCCAAACTATTTCAGAGAAAATATTTTCCAGCATTTTCTAATAAACGACAACGACACACTGTATCTACTTATAGGAATTTACACTTTCAGAGTGGAAGTCAAAGGGGCGATTTCATAATGTGATAAACTTGGCGATGCCGATTAACAATTTAGAACGTTAAATTCTAAAGCTTTCATATGAAATTTTAAACAAGTCTAAGTAAGTATGCGTAGTCATAAGACCAGTCAACTAAATTGGGCACATTATGGCATAGGAACTGGTGCATCATCATGTTAAACGCTACGTTTAGAGCTAACTCATTGACTCACTTTACGAGCTAAATCAATGAGTCGATAAATTTGATATCATTGTTATTCTCGAGTCAAAGTGTAATATGCTTTATAAAGAAGATAGCGGCGAGGTCGTATGTAGGGCAGCAGTCGTCAGCCGCGCTCGCGCCGCACTCTGGCCGCTGTTACAGCTACGATCTTGGCCTCAAATCCTGACCGGTTACCTTCTTTGGCAGCGACCGGTTTAACAGACCAAGTTCTTTGTAGAAAAGTTTACTCTCTATCAGTCATTATTTTGCGTGAAAGTTACAAAGCAAAAGTCGTTGGATGAACTATCAGGACTTCTCGTAACGGATGTGGGAATAATCAGACAAACGTGGTTTTCTGAGAAGTAATAATTTATGAGTGAGTAATAAATAATAATGGAGTCAGACATTATCTACTTTCACGTCTTTATTAATCACGGAATATGGGTGTATTGGCATCTTCCCTGGCGCTGGTGGTGAGTCACGCGACAGCGACAGTCATGCAGGGCGAGCGCGCTGATTCACTGACTGCAGCGCCGCCGCCGCCGCCGCCATACCACACCACACCACGCCGTACCTTGCCCCTCGCCATACTATTATGCACATATTGATGTCGCAGGTAACAGAATCGCCATTGTATGCTATTCACTATTGTGCAGCCGAACTTTTTAGGTCCCCGTAAGCGATTGTTAACGCCTTATTGTTACACGGCTCGAATGTGCCGGTTTATTTGGAGTGTAATAATAACAGGATTCTAAGTCCACAGACCAGTTTCATTCAAATTGTTATGTTTATGTATTATGAATATATTCATGTCTTGAGTCATGCCTGCCTGCTGCACGTTGTGTCAATTAAAATTTTAATTGTCTAGAGTCTAGGCTGTGCCTTGTTTTGTTACATCGCCTGAATCTGTACAGGTAGGTAGGTCTCGGCAGTTATTGTTTCTTTAGCAGACACCGTCTTCCTGAGTTTATAAAATAAAGATTGCACGGCTGCGCGCCCAGGGCACGTGTTAAGAAGACGGTCAACTTTGTACAGTTATCATTTTCATTGCTCGTTATTAAACAATTTTTCATGTATGTACCTATTAATATTTTTCAGTCGATCATACTCTGCTGGCACGCATAACTCCGGCAATGTATAAAGCACTAATTGAAACAAAGAAAAATAGTTAGGTACCTACTTAAATAAAATATTTCTTTTCTTTCACAATTATATTTAGATCCAAGATTTCAGTAGTACCTACATCTTCTTCAAGTATAAGCATGGTAATAATTTAACTAGGTAGCTAATCAACAGCCCTTGGGCCATTCATTGCTAATAACGAGCACTGTGCAATATTACCTACCTACTTACTTTACAACTCTTTTCATTCAACTGCTACATGTTTATTGTCCGATATCTACATACATTATACCTAATAGTTAAGAGTAGGTATATTGATTGTATACCTAACTAAACATGTGTTATATCAAGGCAGGCACCATACGCAGATGTTTCCTAAGTGCGCAGAACAAAATGGTACAGAGTCCTTACTTTATTCAATTATACATAGGTATTACGGTGCAGATTAGTTATCATACTAATTGAACAAAGTACTAATGATTGGGTAAATAGTTTAAATGACGATTTAATGTAGACACTCGCCAAGATAGAACGTAAATGCAATAGTAAGTGTTTTAAATCGATAACACACATATTTCTTTTTGTTTCTCATAAAGTAAACAGCTATTTAGACACGTCCGCGGTTGTTTGTGCCGCACAGGAATTAGTCACACACACAAATATTACAACGACCAACCGCTACCACTAACGCCATCTGTTAGCAACAAACACGAACACATATGAAATATAACGGTCAGAATAAAACTGAACAAAAATATGGTACGGAAGTAAATGTAGGCATTCAATCTTAATTAGTGCTTTAATTTACCCTATCAGAGAAGCTAACTTTAATTTGGCTGAATTAATTAAACTTATATTCTGCACAGTGCACACCTTAACTTTCTGGCAAGGATTTATTTATTACAATGAAATGGTACCTAACTAACTAGATAATGATTTGATAATTAATCATTTTAATAAGAACAATTACCTGATTAATGGTTTAACAAGATCAATGTCGATTATATCATCGAACTAAATAACTTCGATAAACTAGTATAGCCAAAAAAGAGAAAATTTTAACTTTCTAATGTTTAGACAAGTTTATATCGCCTACGATGATTGATATCTGATAATGATTAAAAATGTAAGAAAACTGCATACATAATATTAGATTAGATTTAGAGGACACTCAAGATCACTGCGATTCGTTTTTACTATATGAACATCATTTGGCAATAACCCAACTAGTTTATTTCGGTTATGTAATGTTCTATTTTATCGTTTAGTTGTCGGTTATATATTATAAGGTTAACGGCACCTTATTAAGGTCGTTATAAATGATGTCATGAATGGAATTCTTTACGCCGGGCGTGGCCATGAAATGTTTAAATGTTGAACCTTGCGAGATTGGGATTTACTTCTTTTCAACTTTAAAATATAAATTTACAATAGGGACTGAATCTTTCGATACAGGAAAACCGTAAAAATTTACAGTCATAATTATTCAGAATTTTTCAACAAAGAATATTTTCGGGAAGGCACGCCTCAGTGTCTGTACCTACCTATTTATTACTGCACGCACATAATGAGTGATTAGGTATGTCTCGAACCTATTCATTATTTCGCCTTCAAATTCTGAGTAGGATGTGTTAATAAACATCATGCCATTCTGCACTTTAACATGACTAATTGTTTGCCTATTCTATGAATAAATGATAAGATAAACCCATTAAGAACCTTTAGATAGATTGGAGATGCTAATATAAAGAAAAACATTAACTGATGTTAACCTAATGATAATTATGATCTTTGCAAGCATTCATTATGAATCGTTTTGTGTTTATGTACCTACCAAATCAAATAAACATACTAACAGTCAAGCTAAACCATATCATCAGGAATTCAGGATAACAGTTAATCAGAGGGCGTATCCGGCCGGTTAACTTTGTACATGCTGCGACATAGCACAGAAGGGAAATTATTGACATGTTTATTTATATTTGTGTCTTCGTGATACAAAATGAGAATTAATTCTAGTTACGTACTGCTGAAACATTTGCAATCACGCTTGCAGATCGATATATAATATTTCCTTAAGAGCGTTTACGTCTATCGCGCGAAGTCAAGTTTAGGTAATTCAATGCATTTTTTACGCACACAAAAGCGCGCGTGCCTGTGTGCATAGCGCTGGCGCGTTCTCTTGCGCTATAGTCAAACTAACACATTATGATCCGTTCGAGTGCAATTGTTGTAGTAAAATTTAATTTGAATTTGAATTTGAACGTACACGGATTACTAAAGTACGAGTGCATAAAATAAGTATTCAATAATATATTGCAAGTATAGCTATAATTATGATTAATATTAAAGTCGTTTTTTAGTTATTCAAACATGAATTTGTTGATCTAAACTTTAGAAAGAAACCGAACTTCGTTAATTATTATTGATTTGTGACTGATTAATAAATATTTCTTATTCTATTCAAATAAATCACTTTATACGGATTTACTTACGTTTATTTTATATTATATTTTAACCTGACGCGATGTTCCTCTTAGTGACACCTCTTATGAGGGAAATACAATAGGTTTGCGTTAACTTTAAAAATAATTTATGTTCTTATTTACAAAAAAATAAGTAAAAGTTTTAATAAATAAAATTCGTAGGTAAAAAAATAGGGTAGATATTGGTTGTCACTAAAAATATTGTCAGTCATCAAAAATAATAATAAAAAAATTTAATCATCAAAGTACCAAGATTTTTTAATCACACTATAAACGTCCGCTATCCTTCCAAGTACGACTAAGGTCAACTCGGGTCAGGCACTAGGCCTCTCTAGAAAGCCTCGCGGCGGACTGATTTGAAATTGCTCGCGCGCAGTGATTTATAGTAGTTTTCAAATATTTATAGAAAAATAATCACTGTAAATTATTTGAAATTTTAAATTGGATGTTTTAAAGCATATGTTCTTCTATTATATTATGCTATTATTATATTAAATCAAGTAAGATATATCGGTGAAAAAATCATTTTAATTCCTTAATATTTCACATTGTTTGAACTTTAATTTCTTATATAAAGAAACCTAAATCAAAAAATTTTCTTCTCCAACTATATTCCTTAGGATCTTAGCAATAGGTAAAAAAAAAATCTAATTAAGTTTGCCAGTTGGTTTCCTATAATTAGAACGTCGAAACTGACGCTAAAAGGGAAATTAAGAAAACCTCTGTTGAGTTATCTTGATAGAATTTACCAATACTCTATTAATTGAAATATTTTTCTCTCCAACTATAGAGACAACGAAATTTCCTAAAGTTATTAGTAATTATCATTTTTGTAAAATAAAGGGTTGATGGTATTAAAGGGTTTGAAAAGTACTGTTTTGGAGTCAAACAGCGCATGGACGGCGTAAACGCTCTTAATGCAACTTTATGTTCATAGAGCTATTTCGTAATTTGCCTATGCTTATGCTCCGTCAGCATCCTACAAAACTTCACCAGTTGCTGTTAAGGTTAACTGAGGTAGTATTAATGAATTCACATTTGATGCAGTAATGCAAAGGTCCGCAAGTCCGGAGTTCCGTACTTTTCATACTCCACACTAGTTGAGCAGTTGAGCTTATAAATATATTCTCAATTTACAGATGATGCACACAACGTACCTACTATTGCAAACTTGTTGATGGAGCTGACAGGATTGACAAATCGATCCATACTAATGTGAAAAGTACTATAATCTAATAATTCTGTCTGTCGTTACCTTTTTACCCTGTTAAGGTTAACAAGATATGGGCATACGGAAAGTACATTTTTTTATCCCGTAAACGTTCCCGTGAGATAATAGCCGACATCCACATGGGCGAGGCTGCGGGCAAAAGTTAGTTCACCCATAAATTAAACGAAGTAAATAAAATAAGCTCACCTTTTCGTATTAGTAAGCTGGTTACTCTGCGCAGCGCCTCCCTGGGTGACTTCTGGAAGAACTTAGGCGTCAGGTTGGGCGGCAGGGTCAGGGGTTTGCGGGAGGCACTGCCCTCCCAAGCCACGGGGTGCTCCATTGCCATCTTTGACGAGGCTGTTAGTCGGTCCAGGTGCTCCGTTGAAGCAGGCCTGTCGGCAAGCGCACGGGTTAGAGAGCTAGACAATGCGTGTTAAGAAGTAAGGACTTTTTTAAAATTAACTTTAAGAAGCTCAGATTTACGTATGCTAAGTATTTATGAACTAAATAAATAGCAGTACGCAGGCCTAGCTAACTAGTATCTCTGACATTAAATTAAAACTATCGCTACTACTGGAATAATGAAATAATTATGTATCTAATTAAACCAGATCATGTACCCACATAATAACATTATCGATAGACTGTAGGTACCTATGTACATTCAGAAGAACATTTTATATGTATTTAATAAGCCTACGAGTTGATTACATTTTATACGTTTGAAGTTTTAAGGTTAACCGGGGATTGATTTTCCTTAGTTTGAGGATAGATAAATTAACATATTTATATTGACCTGGTCATAGTTATTAAAACCGTCACGACTACAAGGAAACAGTGACGGTGGTGTTTCAGTTATCCGTATATTCAACAAAAATATACTTTAACTACGGTTAACGGGTTTGAAAGGCTAAAATGGTAAATGGTGATACTTTTGTGACAAATGGAGGAAACTTAAGCAATATACTAAAGCGATAAAATTTGCCAAATCTGTAATACCTATTCTCTGATAGTGCTGTGGTGCTCAGTAACGCTTAATGGTATACCAATATGGGACAAATGACTAAACAAAACTATTTATTATTTATTGAATACTTCCTTTCTGTTTACGTAAATAATAAATATAAAACAGCAGATACGTACGAATAAAAATACGGGGTAAAAAATCAAATAAAATCCATCGACGCGAAAACGGTAACCAAATACTCAGTAGGTAAATCATTTTGAACCTCCCCATAGAATTTTGGTGTGCAATACCTACACGATCAAAATGTAATAGTATGGAACAGCTTATTATTTTTACTACTACATAAGGGTGCCTTGATATCGCACCCAAAGATGCTAAGTTATATATTTAGTTTATATTAAAGCATATTTTAGTATTTTTAGGTAACCTAGTATCAGTGGCTTAACACTATGTTCAACGTCAGCAGTGGATTTCCATAGACTTTATAAAAATCAACAAGCTTAGGTAGACTCTACATCACATCTGCGACGAACCAAGTTGTATCGTATAACTTGATTCTCAATATTTACTATTGAGAGTCAAGTTTTATGATACAACTTGGTTCAGCTAAGATTGCACCTAATAGCCATCTGGCCTTCAACACCGGGTGCAAACTGAACTCAAGCGGGTTACACATAGTATGCTGGTGGTACATACCTGTGTCTCTGGCGAGGATACCAGCCGCGGGGCGGGCCGCCCAGGCGCAGCAGGTCGGCGCCGGTGCACACGCCCGTCGCGCCCATCACCGAGCCCCGCCCGTACCCGCCCAGCGTCGCCGAGCTCCCTGTTCAGACAAAAACCATAATTAAATTAAAAATATACTACCACAAAATCCTCTTCTCAGAGTCATGAAATTCAGGTAAGTAGATACTGAAAACAGAGATCGCTCGCGCCTATTGCGATCATTCAATCATAAATATGCAACTTTAAAACTTTGGTGAGTGTTGTCCAACAACTGGCCAAAATCGGAAGTTTATGAGTGGATAACAACGAGAATAACAAACGTCCAAGTTAAAAGAAAATACACACTCCTAGCAGGACACACACACTCACGGTCTCACTGCAGTTCCTTGGACAGTTAAACCCGCTCGAGCTGGATAGCAAACGTGCCGATCTCTTCAGCCGTGGCAAATATGTATATTAGTGCAGGGAATCAGTAAAAACCCAACAAGTTTGTGGTATAAGTACGCAGGTACTTAAAACAACTATTATTTTCATAATTACACGACCGCTCAAAAAAGGAGTGTTTTTGCAAATTGTTTGAGACCACGTCATTTTAGCTCAATTAATTTAAATCAATAGTAGGTATAGTATACCTGTATGAAAAGACATAATAAACCATAAAACGACACACCAGCGCACGTCCTACCGAAAAGATAGCACAAGTTACTAGGAATAGGCGAGGTGATAATCTGAGTTACAGGAGGTGCCACGATTGTTCCAGAATTATAAATGGCCAATTCTAATCAAAATATAGCGACGAAGACAGCCAACAGGCCTGAATGAATGACAATTAAACAATGGCTTTCAGAAATCTCAGACGAAAAATAATATTTCGTTCAGTGACCAAAACACAAGGTCTACCTTTTTATTTCTAGTGGTAAAAGAAAATATTGTTATTATTGTTTCGTTATTACGTGACGTAATTTTAGATAAAACATGAAATGAAGTGAAGTTTTATGAAGGAAAAGAATGGGAGCACATGTTAACCATAAAAGCACTGGGAACATAACATAATTAATCTATTATGATTATATTTGTATAATCGAGCTGCACCACACTACGCATAACATCATTGGCACGATTATATTTTAGGTATTATTAGTGCTTACCACGCTAATAGGCAATTTGTGCGACTTGAACTATTTGTATGTAAATTACCTGTTTGTTCTGTGGTTACTATAAAGGACGTTTTTAATTATGCAAGTGTTATTGTGTCACATTGATATTCGCATCGTTAACACGTTCAAGTGTAATGTAGAAAATAAACTTATGAACATTTTTTTAACACAATATTTATTTATTTATTTAAACTTCATGTACAATAGTGGTACATAGGCGGACTTAATGCCCCAAGGCATTCTCTACCAGTCAACCTTTGGGTTAAATTGGACAAAATTGTGATAGGGTACAAAAAATAAAATAAAAATAAGAATACTACTTGTTTTCGAAATTGTAGGTATATACTTTTATAGATACTAAAAAATAAAAATAAAATAAGAATACTACTTGTTTTCGAAATTGTAGGTATATACTTTTATAGATACTAATACACATATACAATTAAAATAAACTAATAAATATTTTAACAAATCCCAAAATAAAAAACGATAAACCTGATAACAATTACTATGACAAGACTTCTAGGTAATTGAGAGCTATTTAGTCTGACTTAGATAGTGGTTCCGAAATTAGACATAAAACCGGTGCGGTGTGAAGGTATTTGGAGGAGTAGATTTTTGGAAGCTCGAAGGTTACGACTATGAGAACTGCCTAACACTTTGAAATAAGTTTTTAGATAATCGGGAGCACATGGATCGTTCATAATACTGAAAAGCATACAGAGAGATCTGAGGGACCTCCTGAATCGGATAGGCAGCCATTTAAGCTGAGAACAGTAGGAAGAAATGTGATCGTATTTACGAAGACCAAAAACAAAGCGAATACAGTTGTTGAGAAGTCGATCCAATTTGTTTAAAAGTTCTTGGGATAGATCAGGATAACAAACATCAGCATAGTCTATAATGGGAAGCACAAGTGACTGGACCAAAGTGAGTTTGGTGCTAGATGGGAGGAAATGCTTAAATCTATAGAGCAGTGAGAACGTGACTTTTTGGCTCACCTGAGCCACGTGTTTATTCCAACTGAAACTGTCGTCAATGTACAGACCTAAGTCTTTTACATGAGGTGAAAGAGAAATGACGGAGTTCTCGTACATCAGTGGCATAAGTTGGCTAGTGTTCACATTTCTCAAATAGTACGAACTACCAATAAGGATGGCCTGACATTTCCCGACGTTAACAGAAACCCCAAATTTGCCAGACCGATAGCTCGAAGATCAGCATTGAGTGATGAAATGCAATTGTCAAGGTTGGCAACGTCTGATTGAGCGTACAGTTGCAAATCATCAGCGTACAGATGGTAAGAACATTTGAGAATAGCAGTAATGGAGTTTATAAATAAAGAAAATAAAAGAGGAGAGAGTATACCGCCTTGTGGAACACCAGTCAACAGGTCGCACCAGTCAGAGTAATCCTGATCAGCATGCACTGCCTGCTGGCGACCACGAAGATAAGATGAAAACCAATCAAGTGACAACGAAGAGACCCCAATTTGTGACAGTATGGCCAGGAGAATGTCGTGATCAACGGTGTTAAAAGCATTGGAAAAATCTATTAGAACCAAGACCGTTAACCTTGAATTCTCCAAGCCATCCCTTATGTCTTCTGTAACTTTAAGCATAGCTGTGGCTGTGCTGTGGCCAGGCCGAAAACCGGATTGGAAACTTGACAACAGGTTATTCTTAAAGACGTAGGGGGATATTTGGTTAAGAGCAACTGCTTCTAGAATCTTTGAAAGGAAAGGGAGAATGGACATCGGTCTGAAATGATTAGTTAAAGTAGGGTTGGAAATTTTAGGAAGAGGGATAATGTAAGCCTTACGCCACAATGCAGGAAACACACCAGTCTGTAGAGATGAATTGATGATATGAATAATAATTGGAATTAAGTTCTCAATCATACAGGATAACATTGTTCGACTGACCCCATCACAGCCCACAGCCTTAGACTTAATAGAGGTAAAAAAATTATGGACCTCAAGGTTAGTCACGGGGGAGAAAGAGTCAGGAGGAAACATTGGCTTAGAAGTGATATCGAGAATAGTTTTATTCTTAACGTCTACCGCAAGCGTAGCAGACATTGAAAAATGATTATTAAGAACATCTAAAGGCAGATTTAGAGATACAAGACTAGAGGGGGACTTTGTTATGCCAAGTGATTTGATAAACTTCCATATATCAGCCGGTGCAGAATTGAGGACATTTTCACAAATGTATCGGCGTTTAGATGCTCTTACCATCTGGTTGCAGCGGTTTCTAGCCAACCTGTACAGGTTCCGGTTTTCCTCACTGCGATCACGCTTAAATTTTCTAAAAGCCCGGTCACGTCGTCTCATTGCCATCCAAACTCCAGGTGTTATCCATGGAGCTGGGGGGTGCTTGACACGAACAGCCCTCAGTGGTGCATGCTTGTCAAGGAGCTGGAGTACATACCTATTAAATATTTCCACTTTCTGATCCACTGATGATGCCTGGGCAATATCACCCCAATCAAGGGCTTGTGCATCGGTATTGAGTTTATCCTTGTCTAATCTTACGAAATTCCGGATAAAAGTAATAGCAGTAGCATTAATATGTATATATAAATCAATAAATTAAATTTTGACAATGTCCAAGTGCAACTGCATGCTCAGAATAAGCTCAGAAATAATAATATGATTTAATATAAAAATATTCGCGACAAGACACGAAACGGGAATAAATTGTGTTTTTTTTTTAAACAATCTCAAAACTGTTTTCATTTAAAGACTGAACTTTCTCAATGTGAGGTCGATGTGTGACAAGCTCAGGAACTTTGAGGAAAAAGCCAGAACACGTTGATTAACTTGGCTTTATTTGGGTTGTATGACCACTATTTACTACTAAACATCATTCAAAACATCCAACTTTTCCCAGAGTGAAATTACCGACAACTCTGAATGATGGGGGTCATGAAAAAGGGCTTTTTTAATAGGCCAGCCTAACTTCCGCCATTTAATTTGATTTTCAAAATATCATAAATAAAAATCATAAGCTGGTAATCAATGGAAGTACTGCATGATAAAAAAAAGAAGAAATTAGTATTTACGATTTGGTTTAATTCTTTATAGGGTTTTGTACCCAAAGTGTGCCATCGGGAGGCATCGGGAATCTACATAATTGTAAAAATAAAAGAAGTACATATATCCGTACGTCTATCTGTCACATAGTTGTAACTTTTTATAATATCCGTAACCAGTTGTCACAGAACATGTCCTCTATCATGGCAAATTATGAACGTAAGGTAAATTTAAATGATTTAATTTGTATAAATATTAAACCCTTGTACGGAACCCGTGTGGGAGCTCGACTCTCACTTGAGAGAAGGAGAGTTTTGGCAAAGGCCAATAAATGTCCGCTACGACGACGTAGCACACACGTAGCAATTTCGTAGCAACAGATCATGCGAAAACTTTCCAATATTTGGTTTGTAAGTAAGTAGCAGCGGTAAAAGAAAAAAAAGGTCGATCACACAGAGGCACACTGAACTCCAAGATATACTGTACCCCAGGGAATGAAAAGAACATTAATAAAAGTACCACAACAGAGGAGTTTTCAGGATAAAATTGAAACTGTAATCATTTTATTTTTATAAATATTAAATCCTCGTACGGAACTCGTAGTGTAGGAGCCCGACCCTCACTTGAGAGAAGGAGAGTTTTGGTAAAGGTCAATAAATGTCCTCTACGACGTCGTAGCACTCTCGTAGCAACAGATCTTGCAGAAACTTTCCAATATTATGTTTGTAACTCATTTATTCTTTTTTTCATTATTTACGGTTCATTTTACGAGTCTACTTGCATATGTATGTTGTGATGACCCTGTTTATGATCCATCGTTCGAAAAATGATACATTAGATGGCGAAAGAATTCTTCATATTTTAACAGGTGCATGCACTTTGCAGAGTTTGATCTGTAGCCAGAATAATGACTTGCTTGTTGTGCTAAAGAAATTTGCAAGATAATTTGTTGCAAATCACTTTCGTGGATCGGGGTTGCAACTAGAGAGACTAAGCAAATGAAATAAACCCTCACTTGCCTACAGGTCGCGTGGATGAGTGAGGGTTTTTTTATTCGCTTAATTTTTGTTGATAACCTACTACGCTAACGAAATCTTCAGGGCGGTGACTCGGGGTCTCAATATTCTATAGTGTTTGAATCGTGTTAAGTGAAGGTAAGGTCAAAAAACATAATTATTTTATTGGACCAGTACGGATAGGTTGCGGGCCGGCTGTGGACAACGGATACCAACAGGAATGTACTTCAAGCTGCGTACGCGACTTTTTCATACCAGTTACATTGAACCTAAATATAAAGACTATTATTGTTTTAATTGTGAATACCTTAACCATAATGAAATTAGTCATAATTAATAACAATGTCATTAATGTAATAATGTTTGCATGCCTTATATAAGGTAGATTGTACCCGGATCCCCCATTTTATTGTAACATCTTATTTTATGCGCCTACAGTGTATACAAATAAAATTTACATTAGTTTTAGAAGGGATGAAATGATGAGTTATTATAACATAGCCAAACTAACCTATCGACTGTATTGAATTCATGGTGTTGTTCCGGGGGGGTCCAGTAGAGTTTCTCGGTGGGGTGCGGGGCACGTCGCAGCCCCGCGCGAACACCGGCGTCTCGGGCAAACTGGCAGACGTCTGCAGCGGGCCGCGCCCTGATGCTGCAGCCTCGCGGCTCTGGCGCTGCAGGGTTCTACGTCTGGCGCCGCTCGCTCCGATGTCTGAAAGTATAGAAGGTTTATGTAAAAGTTTCGTGGAAAGTAAGTACTTGCTCTATAGTAGGTAATGCAACTTCGTTTGTTCTGGGGTCCGTGTTAACTTTGTTATTGTTGTCGGATACAGGATTAACAGCCGAGTTTCATCTTTGGTAAATCTAGCACTGACCTATTTTAATTAACACTAGTTTAGTCTAGCTACATACTGGCAGTTAAATTGGGAAAAAAGTCTGTTTTTTACGTTTCATCTGTTGGTGAAAATGGTGCCATCTATCGGTGTCTGTTTGAACTGATTATTTTGCCAACACGTTCTCTCATAGTTTACCGCAAGTTATAAGGGCATAACATAATACTTAACGGTTAAGTTCCCTTCTAGAATAGTTCTGAGATTTATACAGGGTGATTGGGTGCATTCCTTGAAATGGTGGATACTAGACCTAATTTGCAACAATTTTACCCCGATAACTTGGGGTCCAAACTGGGTTGTTTTGGAGAAATCGTTTTTTTAGTTTTTAGTGAATTTTCCACCTCTCCACCATAAACGGCTGGGTGTGTGAAATCTACGCCGTTCAGTATGTTAAACTCGTATTACACCAAAAGTATCACCAATCGCCCTGTGTTTTATGGAAGCACGATTAACAACAGATTGTATTAAATCGTCCTACGTACATTCGTCTGACTCTTATTGGGCAGTCAGCACAGCTATCATGAATACTTTATTAGGGGATTTAGAGCATAGAAAATCTGATCTGATCAGAGTCACTAATATGTTCAGGTGTCTAGTCAAAGGTACTGAGATAATGAAGTAGAGCCCATACCTGTTGGTAAAGTTCTTCTATCTGTTGATCCACTCTTGAAGTTACTGCTTCTCCTGTTTTTGTTGTAACTGGTTTCCATGGAGCGCGTCTTAAGGCTGTTCGTGGTGTCACGATGCGGTGGCACCGCGGGGGGTTCCGAAGGCCTGAACAACAAAATATTTACATTAATAACCTATTGAAATTATTTGAAAAATACATTAAAGCCAAAGAGGTTTAAAAGAATTATAGAGCGGACATTGGGAATAAAGTCATAAAGCCTTGATTCCGAACATTTTTGATTTTGACACACGAATGCTACCTGGTGGCCTACTATGACGTCTTAAAGCAAGAATGTTTTAGTATTATTTCAGTGTGAGAAAGAGATGGCGCTAGACATCCTGTATAGCTGTCTCTTTCCCACACTGGTATGACATTAAAACATTCTTGCTTTAAGACGTTACAGTAGGCCTCCTGAAAAGCGGGCGTATGCCACTAGACAGACCGATTTGTTACTAAGTAGTAACAAGTATTGGATTACGATTTTCTTTGTCTTGTCCCGTCTATTTTGCACGCCATTCTTATATGGCAAAGCATGTAGCTAAATTTCATTTATTTATAAGACCTGTATACTTACCTACTCATGTTTTTACTAAATAAATATAACTTTATCTTATCTCATCTAATAAATATTTGAGTATCTTTGAAAGCACATTAGATTTAACAGCAATTCAAAAATTTATTGAGCATACCTTCTCCTAGACTCCATGGTTGGGGTTGGTAGCGTGTCGGCTTTCTTCACATGACGTTTCTCTGATGGCTGCATAATTTCCGTATATTCATCATCAACCTCTTGCACAGGCGAGGGAGGTAGGGGAGGAAACTTCGGTGACTCTGGGGTTTGCGGCAAAGGCCCCATCTCATGCCCTAATATCGGCGATGGCGGCAACGGCAGTGGTGGGTGCCTGTACGAGTGCTCCACTATTTGAACATTGAGGGGGAAGTCCCCGCCGCTCGACACAGCAGAGTCTGACGAAGATGGCTGCCGCATCAGACTAACTGGAACATCTTTGGCGCTCGTGGACTTATGCATACTGTTAGACCTCTTCGAACGGTCACGGCGATCTATCGACCGCTGATTCTGTATTTCATTGTGACTCGAAGATTTCTGTATATCATGTCTCTTTTGTCTCTCTCTAGAACTATAACGGAAATTGTTTTCTAATATATCTTTAGATACGTCATCACAGTACTCATCCTTATGAATATTCCAGTCTTTTGGTATATAAGGGGTAAAATGTTTTTGGTCCCGACTTAATATAGCGCTAATATTGTTCTCGATCTTGCGCAGCGGCGAGGTGTCCCCGCTGCTGGCGGGCTCGGCGCCGTCCGTGTCCTCCTCCTCCTCCACCGTGGTGATGAGCGCCGTGCGCGCCGCGCCCGCGTCCTCGCCCAGGCTCGGCAGCGACACCACGCGCACCATGTTGGGCGGCACCGTGCTCAGCTCGTTCACGGTTTCGTTGCACTCCGTCGGGGGAGTCTCCTCTACCTTTCCTTCTCTTATGAGTGACTGAATATTATCGAAAGTCGATGAATACTTTTTAAAATCGGAAAACCTATTTTGTGGAGACAGTTTGCTCTGAACTTTAGACGTATGAGCGCCTTTCTCACTGTGTGATTTTCGACTTTTGGGACTGTGACCGAAGTACTCCTGGGCGATATACCTGTCTGGACCATTATTAAGATCTAAACTAAGACGAGATTTTGGCGATGTTATCTCTTTACTCAATCTAGAATTCGGTGTGCAAAGATCTATACTATATCTAGAGTTTGGAGTGTTAAGCTCACGGCTCAGTCTCGAGTTCAAGTCAACACTGTAACGAGATTGCGGCAAACTTAAATCTGAGCTCGGCCGGGAGTTGTACGAGCCTACTGATCCGGAGCCGCTGATTGATATGCTCGACCCGTCCATTGACTTATCAGTATCTAAGCTTCTATTCAAACTGTGACTATTGAGTAGGTTAGTGGGAGACTTATTGGTCGTGTTCTTGTTGAAACTTGGTAACTGCTTTCGATTTTTGCCTTTTCTGATGACGTAAGTACCACAAGCTAGATCTTGTGCTCGTCGGCTTTCTTGTTCGGCATCTGAAGTTGGCGACACGAGGGGCTCGCACTGCGTCAGTGGTGGCGGCGGTGGCCAGTACTCCTCTCCCCAATCATCGTCTACTCTTTGTGGTATAGAGGTTGTGCTAGAATGTGACTGATCACCTGACTTTCTTCTTCGTCGGCCTATAACCTGTGAACAAGTAATAAAATTATAGTAGTACAAAGAATAAACATAATTACATTAGTAAATGTGGTAGGGTAGACACCAGTTTGCCGCATTATGTGTTGTTGATATAAGATAGGTACCTAAATTTTAAAAATAATGCTGGTCTCTTGATCAGGTAAATAATTAATTCCAATTTTTTACTTGCAAGTTGCATCCCTCGAACGGAGGAATCACAAAGTACTTAAGTACCTGTAGCTTTTAGATCGTCGATCTCTAGCGCTAAATCGTTTTCCGTCGCCTCAATGAGCAAATTTAGTTCAACAACAATTACCTTTGTGCTTCCTGGTGTAAGTAGAGGGTCATCACCATCGAGTGACACTTCCCAAGCTATGGAATTGCGTTTCGAAGGCGTAGTAACAGCGGGCGGCGGCGGCGGGAACGACTCCTCCAGCGAATCGTCCGAAAAGTGCTCTTCGTCGTTGCTCTTACTCGAACTTCTCCTCTTGCAGCTCACAACCACGTCCTCCGTAGATCCTCTACACACTTCTCTATGTCTCTCCATAGAACCGGCGAGAGTACGCGGAGGTAATTTCCCTTTGGGTGACAACATTTCACCATCCGACCTGCTATCGCGTTTCATACTGCTCTTTCTTTCCGAGCTTTTCGTATTGGAAGGTGAAATTTTTGGTATGTTGTATGTCGGTGAATGTGCTGGTTCTTTTTTGAATTGTATGTTTGGGCCAGGATATATGGTGACTGGATGTTCATTGTATGGTTTGTCGTTGAATTCACTGGAGAAACCCATGAAGGGGAAGACCGGTGGGTTCTCGATGCTGGGTGATTTCATAAGGTTGGTCGGTGGCGCGTTTTGTCGCGGCGGCAGCCAGGCGGCGGGCGCGGCGTCGGGCGGCGGCGGGCGCGCGCCGTGCTGCAGCGACGCGAACCGGTACGGAGGCACGGGAGGCTGCTGCAGCTGGAAACCGTTAGCTTCCGTGTCTTTTTCCCATCCATACGGACGTTGATGTCTGGTTTTCGGCTGAAACGAAAACAAACCAGATGAAAAAATATATTCTGAAATCAATAAATTGTTATACGAATGCTCTAAAATGTGTGAGCATAGTGGATTGCAAGTGGTATGTGACATCGTCCAACATGCACTGTCTTCAAATTATTCTATTATCAACTAGTTACCACTGGTAAATGACTATAACCTCGGTAATAGGAATGAATTAAATAAGACATCCACTTACATAAGTGGTCTGCGTGGCTGTGGTGATACCATTGACGCTGATGATGGAGTCCAGTCTCTCCTCTGCCTCCCGTTGTTCGGCTGATATCGTTCGCTTGGCTGAGTTTGCTGGTGACACTCTGTAACATCATTGAATTCCTATGTTATCAACTCGTTAATAAAAATTATGATGTGGTAGAAAACTGAGAGTTGGGTTCGCTTTTTGCTAAGTAGTGCTTATCAATAACAAAACCGTTTAAATAATTTTGTTACGAGATTTTTTTAATATTTTTTAATATTTTCCTTTCTAGTTTCGGTTTTTATTCATACCTTATTGGTCCCTTTATAATGAGGTGGAAACTAGCACTTGCATCGGGTTATTAAGGCATTTCCTAATACCATAGTCATTCCAGGCTATGAAGCAATTACTTAATTGTTTTGCATGTGGTACCTGTGGTATCTCCTTTCTCGGTACCATGTATGTAAATGCAAGAATGTTTTACGATTATTCCGAGAGTGGGAAAGTGACAGCGCTAGACAGTTGTCTAGCGCCATGTCTTACCCACTCTCGGAATAGCGCACGGACTCCATTGTCCGCTATTAGACTCTCATTTGGTTCATTGTGCGTGGTGGATCCTGGGCAACAAAGCCAGACCAGCTCCAGGCAGACACATAAAAGCTTTCTGGGGCTCCATAGGCCTTGTGAAGGTTGCTCAATACTCACTTGGGCAGCAACGTGGAGATGATGCGCTCGGCCTCCTCTGGCGGCGGCGGCGAGCGCGGCGACGGCGGGTCGGGGGGCGAAGGCTCCTCGCGCTCCTCCGTCGGACGGAAACCCAGCGCGAATTTCGCTCTGAAACATACCACAAATGGGTACATCAGTGAGAAAACTACGAACATGATTTTCAGGTCTTTCGATTTAAGTCAAACAGATCGGTGATTTCAGCAAGTTGTAAGATACTGACCTATCTCTGGTTTTATCGTCTTGTCTGAACCGATCAATGAACTCAGCCTATCATAGTCCACTGTTGGGCATAAAGCTCTCCTTTCCGAAGTTACGCTACAACACTCGTTTAGTCGCCTTAGGCATCCAGCCTGTCATGTCACCCTAAATGTCCCTAGTACGTTATCCTAAAAGAGTGGGAGACTGATATATCATTTGAACCATATCGTCACAGGTACGATATAACTAATCATAATATTATACTACTACTAATACGAGAAACGTGTTGAATGTTATTGTTTCACAAAGGACGAGCTGGATATGGACCTGTCTAGGCAACAATAGCCGCACGGCTTCGCTTGGGTAGAGTAAGTACAGACTGTGTGTACCTACATAATCAAACATTATCTGTTACTAACAGATCATTGTCTATTGTACAGTGGTGGCCTATAGTGGATGCGTTATTATTAGCTCGCGTCTATATTTGAGATTGCCAGGCTAGAGGCAATGGGCAAGAATTTGATTAGATATTTTTCCATGACTGCGTGACAGCAAACAAAGGTGATATAGAAAGGTCATTTTTTTTTTGCGAGGAATAAAGAGATGGGTTCGATGGACGGTACCTACTGAGTTCGCTCGTAAAAAAAATACTCAATAAACTCATGACCGTGACTTTGTGACAGAGAAATTAATTTGTCATAAGCTGTCATTTCTGCCATGTGCTGATCAAAGTCATTCATTTTTTTTTATCTATTCCGGTGCTGAGTTGAAGGTGCTGCTAGTTAGCAATTTTATTGTGACTTTATCGGTTCTCAAAAGTTTAGAAGCACGCATGGCGTCATTGCAGATTTTGTCATCGTGCCGAAGATTACTTCTTCCTTGTCTTAAGCATGATCATGGCACGATATATCACAAAAAAGGGTGACTGCTGCACGTTTCTTAGAACTGATTTTCTGCAGAAGAGGCTTGTACTTGAATGCGTTGCTTACCTCCTGCCGTTCATGCTCATGTATCCATCGTCCTCCGAGGTGTGTCCGGCGAGCGGCGAGTCGTCGTCGGTGGCGGGCGTGGCGGGTGTGGCGGGGGTGGCGGGGGTGGGCGGTGCACGCGCCTCCAGCGAGCGAGGCTCGCCCTCGTCGTACTCGCTCAGCACCTGGTCCAGTAGCTCCAGCGAACGCTGCACGTCGTCGACCCCGCTGGAAACAAGCAAAGTATCAATAAACATAGTTAATTTTTGCAACTGAGCACAGTTTCGTAGTAATACTAATGAGCAAGAAATCTTTGGCTCGGAGCAGGCACTTGTAAGTATCAGACCGGAGTCAAGATTTGAGCTCGGTTAATGGTAACAGGCTCGCCCTCACTTTCATGGTACTTTCATTTATACTGTTAAGAAATCGATAAAAAAAAAATCTATTTTATGACTCTTGTTATTTATTGATGGTCTGACTTACTACGTTACATCTCCTTAAGATGGTATAAAAAGACTTAAAGCTGTATCATCATTGATTAGCTTCTGGTTTCCTTCTCTGGCCAAAAAAAACTTTGGCATATCTGGCGTGAACAAACACGAATTTTCTATAATAAATACAGAAACTTGGACTGAAATATGGATATTATCTTTTTTCTTTTAATTATGCAGGAAAGGTTTGATAGACGCAAGTCCGTACAAAATCCATAATAACACCGCGCCCCGTTCGGCTCCCATTTCTAAAGCTGAACTATCTTTTAGATAAGAAATAAGGGCCTCTTCGTAAAGGCATTCAATAAAATCAAATTCAATAACTCCGAGTCACCACAGCACTAGAGCGAACCCAATTTGCAACCGTGCAATTTCCGTGATGGTTTTCTAGTTGGATTCTCATACTAAATAAGTCAGTATAACAAGTGGCGAGCGAGGTCGCACCACTCAATTCCCCGAGATAATGGTAAATTGAACTCATTTCCTTCACGAGGACTGGCCCCGCCTCGAGAACGGTTCCTTAACTGTTCCATTAGAACCGAATTAGAGGATAACGATATAGCTACATCCTTATATCAATCAACCGTGACGCACTTCCGTTACCGTGACTCTATCTGGACCAGACGGAACGTTGAACAATTTGATTATCAGATGCCATCGGAATATATCGTCGGATTTTTTTTGTTTATCTTATATCTAAGATGAAATGAAAGGCTTTTTTATTTTATTATTATCTAAGATACATACATCTACTCTCTATGAAATTAAATTATTATACCTACTGAAATAAAAGTATTTTTTGTTCCAAGAGGTGAGTATAATAAATTCATCTTGGCATTTACTTTAGGTGGGCGCTGTCGTTTTCTCCGTAACCTATTGGTGTATAGCTCGTGTATTGTTCTAAAGGTCAAGGAAAAATGCGAAGATTGCTTATCGGGGGAAGGTTACAACGTAACCGTGTTATTGCAAAAACATAAGTTTGAATTACTTCATACTTTTTTGGGGACTTAGTAGTCAGTGAGCTTATTAAGAAAAGCAGGTATATTTCAAGGAAGCATGTCTTCAGTGCTGAAAAGTGGTTCTAGTGGAAGGCACAAAGCAACCCTTTGGATAAAAGAGTGCTCTTTCGCCATCTCTCGATAAGCCTCCGCCGAGTGGCGGGCGGCCGACATACTCTTTTATTTGCTCAATAAACTGCAATACAAATACACTGCTTAAAATGCGAGGATAATCTTTATCGATTTCAGGCCTGAGAGCCAAGAGAATATGAATGAGAAAACCCTGTCATCAAAATAGGAAATAATAAGCACTTCACACAGATCACACAGTTTGTGTGTGTATAAGAAAGATTAGATGGGCATCAGTTTCTATTTGGTTTATGATTTATTTCATAAATAAAGCTTGCAGAATTTAAAAGCTTTCAGGGAGCTCTTGAGGTAGTGACTGGAAGGCCTGCGGCGAGTTTTTGTAAAACTCTTGTTATGAATCCTTGACACGGAATATCGGATATTTGGTGGGGTCGATGGTGTCGCGCTATCTCTGAGAGAGACGGAGCGCTTGTCTCCTCCGGCGATCGCGATCGAGGGGGTCATTAGTGTTCACCTCACTAATGATCCTCGCTGCACGGTCGAGCAGAAAGACACCGACAATCAAGTGGAAATACTTTTTTCGAGACAATCTATTGGTTCAATTTATTTAGAATCTTAACTTATACCTGCCTTGTTTACAATAATAGGTATACCTACATAGAAATCAAGAAGTGTTTTTCTCGAAAGAATATTAATTTGTGATTTTCCATATCTTCACAAAACTAAACTGAGACAACACTAACGCAATTTTAAATAATAATATTTAAGAAAACGACACTTAAAATAAAAACCAAAATCAATTGAAAATATACCATCAAAACTTGCATTTCTTTGAAAAGGATAGTAGGCAATACGCTGCTCGTGTTCGTTTGATAACGAAGTATTGCGACGTATTGTGGGACCGTACACTTAGCAGGTAACACAATATCGGTTCCGCATCGGACGTACGCCCGTGGAAGCCTACTTGGCTATGCTCAGTAGAGTCGTGCTTGTGTGTGTGCATCGCGTATTGCATTGTATCGCCCAGCCTGCCACAAAGCAGAGCACTCAGCATGAGTGCCGCGGCGGCGGCGCGCGGCGCATGCCTGCCTTTGTTTTATTTCACCCACACTCCTGCGCTTTCGAAACTTTTAAGGGGAACTTCAAATTGCGTTTCTCCTTTTAACTGGAGCTGGTTTGGGCTGATTAGTTGGACGGAGTCGGTTTAGTTGGTAATTTATTTTTGTTAGCGGTCACAGTATTTTATTCTCGTACTCTGTAATCTGTATGTATACTTGTAGAGGAGCTGCGAACTGCGGTTCATTAAAATGATCAGGAAGTCTTCATGAGAGACCCTATGCGTGTCATAGACGTATCAACGCCTCAGCGGTAGGTCTACATCTTGATACGGTGTCGCAGTTATTATTTATGCGGAAATGAGTGCAGCGAAGCGGAAGTGCAAAGCAACCCCGTGTCGCACCCCCGCGCGGCGCACTCGGCTGTCGACCTCGCTTACGTACGACGCGCTGCCTCGCTACCTCACTACCTCGCCACACACAATAACAACTCAATGCCGTCGGCCTCTCAAGCTCAACAGCCCGCTATGGAAAATCACTCAAAGATCAATCGAACCTAAACTCATGGCTACATGGTGAACAGTTGGCGTATAGCGATCTTACATCGAAACTCTACGTTCATGACACTCGAGTAGGTACGTTTCTATTTCAATAACAAAGGAATTGTCGCTGCTCTAATCAGGAACTGGATACACATTAACATAATATAATCTGCAAAAAAACCTTTCCATATTACTATTAATATGGAAAGGTTTCTTTTTACATGTGAGTGGACAGATAAAAATGCAGGGTTCATATTATTGTAAAGTCATACACATCAAACAAAAACGACGCGCTCATAGAGTTCTTTAAATAAGCATGTTGTATCATATTAGGCATATAACCATTAGAAATCATGTATTAAGATTACATTAACTGCAATTTGGAAGTAAATTCAACCGGGTAAATTCACCTTAAGACGAGAAAATCCGGATAGTTGGTTGAAAGTTGAAATTCTTTCAGTCCGGACATAATTCAACTATGTAGTTGTTAAAGTGTACAGAAGTTGGCCAATTAGTTGCTTGGAAGTTTTGCTAGTATTGTTTCTTAGGGGTTAAACACGTAGAGGTACTTTTAAAATCATTTAAGTCAAGACAATTCTGGTAATATTGAGGAGCCCGTGACTAAATAATAACAGCCGCTCGGGTCAATCGTCAGGTTAAGCCGCGCTTGCCTGGTTGGTCCGTGGATGGGTTACCACCCATACATATCGAGTTTCCTACGTGCCTCGGAAAGCACGTTAAGCCGTTGGATCCCGGCTGTCAATTGAAGATCTTTGAAGTCGTTACAGGTAGTCAGTGTCCCGAAAGTCTGACAACCGATCTTACCAAGGGGTATCGTATTACACAGTAACTGTGTTGTGGAGTTCAGATAGGCAGTCGCTCCATGTAAAAGACTGGTATTCAGCTGCATCCGGTTAGACTGGAAGCTGACCCCAACATAGTTGAGAAAAGGCTAGGCAGATGATAAATGCTGGTAATATTCGTTGAGTTTCAGTAGGTACTGTTTACATAATAATTTCTGATAGTTGCTAGATGTTACCAGACACCTGAAAACAGGGATTTAAAAATATGTTCAAATAATTTAACTATCATCATTCTTTGTTACTGAATCGTTTGTGTCATAATTTCATCGATAAGAAGGCTGAAAGCTTATAGTTTCCTAGAATTGCAGAAAAAGTAACGCTGTCATCGTTGAAACAAGTTAAAGCCATACATTTCGTTTTCTTTTGTCTGTGGTGGTCTTAACAATCTTCGGATTGGAAGGAGCTCACTGTAAACAATGCTGCTATTTATTGCAGATAACATATCTACAATTTAAACATTACATTGTGATCAAAATCTTTTTTCCCACGCTGATCTGAGAGTTACAGGAAGCAATGTATCAGTACTTTTCATCTCGGAGAACCAGCTAAAGAGACATGACCCGGGTTTTCCAAGAACACATAATCGGCAAGCTAACGTTAAGCACGTATCTTTAGCTGTTTGGCTATGCTGAATGTGGACTTTGCCTATCTAACCACAGAAAAAGTGACATACTCCGATATTTAAAATTATTTTACCAATCTGGCTGCAATTTATCTAAACTTGCCAGTAAGGATACTTTACCCAGATTGTCCCATAAAATAACCTTTACCATTATTTTCCTTTTGCCAAAGTAGGTCAAAGTGGCCTTCGGGCTGTGAGCATAACCAGATATGTACCTACCTATCTTGCAACAATATCTAGTTAGTGTTAAGCCTTTTATTCAATAAATTAAAACATGTCCCATTTTCCCATCTAGTTTGCAATGTAACAGAAATCCGGCGCATATCATAAAATGCCGTGATACGTGACCAAAATACAAGCGATCGGCTCGTTCGACTATTTTCCCGAGAGTGCTTTCTCTAAAATGAAAACTTGTTGTCATTTGTATTATGAGTGTCGTCGTGACGGCTTTTAAGACGTTTTTGTTAAAAAAATCGACTACCTCAGGTAAATGATTATCGGGTTTTGTGAAGAAACGAGCGTTTGGTTTTCTAGGAACGATTTCTCTTTCCTAGAAAAGCAAAAGGTCGTGAAAGATTAAGAAGTTACAAAAATACAATGATCGGATACTAAGAAACTAAAGACGAAGGTGCTTATAAAAATAATGTCAGTATAGTATTATCCCCAAAACTAGGTGTCCTTTTCAGGAGTTCAAACTAAATCCAAATAAGCTCATCTTTCATATTGGACGTGTGAGAAAATTGTTGTCCTAAATAACTAGCGATGGACTCGTCCCCAAAAATACCTAGCCTTCGAAGTACCGCAAGTGAATTTAATTGTAATTTAAGTGTTTTCTAACTGAATAGGTTCCATTACCTACGACTACCACCTCACGACCACAGGTACCATTTCGTACTATAAGTAAAGCAGATTCGTACCTACCCATAATCTATGATATTTGGCACTCCGACAGAGCGAGCGAACAGTTTTAATCGAATTTTGTAAAACAGGAAATTGGGATACAATAAAGGATGTACAGACAATACTAACGATGTAGATAGGCAAAGTTGGTAAACCCGTATCGGTTGTTTCATCAAACGCACTGTCATTAATTTTGTGCGCTCGAGTACACTCGAAAACAAAATAACTTCGTAACAATGATACGATACACTTTTGTCCGCGACGGTCTAGGCCTAACTTATTCAGACCGATCCCGAAGTACCTCGTGCCGAAGTCCTTATCACACGTAATTGAATCACATGTGTTTGTTGAAATAAAAATGAGATAGGCACTGTTTATTATATTTTGTATTATTTTTCCGTGAGTTCTCTGCAGTATGACCAACAAATAATATCCTATAAATAAAGGCTATTTTTTTTAGCCATACGATTAATAAGAATTTGGCTACCTGAGTTCAAATCTCAAATATTAATAATAAATTGCCGTTTCGGCAATTTCAAATATTTTAATGATAATAACCAAAGAAATAACCCTTTTTTCAGGGAAGTAATCTAATATTTTCAAGATTATGAAAATTGCTGTTGATTTAAATAATTAATCGTGCCAAACGCATTGTATAAAATGTAGATTGAAAGAGTTTTTGACTAGAAATAATTCTATACAATATTCTTTCGATCAACCAGTCAAGTACAGATGTAGACTCTACGTCATTCATGCAAGTTTGTAATATATGTATTTCAAAAAGTAAAATAGTACATAGTAACATTTTAACTATCTACATTATAATAAAGCAAACCTTCCATCAAAAGCCTTTGAAGCGTTGGTTCAGGTTTACAACATAAATTTATCTAAGTGCACGACAGGTACAGAGCGTTGTCTAAACATTATTGGAGGGCTGACTCCTAGCGGAAAATCGTCACCATCTTGGTTGTGTCGGAAGGAAGCTTTGAGGACATGCCAATAACCGCTGGAGCGGTAACAACACCTCGCACAAAGAAGGCCCGGAAGCAATTCCAATCGTGCGCGCATGCAATAAGGTTGACATTTCAAATAAGCTTTTACTATTATCGACTGCAGCGACTTAAAGCAATTTTGTGAGTCAATATTGAACTTTTCAACTCATAGGAGCGATGTGTCCCGCACTAAAATACTGTGCTTACTCACTGAACCACTTACACGCTGTGCCTGTGTGCAGTGTGCGGATCCGCGCCACAATTTTTGACATTTATTTTAGTTATTATAAGTTTCTGTCTGGCTAACTTAATCCCGAATGCTTTGAGCGAAGCTCAGGAAGATATCGTTTGAAGACGCTTGCCAAATAACCGTTTAACTATCAGTAAACTAATATGTTTGAACTTTTAATTAAATGAAACTATTAGGTACTTAGTTATCACACAGTCGATGTATCAAAGTGAGGGTAGATTACGCTCGGCGTCGTCGGATTGCGGTGTTAATTAAGCAATTAGGTCTCGTCAGCGGCCTCAGCGTACCTCCGAGTACCCGTCAGGCCGCCACGCCGGCCTCGTTAAGGTATTAAAACGACCAAGCAGCCTCCTGCGACCTTATTATCTATCCCAAAGGCCGACGGTTAACTTACTATACCTACCTACGTAGGCAGATAATAAAACCGATTCAATCCTTAAATTGCTAGGAAAATTTATAAGCCGTAAATAATTTAAAACGAAATATATTTAAATAAAGCCGTTTTATTGGGACTGTATATACCGAATCTACATCCATACAGAGGTAACCTACATATTTGGGTATACATATATATTGTATAGAAATATTGAAAGGTGACATTATTATTTACAAGCGTTGGCTGTTTTATTAATAAAACTCATGTGCTACGCGAGAGCTGCGTCACTGCGTGTTGTACACAGGGTGTATTGTATTTCGCTTGTGGGTACAATCTGTGGCCTGGTGACATTTTCACCCTAAATCACGTGTGAGCATTTCATCGAAGTCATGTTCACGACGCGTGATTATACATGTTACACAGGGTTCACGGGGCGTGGGAATGCAAAATATATGGTAGGTACATCGCATTTTCATTTTAATTCCGAGTGGTCGAGTAATATTTCAGCGGAATAAACGTTCTCCCCGCTCTAATTTACGGTAAGGCCGCGAAGATTAGTATTTATGGATTTTACTGCTTGTGGTGCAATTAGTGTTTATCAAATTAATGCAACGGAAATCGTTTTTACGTTTATAGTTCCGCAGTGCCGCGGGCGAGGGTTTCACTAAATGGTCCCCTTAATGCAACACTAGCGTCACGTGGCGAATTTAGATTATGGGAACCTCACCTCAACAGTTATGATTAAGCCTCGTTGGTCGTGTGGGGTCTTGAATTCGATTCCCGGCTCGGGAAAATTTTGGTTTTTCCTTCAGGGATTACTCAGTAGCAGCCATCACGGAGTCTGGATTTGTGTGTTGATGGCAATATTAATAGGCTCGCCCCCTATTACACGGGACTTAAACGTAACTGGCGAAATGTGGGTGTACTATTAGGTACATTCTGTCTATGGTCTAACCCTTCAGGTATTACAGGCGTGATGATATGTAGGTACTATTAAGATATTGCAACGTAGCTTTTGGCGATGAGTAGGAAGAATACAATGTAACATTAGCACTTAACTCATCATAACTGTGTAAATGAATAAATAAAGGTAAGCGTATTAAACTCGCCATAATACTATTATTTATTCTGTGACCCCAACTACTAATTGGTTCATCGGTAATCATAATAGGTAATAGGTATCTACATATTGGTATACAGCTGAAGAATAATCTTTAATATAAAATGTAACAACACTTTGATTTTCGATAGCGTTGAATATGTTCTGTGCACAAGTGGTACATGGCAGGCAGGCAGCTAAACCCTGTATAGCTAGGTACAGGTACACATATCTCCCGAGCTCGCTTTTTGCAACGAATGTAAAAATGTGTCAAGTATGTTTAATTTAAACGCTCATTAATGTAGGGCTGAGCAAGTGTTCAGTGGCATTTCCGTCTTCTCTTATGGTAAAGCCCCAGTCAGCTCACACAGTACAAGAAGCTGTCAGCTAGTAATAGATCGTTGGTTTCTCATTAGTGTTTCTATTTTTTAAACACGATAATTTATTTGTCAAAACAAAATATGGTTATTTTTAATTATTTTAACATTAAATATTTAACCACAATATTTAGGTATGTGCCAACGATTTACTACACATTGATCTGGCACTGGCACACAAACATCTATTTACCTAAACTTAATTGGTGCTTAGTATGTTATTCTTATGTTTGTTGGTGTAGACAAAATACCAAAGGTTCCCAAACTTTTTTTCTCCACCACTTTCAAAATTTTCTGGGTTCGGTGAACCGATTGCTGCCACATTTGTACAATATTCCCAAAACTCGTCAAAAATGTGAAGATTAAATGTAACGATTTGATATACATATTTTAGGATTGCATGAAAACCGTAGCTCCTAAAAAAATTGTCAAAAAATCAGGAAATTAGAATCCTAAAGCTTCAAAATGTTTTTTTTAGTCTCAATAAGACTACTTCACAGAAATACAACCAGTCAAAAATCCCGGTTTTTTTTATGAACTTTCGTGGTGCAACTTGCAACTTGTGAACCCTTATTTTTTATTCACCCCAACGTTGACCCCTGACAAGTCTCCAAGGACCACTTTGGGAATCACTGCGATATACTCATAAAAGAGAAAGAAGTATTAATTACTATTTAGGTATCATAATTTGTAATCATTGGTATTTTCTTTTTTTTTGTAAAATAATAATAGAAGAGCTTTCAAAAATATGGTTCTAAACCAATTTCTAGTGCGGTTCCCAACTTTTAATTAACGATTCAGAGATCAAAAGTTCAAGAGCCTAAGTAAGTAGGTACCTATATTGTTTGGAAAGTTTATATTGACCAGTCCAACTCGTAGTAAAGTACACGAAGGCTATAGAAGACATTAGTCAAGTTAAGACAGTGTCAGCAAGATTGTGTCTGGAGAGCTGCAGCCAGGGTATCGATTTTTGGCTGCGGCCAGACAGACGACGACGTGCCAATGAAAAACTATCCTTTTTGTTCACAACTCTATACCAACTCGTTCACATTCGTAAATCGACAAACTTTATGCAGATTAGTATTATAACTATCTAGACTCTAAATTTTGAATGTGTGATGTTGATGATGTGGCTTTTTATAAGTCTGTGGTTTGCATAAGTAAGTAAGTAAATATTTATAGTATTCCAAGCTGTTTTTGCTGAAATGTTTCACTCAAAGTTTGTACCTATGATATCATCATTATAAACGTAATATCTGCATTAAAAACATTAAGCATACATATTCATAATCTTTTCGGGTGGCTGAAATGAGCCTATAAAACGGTTTACAAAAGCGTTGCACCATAATGCCGGGTAAGAGAATATCGGTAATAATACCATCGAGGGTTCCACGCTTCATAAATACTGACACAGCCCCCGCTCCCTCTTCACCCCTTAGCTTCATAAAAAGGATGCGCAATTCTTACAATTTGAGAAGTTACCGAGTTTCTCTTTATGTCTGCCGTTACGTAACGATATTTGTTAAACTTTTGATATGAAGTGTAACAAGGGGAGTTGCGTCCAATAAACATTTCTAATACGATTCTGGGTTGTATTGTTGTTTATCTGGGTATTTCAAGAAAGTGAGTTCGGTATTATTTTTTCCGGAATTGCGCTGAATTTGCTCCGGAAGATTTTAGAGTATTCTATCGACCTAAGTATTAGATTAGATTAGACCTGAGATCATTGATCTAGAAATCAAACCAATTAAGAATCAGATTTACGTGCGATCGCAAATATCTAATAGAATTAGAAATAACTTGTTTGAAGTTGCTAGCGTCCGCGTCGTGGTTTGCCAATTTTAATACGCGCTTCTTTTCTTCTTGTGGTCAGTTATTTTTATTTCTTCTTTATCGTGTGGTTAGTGCCTAACCTGGTGTCAGGGTGTTTAAGCCTCTGACTTGGCTTTATATGCCGTCGAGAAATATTTCTCAGGCATGCTGGTTTCCTCACAATGTTTTCCTTCACCGAAGTAAGTGATAATTATATAATACGCGCATAAATCCAAAAAATCGGTGCGTGTATTGGTAGTTATTGGTTATATTTATAATATCCTCTTAAAAAAAACATATACATATGTCAACACCATTATTTTCATTTTTGTCGTATTGTCGGCGCCACCTTGTATAGGCTGATAAACAAAGAGGCATCCTTTTCCCCAATGGGTAAACAAAACGAAATCGCACAGGAAAGTAATTTTTACGAATTAATAAATTGTCGCCTCCCTCGTGTACCACGACAGTCGCCGAGGGTGACTGCGGCCCTAAGTACCGAACATAAGCAAATGTCGGCTCCACAATAAGCAGAGACGCGCCGGATGCTGCAGCATTAGCCGCGTGATTTATACGTCTGGCAACACTACTGTGTTAACTCCACAAACAATACAGGGGACTAGGGGTTGCTGCAACATGTATCAATGGACAACTCTTTCCTACCTACGCTATGAAGCTTAAACAGAACATTATCCGAAACGCTATAAACATGCAAATAAGTATCAGGGTGCCACATCAAAGAGATTATAGATTATTCTGATGGAATTTAAATATGAATGGGTAACTTTTAAAATGCACCGAACCGGTTCAATGCGGCTTTTCGATTGTCCAAGAATGAAAGAAAAATCAAAACCAAATCGTTGTTTTGGGTCATGCTTAAAAAAAGCACGATTATTATGGCTTATTTGATTTTAACCTAACAATAAAAACTTCCAATGTTTCTGCCATAAACGCAAGCCGCGACAGACGAATTTGAAATAGTTTACTGTGTTAAGTAGGGACTCAAGCCACAAATTGAAGCTTTAAAAGAGATGTCATTTAAAAAATCAATATAATCACGGTCGTTTACCCAACCACCCAAACAATTTGTTGAACCCCATCAGTCGGCCGCGGAGCACTCGAGCCGAGGCACAGCTCTTTAAAACTTGCTGGTAAAATTTGATCCCACACCCTTGTGCCATGGATGTACGGGTAGTCGGGTACCTATCTGCAGTTAATTATCTGCGTGCAGAGGGGACGGATGGGGGAAGACATCGCAAAATGTCAATTTCTCCCCTAGCTACCGTTCGGGCCCAAGATTCACGTGGAACCATTGGAACGATAAGCCCAAATAATTAGTTTTAATTAAAACCATCACAAAATAAAATGGTTGATCGATATCGAAATGTTACTTTGGTATTAAGCACCATTCTCGTATTTAATCGCCTTGTGCGCTGAGAATACAGCAAAAACGTCAGATTAAAATTCACTGAATATTCAGACTGTCTGCGACTTAGCGATAAACCCATTCGTTGAGACGAATATAATTATGATAGCAAGAAGAAAATCGTAAAGCGTTGGAAAATAATATGTGGTGTGAAGTCATGAAAGTATGTAAGAACGATAGGCGCTAGCGTGGGCCGCGGGCTGCAACTTACAGGACTTCAGCAAGCCTGAAAGGACTCCCTCCCACCTGTTCTTGTGTCGAGAGTGTAATTACCGCCATCAAACGGATGAATTACATTAATTCATACTTGCTGTGGCGGCCAGGTGCTAATGGAAAGTCGCGTCGGCGTTACGGCCTCTAAATTGTTAACGATGACGTGCGCGTCTAGAACGACGAAAACTGCTAGACGGCTCTACGATCTGACATTGTCTTGGCGTTTTAGAGAAAGTTTATTAATGCTTGAAACAGTGGCAGTTGACAGACAATTAGAAATAAGTGTTTTATTTTTAGTGGGGTAGTTGTGTTCGTCCGTGTGTGGTTGGTTGCAGCAGACGGGCGCGCTCCGGCGCCCCCCAGTAATTAGCCAGGAGCGCGGAGTGACGCGGCCGGCCGGCGAGCCCCCGACGCCGACGCGCCGTTGTTTGCTAACACCACTACCTCCGCATCCATTCATATAAAGCATTTAAGATGAACATTAGCTGTTTATGTACATTCTAACAATGGCTAAAGTGGTCATAAATATCATGTGCTATCTTATTTTGGATGGCGACAAAGAATGAATGTGTGCGCAGAATAAATGTATTTTCATCCCACCATCTCGGAAAGAGTATTTTTAATCTTCAATATCTGAGTGGAAAAGCCGTTTTTATTCTCTAGAGGATAAAGTAAATTGAATTTAGAACATCGTGTGCACTAAGTTTGTGAATTAAAAAAAACATTAAACCTATTTACTGCTACCTCTATGGTGCCGAATATATCATACAACTTTTTTTTAATTTGTTAAAAACTCAGACTCGGAACCTTCTTGGTGTTCTTTTTTCAATTTGCTTTGTACGCGGTTCTTTACGCGGCATTTTTTCACGTCATTGTTAAACCTTATATTAAAAACAAGAAACTTGAAAACAAATGAAAAAACTAAAATGAGTGATTCTAGCGACGAGTTAGTTTGCTTGACGCCAACAGAATTGACTGAAACTGTTAATAATGCGCAAATGAGCTTTCTCCCTCAACAATCACGCGAGCAGTATTTAAAACAGTACGATATGTTCAACACGTGGCGACTAGCAAAAGGAGCCAAAACTTTCTCAGAAAACGTTTTGCTGGCATATTTTATAGAATTATCCGAGAACAAGAAAGCAAGCACTCTATGGAGTACGTATTCGATGCTAAAAGCAACAATAAAGATGAAAAAAGACAAACATATCGATACCTATCCTAAATTAGTGGCATTTTTAAAAAGAGCCTCATCTGGTCATCAACCAAAAAAATCGAAGGTTTTCACAGTATCTGATATTGAAAAGTTTCTTAACGAAGCACCCGATTCCGTATATTTGGCGGCAAAAGTAAGTCAGTTGCACATTCAGTATCTACTTAAGTATATTAATCTCAATTAAATAGTATACTTAGTAGATGTTGATAGGCATAATTATGCGTTCATATCAATTTTATTCATTTATCTACTACAATACTCTTTACGTTACAGGTTGTTCTTATTATTGGAATAAACGGAGCATGTCGAACTAATGAACTAACACAACTTAATGTCAAAAACATTGAGAAACATTCAGATGACTTACTATTAATTAATTTACCTAATACAAAGACAAAAAGAGACCGCAACTTCGTCATTCGCAAGGAATACGTAACGATTGTTGAGAAATATCAAGCCTTACGCCCGCCTAACACTCCAATCAATCGATTTTTTCTACAGTATCGCAATGGAAAGTGTGTTAGACAGCCTATGGGTACTAATAAAATTGGCAGTATCCCACGAGAAATAGCAACATTTCTTGAACTTCCAGAACCCCTGTTGTACACGGGTCATTGTTTCCGACGAACTTCAGCCACACTTTTGGCTGATTCCGGAGCTGATCTCCTGTCCCTTAAGCGCCACGGAGGCTGGAAGTCCAATGCAGTTGTAGAGGGATACATAGAGGATTCCATCCAAAATAAGTCTAAAATATGTGAAGGCATCGTAGGAGCCATTACACTGAAAGAGCCTCAATCGGATCCTTGGACTGGCCCTTCTACATCAAAAATAAGCCGTTATGAAACACCTAACCATCTCCCTCTCTCTCCAACATTCACGCCAAGGGAATCCGATGAATCGGTACAACTATTAAGTATGACAGATAGTTTACCGAAAAACAGTACACAAGTGACTAACACCAATATTACAGTACCAAACAAAAATATTACACTCAATTTAAATAACTGTAGCAACGTTACTTTAAAATTTTCTTAATTATACCTTAGTATTATTTTGTTATAATTTAAAGATTATTCTGTAATACTTACCTGTCATAATGTAGTAATTAATACCTAAACTGAAATAAAAGTGTACCTATCTTGTGATTGTAAACGTTTTTTTTTTTTGCATTTAGTCATTTCCTCGCTGAGGTGGAATGAAAAGTTACGTGTTGCACTCGAGTGCAAAGATTTTTCACCTCGTGCTCTTTTGATTCCCTCGCTAACGCTCAGGATTCTAATTTTGAATCACTCGCTGCGCTCGTGATTCAATTTTAGAATCCTTCGCTTGCTCGGTCATCAAAATTGAACACGCGGTTAAAAAGCAACTTTGCACTCTTGTATAACAAATAACTATTTCACAATACGGTCGTGAGCAAACATTATCCCTTTACAAAAATATTGTTAAATAAACTCCTTGGTAAGATGTTAAAAGCACTTAGAGATGAATAATTTTGAAGAATATCAGTTTAAAAAACATTTGTATCTCGCTGAAAAAACTGTACGGTCTACAAAGACTGCGCTGCATAATGTATGTGACACTTTTTCATATTAAAATTAACACTTCACTTCCTCGCATGTATTCGTAAACATTTGAAATGAATCAGAGTCGCTTTTACTCATATGCACCGAAATAACAATATGACACGACATGGGAAGCCTAAGCAGAGTGGGGGGGCAGGAGGGGGCGGAGGAAGCGGAACTGCGTACAGCTTAGCTCGCTGTTTTACACGCAACATAAACAATGTGCTTACAAATCTCACAATATCATCTAGTCTGGAGGAATGCTGTGCGGGAGAGGCTTCACTTGAGTGCCTGCTCGTTAGTGAGAGAGTATAAATTACGCCACAACTCTACGGCACCTCTTACATGCGTAACTTACTTAAAATACGCCAGACGAAACACTGAAAATGTTGCAATTTAATTTATCTGCGAACTGGCTCGCTAACGATGTAGCATGAGATGAGCAACACGCTTCACAGGACAAATATCAAAGTGTTGCCAACTTTAGCTTTGTTATTATATCTTACGAATTGTTTGTTCTCAAGAGTAACGAAAATGTTATTATTTTTATGTCACACTTGAGACGAATTGTTTGCTTTTGTAAGTTTCTATACCAGGTACCTATGTGGAATTTTGGAGTGCCTAAAAAAGTATTTGAGACAACTCATGTTTGTATTTTCACTATACTATGTGTAATCTTACCTTACTTATCTTGGTCTAACTTGTTTATGAATTCTGCTGAAACTATTTTAATAGTGTAATTAATTAAGCGCAAAATTGTACATAGCTTTTATCTACATGTTTAAGACCTTTCTTCTTTTTTTCATTGTCATTTTGTTCTCATCTAATAAATAATAGAGTTAAAGTAAATTAGGTATATTATTATCATAGTAAATTAACAATTTTTTTCACTAATTTCAATAAAACATCGTATGTTAAATATTGTTTAAAAATTTGTTGTCCAAATATGTACTTAGTATTAGAACACATCGCCTGTGATACAGGTTTATCCTAGTAGGTACAGGCATCTAACTCTGTTTTACCTACATTATTTCTAAGACTTATGTTGTATTGTAAAAAAATTAACTTTGAATAAATTGAATTGAATTGAATCGTTGAAATAGATAGGTACTTGAGGCACAAAGTAATAGGTAGCTGATAGTATATGTATGCAATTTACATAACCTTTAAATTAAAGATGATTTAGGTACGTGAACGTCGAAAAAGGAAAGTTCATGAAAGAAAGCGTCGCCATTGTTGCAAGGAAACCCGTCTGTCTACCACAAAGTTTATTTTTAACAGGTCTCGCCGCTGTCTGGCGGGTTGTAAAGGTCGTTTATTTTGTGTCTAGGTATACCTAAGTATCCACTCCTTTACAGACCAGTAGATATTTACGCAGCGTGCAGCGATTCTTCCAGACTTTCAGAATTCATGTAACTATTGTATAAGACCTAATATTGAAAACGGAAAAGAAAACTATTCGCATATCATAATCCAAAATGTTCTCGTAACAATATTATGCAAAAGTTTCCTTGAGTACTTTCCCTGGCGTCTGCGGCTCCTCGGGCGTGCAACTGCCGGGGTGCGTGAGGGTGGCAGGCGCCGGGGACCGCGGTCGGAGGAGGGGAGGGGGCGGCTGGGGCACCTTCACTTTCGTCCACCAAGCAGCAGCGCCCCGACCTTCCCAACTGCACAACTTTCCCAATCCTATCCGTTAGGCCTTTCGTAACTCTGTTATCATGATATTATTAAAGAATTCGTGAGCTATCGCAACATCGTGAACATAAATTTCAAAACCTTCTGGTTTTTTGGGAAACCGTAAATTGAATAATTCTATATTGTTGCGTAAATTGTTTATAATTTCTTAACATTGATGAATACGAGTAAGCGTATCTTGGTATGGTTAATCAACGGAGCCGACTAAAATGCATTCCGGATTTTAATCAATTTGTAGGTAATCAACGAAGAAAAGAGGTCACAACTTTATACATATTATTAATCAGTACTAAATAATAAACCTCAGAATAAATTGCAAGAGATTTTCTACAATAAATAAAAGGCAGGCTTTCTTTAGACCCCAACTAGTGCCTAACTGTCACCTAGGATTCTTCTCTATAATTATACTCGTGAGCATGGCATAACAATTAACTTCGATAAACTCGCTCTTCAATTTCTTTTTCTGTCGTTCTAGAACATAACAATAAAACGTCCATTTCAACAAGGAATCAGGTATAATGTGCAGCCAATTATTTTCTATTTAGCAGTATTTAGCTCTAGGTGTGCGCAGTACTTTGTCTGCGTTTATGAAATGATTTTATCGAATATGGCAGAACAATGGGCTTACACAGCCTACGGTATAATAGCAGCTGGTCAGCGGAAGGCCGACATCGTTCCATTATGGAAATTGACAGGTGGACGGGGAGCCTAGACTGTGCGATGTTCCACGTACCTATTATTGTTTAATAGATTTATTTAGTGCATGTGAAACTGATCCTACACTGGTCCGTGCATTAATTTTATCATGTTTTGACTATAAGGCGTCGTCCTAATTGGCTACGATCGTACGAGCAAACGATGCGATTTTGTCGCACGACGAGATTAAACACACACATTTCTTTAGATTGTCCTAATTGAAGCTTGCAAATCATCGCGCGAGCACCGGAAATGCTTGATAACGATCGTACGATGCGTTTGATCGTGCGATCATCGTGCAATCAAAGCTACAAATCTCTTTTGAGTGTCCTATTTGATCACGCGTCATAGCGCGAGCACAGGAACGAGAGGGGCGAGGGGCGGCACCGGTGAGTCGTGTTCGTCGAATTAGAGGCCTAAATTGAGTGGTCTACGGGTTATTATTTCAATGTCACTTGTAATTTTCAAACAAATATTGCCCAACAGCAAAAACAGTGCATCTCTGTTAACAGTCAGCCATCGACATCGCATGATAGGCGTCAGTCATCGCACGTGCTATTAGGACACCACGTGCTGGACCATCGCACGATCATTTTCATCGAACGACGAAATCGCATCGTTTGCTCGTACGATCGTTACTATTAGGACGACGCCTTATACACGTTGAATGTAGTAACTAGTTAGTGATAATTAAAATTGGAGACTGAACATTGATTTTGACTTTGAACATTCAGGTCGGTAGCGAAGTTGTAACATTTTTTGTATGCGCTGTAAGTTATAGTTTACCATGTTAGTAAGGTCAGGACGGGGTGTCTTATCTGTGCTACAACACTTTCTCTGATTAAAGGAAGTGCTCACTAAATCATAGCGCACCCTAAAACATGCGTGAGGCGTGGTTAGAATTTATAACAACTATAACTAATACATATCGTAGGGCACCGTTTTAACATGTTATTTCGGGTTGAACACAGATTTTTTTATTTATTGTTTACATTGCAAGGAAAATTTACGGTATTTTAATTTTTTATAGGGAACTGCAATACAATTAAGTATAATACTTTACTTTCCTTACTTTAAATTGATCGATTACTTTGGTTGTGTCGTAATCGGGTTTGATATTAGGGTTATTACCGAGTTCAGCGAAAAACTGTTATCGAGTAATTGCAATAGGTAGTTCTGCTTAGCATGTAAGAAGCTAACTGTTACTACCGGCTTTCTTTAAGTAATCCTCAAGATAAAGCTTTCACATGTTAAGTCAATAACACAAATCATTTCCCTGTACCTGCTTACAAATCATTCAACATCAAATTACTAGGCAGCCAGGACATTGCCGCTCAAAAAGGTATTAAATTGGCACATACTCGTAAGTCTTGAATCGTATGCAAATATCGAGTGTATTGAGAAAGTGAAACGGGAAAATGAACAGCTCCTCAATCAAAGAGCAGTAGAAGTCCTAAGCAAATTGACGGAGCGTTCCAAGACGTCGAATATTTGGATTTGTATTCGTATTGCCTTTTTCTTGTATGTACCTAATGCAAACAGAAGTTTTCTTGCTATGTTACTTATTTGAAGTGCGTTTTATGAACACAAAGGTACAAGGGTTTGTATTTTACCACCTATAATATTAACTATCACTAAATTACAATTGGACAGTGGTCTCGATGATGGTTTAATCCAGGGTGCAACAGAAACATAAAAATGGCAGAATACTTACTTCAAGTGGAATGGTATTTTCAAGAATTAAGAAAATTTTAAAAAGCATTCGGAACAAGTTTCAGTCTGTCTTTTCTATACCTAAAAATCGTGAGGACTTTTATAATATACATTTCTCGATATTTCAGTCATTCCCCGAACTCCACCCAACAGAAAAAAAACATCTCCTAGAGAAATATCAAAATATTTTGATTATTTATTCATCTCAGTAAATGATAACATGAATTGCTATCGTACATCGGAAATCGGTTGTACACACGTATGTAATCTGCGAAATCGAAAACGTTCGGAAACTGTGATTCCGGGCAATTACAGATTTTATGCTCCATTTTCGATTGGAATATTCTCAGTCGACATCTAGCCACGTGTTAATTGATTTTGTAGGACTGGTGGAGTCGGCACTGCAGTCTGAACCGACGGAACTAATCTTATAACTCGAAATATTATTACCCGCAGAACGTACCTTAATTATGAACTTGGTCGATAGTACTACACAAGAAAGCGTTTGGCACTTTTCACAAGCTCGTCATAGCTGAAGGTTATGTTTACAACTTTCCTATGTTCATGTTCACAAAAACGATGTTCCTTTGTCCCCTTCGAGTTTAACTAAACTAGTGATGGGCGATTCCGAGATGTTTTAACAATCGAAAGAATAGGAGTCGTTAAATCAAATAAATACAAAACAATCGAGATGTTTTTCGATTGTTTCGAGTCAGCGGAATCGACCGTTAGTTTTCGATTGGTCGAATCAGTCACTCTAACTCACCGAGTCTCGCTCGATCACCGGATTCAGCAGCAGAATGAACGCGCCATGCGCCAGTCGCAATCAAACATACCAAGTCGGACTCGAGTCCAAGTCGAAACAATCGAAAACCATCGAGATGTTCGAACAATCGAAACAATCGAATAAAACTAAACTAAACACCAAGTTTGTAGTTATTGAAATGATATCCAAGTTCAAGAAGGACTTTGATTTTCATAATCGACAATAAGTGCAAAATTGTGTGGGTGGTCTACGTATTTGTTTGTTTATAACATACGTTCAATATAAGACATTGGAGCTGTGGCGGCGATCACGAACAAAATACAGAATCCTAAACAAATTGTTGAAATGGGTCCTGTGCGCGTATTTATTTACTTTGATCACAATATTGCGAACATTGGCCGGGACACTTTTATACTACAACGAAAGAATTCGTGGCTTTCGTCCACATTGGGGACATAATTCGTTTACGTATAACGTTGTGTTTCTCTAATATTAAAGTTTAGTCACACTAAATACTATTCATTATAAACACATTAGCGTTCGTCTATAGCTACTTTATGTAAAATCATCTCAACATAAAAGGCAATCCGGGTTAATCATCGCGCCCTCATTGCGTTCATGAAAACAAAAGTCAATCTTTGGAAACTAGTGTCTACTATGTGTTTTATGTGGGCTTATGTAACATCTGAAGTTACTAAAGCGATTTTCTTTCTTGAAGAAAATAAGAATCTATATGTACAATACCGAGGGTTGAAAATAGGTGTCGCTCCTAAAAAGTAGAGACAGGTATTTGCCTATAACTTCTTATCGCTTAATAAGTTTTTAAGAATACAAAATATTGAATGCAGAAGCCTTAAATATATATTCTTAGAATTAGAATAGAATCTTAGAACTTGTGAAGGGAAGATCTACTCTATATAATAATAACATTTACTTCTATTCCTAGAAAGCAATTGTCTTTGTCTTCCTGCTACCAAGTTAATAATATTCACCAGTTTCTATAAACAGCATTTCTTTAGGGTTTGAATATTTAGTTGTTCGCGTTACGGTCTGTACAGCGCTCCCTTAAACTATATGTGTTATAAAGCTTTAAAATACATACACGCCCTTGTGTATCTACGTTCCCATTGATTTATGGTAAGCAGTGCAGAAGACCGAGCGGCAGCTTAGACTCAGTAATTGCTTTCCGGGTGAGTCGACAGAATTTGCATCGCGGCGCGAGCGCGCGGCTACACCACGCAGAGATGACAGATATCCATCACTTTCATTGTAGCGTTTTGTAAATAAATACACATTAAAGGCTTGTTTTGCTACACTCCGTGCATCAAGGTTCCGGTTTTCATTAATCAACGACATTATGAGCCATTCAACTCAATTAGTCCAAATTGCATTTATCAAAATTAGTTTTTATGCGTCCTCGGGGTGCAACTAATTTGCCGTAGAGAATACTAATTGTATGAAGTAGTGATCGTGAGGTTTTTAAATCCCTTTGGATTACGCTAATTAAAGTGTAAATTATACGCTTGGTGTTAGTCTGTGTAGTGTATATATCCTAGGTTTACCTACATTCATTCTACAATGCCGTCTAGCCGAGGTGCAACTGAGTCGCCACCCGCGCCGCCCCGCGCTACGTAGCAGATGGTAATGGGGGGCAAACACTGAAAATAATTATGCAGCTGCCGCGCCGGGCGCGGTGGTTAACAGTATCCAACTCAATGCAAACAAGATTATACTAAAACTAAGGCTCAAGCTCACCGCGACATATAGAATTACGCTAGTGTCAAGTGTCGCACGAAATTACGGGCTCTAGAATAGTCGATGCGGATGCGTGACGAGGGGATAAAACAAATGCATGATTTTCCGAGAGTCTCATGGATTGAAGGGTCATCGTGTGGAGAGCCGGCAGCTTTGATCTGCTGCGGTAATGCGGCTGGCGGAGCACATTCGCGGAAACTTTTACGGGACACTGACCCACTTCTAAACGACCAGTAAAAGTAATCTATAATGCGGCCCTCTTTAAGAATCCTCCCCTGTTGCAGAGACTCATAAAAACAACAAGCAACGAGCCTTCATTGTAATGTTAATAAAATAAAAGCGAAATTGTAATTGCCATTTACTTTTCATATCTGAGCACGATTCGCATCTGCATGTTTCATTTCCTATTGCCTTAATATGAATTAGGTAGTCTGTCGTAGGAGTTTCGATAACTAGGAATAAGGCCCGTTGTTGGAAGATAACATGTGCCACTATTGTGTACCGCAGGTATAATGAAGGCTTTGTTAATCGTCATTTAACTAAATTAACAGCACTTGCGGTTGTAGAAGGTGATTAAATCCATAATTACACACGTAGCTCGTTGGGTTCTTCATTGGGCACTGAAGGCTTGAAATTTAATGTCTTTGTATATTCTATTGTTCGAATAGTTTGTACAATGTGGTGGTGTATATATGTAAAGTTGTAAGATGTATGAACAATGCATTCGAGCTCCACATTGACCCACAATTGGACGCGAGCGAAGGTGAAATCTTGCACGTCGAAGAGGCTAATCAAAGTTATGAGCTATTTCTTTGCCTTAGATACTGATTTATGACAAGCCCCTTGTGCCATCAATAATACAAGATCACAATACTTCGGCCGTGGGCAGTTGATGCATATAAAATATTCTTCGGAGACTTGAATAGAGAACATAATGCTCTAATGGGATTTATAGTGTAAGTTTATTGTCTTGATAATCTTGGGAAAACTTTGAAGGTACGTTAAAAAAAACTATCTATCGAATCTACGTCTATATAATTCATGAATAACACACCATACAATGTGTTAAAATTTCGGTAAAGTCATTACGTACAATATAACATATATTGCGTCATAAAAGCTGTGAAAATAAGGCTCGCTTCCACGTTGTTGGTGGCGTTATACCTGTGTGTAAGTAACATGTTATTATAAGACGCGAGAAGGCGCGTGGTGGAGGGGGGTCGTGCGTGACGGATCACCGCCGAGATCAAGTCAAATACCGCGTCCCCGCTGCGCCGCGCCGCACCGCGCCAGGCCGCGCCGCGTGCCTAGATAGCGTGCCGGTAAAACAATATGAACAACACTCCTTTGTGCTTATTGAAACAACACACGTATTTTGAACTTACTTAATTTTCTTTTCACACCGTCTCTCTGACGATTTCAGCGTTGAATTCGATAATAAAATCGAATGTAGAGCAGGTTAACATAACATTTCCAATACATACTTTATTTGTTGTGTACAGGTTGCGATGATATTGCCATATCTCGATTGTTTGAACAAACGCAAGCAGAATCAACACGCCATGAATATTTTAAAAGACATTCCATTTTAATAACTGTTATTCCAGAAAATAGTCATCAAAAGTTGGAGAGGTATGCAATGTAGAAATAAAGTTCAGCCGACTGGGATGCAAAGTTGTAGCTAACAATTTAAAGTTAGTCTAGGATGAGTACGAACTGAGGTGAGAAAATGTGGGGGGACAGGAACCGTTAGTGGGGGGAGGGGGTGCACCGGACATCAGGTCTGTCAGTGTTCTCTGCTATTGATAAAGTTGCGCCGAAACAAGGGGTAAGTAACTTAACCGGCGGCGGCGGGCGGCGGCGGCGGTCCAACTGCAGTTAGCCTATAACATTGAACGCTCTAAAACGTCGTGAACTGAATAACTACAGTCTATCCACGGGAATTGCAGCTGTTATATTCGCAGTAAAATTATATATAAGCGAATTACAATTGGGAAATGTAAAATATCAAATGAAGGGTTGCCGGCGGCAACGGCGGGGCACGGGCGGCTAGATATTTTAGTTCGTTAATAAAACATCGTCTGCCTACCCGAGTATCGCATTGCTAAAATCCCTAATTAACGTAAACCACATCAAAGGAACGTGGGGAATATTCACCGGGGACCCGTCTGCGAACTTCGACTTGAGGCGACAAGACGGATAGCGGCCGCAGCGCCGCCGTGCCGAACCCGCGCCGCGTCGCGCCCGGCTGTGGGGTGCATCGCTAACCGACTTGTATACTATTGTTTTCTAGTGCGGGATTTGAAACTTATCCATCGATTTGTTACTTTCAAGCATACATTCATATATAACTGCTGGAGGAGGCGCCTTTGTTAAAAAACTTGGGCAGTAACACGCTTAAGTGTTTTCCACAAATCTGATGACTATTTAGTCTGTAAGTATAAGTTTTTGTGTTTGATAAATATAAAGAATAACTTCTAAGAAATCCATTCAAGTTTTAATGTGGTCGTAACCTTTAGTCAGCTGTTAATATCTGTTGTAAAAGACGTTTTTCACTAGCTGTTTCTTTGTGGCCCTGAATAATAACAACGACTTTATCAGAGAGTGAAAAGCGCCGGATGTCTCCGGAGACCGGCATTAAAAATATTAAAATAAGTAATTGCTCTATCAGGCCTGCACCTGCCGCCCGCCCAGGCGTGCCTACCGCCCGCCCTTACCGCCACGCCCTTAAGTACTTTGTGATAAGGGCAATCGTGCGAGCTCCTCTGCGCACTTTATGTATATTTATGCCGTTCTATTTATAGTGAGGATAAAATAAACCCTTCACGGCACGTGTCACCGAGAGATATAAACAAACAAATATTATGTTATAGTGCACGCAAACATTCGCAGATTAGAGCAAGAAGTGTCTTAAATGTAAATGTAGCGAACGTGTTGTAGAACTTAGTAAGAATGTTATAACATTGTGCCAATTACGTTAAGTGCCAAATCATGTCTGGCAGAGAAAGTCGGATGTAGGCCGACGCCGAAGAATATCGTCCTCGTGTGGGGACAATGTGGAGTGAGCCATTAGCTAAACAAATGAATGTTCTTAATATAACGATGATGGAACTTTAATACTGTCCATACACCCACACTCACTCCAGAAAAATAATATTTTTTGTGTTTGTATGCCTTTTCTTAGTTATTTTACCAATACCATATAGAAGTGATTTCTACAGTGTCTTCTAAATGATGACGATCATTTCGTGGAGACATTTCAACGTCTGTGATTACTTCATCGACGTATCAGGGATAAAATACAGGGTGATAAGACGCGATCAGTTAACACGAGTAGTTCAGGTTAATACTCACTCGGCTCCATTTTTTCCGCCCCTGTGCAGCATGCCCGCTCGAGCCATCTCACGCCCACTCCCTGAAAAAAAACGTGCCATCCATTAACGTCAAGTCGTCTTCGAGCTTTTTCCGCATCTTTACGTTCACTAAATACAGTTTAGGCTGCTCTTAATTTATTATTAGTCGGATGATAGACCAAATTATGCCGGCCACGGCGCCCTTCCGTTCTCTCAACTTAATTTTTGGCTACATAAATAATGTATTTTGTTCTGGGACGGCCAGATTTCGGTTCAACCGGCAATATTTCTTGAATAAGTATTTTCTGTTTCTGTTTGGAGTTTTGACAATATTTATTTTCGATAACTAAGTATAAGATCCTTTGCGCACACAACCCTGATTTTTTAGGAACAAATTATCAGAAAAATAGATGTCGTAATGAGACGACCAATTAAAACATAACATTTTCTTAATAGTTTCAAAAGATTTATTTACCAAAGATTCTTCTTGAAACGCCATATATTTTCAACAAAGCACACGGAAACGGAAACAATACATCACCTTGAGCCGGATAAACTCCGAATCAATGTAATGCCTACTTGACAACTCCTTGAAGGATAAATGCAGTAATTTAACAATTTAATCAGCGATCTATTTGGCAAAGAACTTGATTGATGGCCAGTCGACAATATCTCAACGCCGGCGCGTGTTGCAAAGCTTCTAAATTGCGACATCAACGGCGATAGGTACACAATGAAGCCAGTCTGGATTTATGAGCCGCTTCAGTGCCACGAACAGCGTGAAATAGTTCGAGTTTTCTTACAAACTGTCGACTGTAATTATCTTATTTATGTCTTTCAGTCTTCGTCCTTGGATTTATCTGTTTCCTTTGTTTATTCTAACTGTAATTTTTTATCGATACCTACACTGAGATTGTATCGTTAATTGTTAGACATGGGCATTTTCTGCAAAAACAATTACCCTTCTTCTGGAATTCGCCGCAGTAGGGTAAAAAACATGTCTTGATATTTACAGTGAAACTTGCGTTTACCTTGATCTCATTTTTGTAATAGAATTAAAGTAGAACGAAGGCGTGGATCGTACGCGATGTTTCCCCCATAATTTGGCCATTTCGCTCCTCGTCTTCATAAGTGAACACCATTGACAGCCATATTTTCCGGGGGAACCGGCGTAATGTAACGCGTAAGTCTCTTTCAGTGTTCTTTAAAATGTTTTACGCACTTTTCTATTTCTTTTATCATTTTTCCAAGATTGAGCTAAGAGTTTGAATTTTCAGTACTATCATAAACTCTCTCGCACCACACTGCTTTGTTTGTTATTATTTTTTGTTAAATTAATTAATCCCTAAACGGAATCACGAAAATAGTTTCTAATTACATTACCTACGTCATGTTGCTAAACATATTCGGTTCATTCACAAAGTTAGCATGCCTGTTTGGAGTTACGTGCGAAGGGACAGCATTATGAACTTTTAAGTGTATTACAAGCGATATTAGTCGTGTGCTTTCACTTTGTCATGTAATATAGCGTAGAACGCGGAGTGATAATTCGGGAGAGCACGCGATGCCGCCATTACCCCGGTTGCACTTGTCGACGTAGCCTCCATCGTGAGTAGTATCGGCATTAAAAGATTGTGATTGAGCACGTGAGCGTTTCTAAACATCGGAGCTTCGCCGGCACATGTGTAGCGTACCTACGTCCTACTAGGTGCACTAGTAATCCTAGAGGCGGCAAGGTGCGCACGAACGACGTGTTCAGGTTCACACGACGCCGACGCAGCGCGGCGGCGCGGCGTGCGGCGGCGGCGCCGGCTGACGCGGAAATTGTTTTCCAATTGCTACTCTATTGGCTGGTAATGTTTTTACGTCATTTTGTGGTGTTAATATCCGTTTTCACAATCCGATATTTAATTTGATAAAAGGTTATCCTTTAGTTTGTTTACATAAACGATATTTTGAAGGTAGTGGCGACTAAAAATATTGATGTCCTATTCATATTTCACTATACACTATTTTCAGCATATTCCGTCCAAATTTATCGCCACAAAATATTTAAACAAACATTATCGCGTGCTGTTTTCGTTATAGCTTATTTTACGACACAGTTTATTACTGCTCAAGCTTCGGATAGTAATATAACTTCGAATTTTGACGATAACGAAACATGTATTCGCGAAGCGTATTCTATTTCGCGGAGAGAATACATAAAAACTAGCAATATGCAAGGAAAAAAATAAAAGTGCTTATGTATAAAAGCATAAGTAAGTCGTAAAATGCTGATTCAGTCTTTGTATGCGGAATAAAATTGCAAAAATCTTATGCAAATGCGTGTTCAGTGAGTGTCGAGGGCCGCCGCCGTGCTCCGGCTGATACCGTATCTCGAAACTATGGCAACTGATAAGCGTGCCTTTAAACTTTACCCATTTTATTTTGCTCGGGTTACGGTTTGTGCTCACCGTGGGTTAGTAGACCCGTCTTATTTCGTTTCACACTCCGTATCACTTGCGCTATATTGTGTTTCTACTGTAAACTGATAGCATAGGAAAGCATATTATACAATGCTATGTAAGACCTTCGTAGTAAGCATTTATGTGAGAAAATGTTAATACTGACTCACCTAGTCATTCGATCGGGGGGTCTGATGTGTTGTTTTCTAGTTTCGATCATTCCAGATACCTGCAACAAACAAATATTTCAAGGTCAGTTCTGTATCCTGAAAGGTATTTATCATTATTTAAAACATAACCTAACGAAACAAAAAGGCAAATTCGCATTAGCAAAGCTCCCTGTTCATTAATCACTTTCCTCCGAATACAATTAAAACCAGGAAATGTTGCACGTGCTACGTAGCATTAACGCTAACAAATAAGAACTTACAGGGTTAAGTTGCCTGCCTTAAATAAATCAACTTTTTCAACGTTGCTTTATTTTAACGCAGGAATCCATCGCAACCTTATGCCGCCTCTATACGTCGCGCACATTCAAAATATGTTGAACCATGTCAAAGCCGAAGTGATCATCTCGAAGCTGTCATAAGCTGCCCGGATTCGATATGAGCGTTACGTACTATATGTAGATGTTTGGAGGATACTCTATTAGAACTATACACATAGCGGACGAGTGCGCTCAAGCTGAGCTGCTCGTGCCCCGCTAACACCGATCCAGATGACCCAAATGGAGCACCGACCCGTTTGCGGATCACTTCACTAACTAACTCTTCGAACAAAATGAAACAGACCCACGGGCGGATTAATGTATGGGCTGCTGCTCCCGGCACAAAACCAATTGACAATTAAGAACAGTTTGGGATCCTCTGTTCTCTGATTCTATGGTATATTGGCAACATAAATCCCCCTTGGCGTCATTTCAAAACGCGGTTTTTCGTCGCACCTGTAGCTGCAGTAAACATTTTTATAGCTCACAAAATATAGGTAACACGCGTTGTTTTGAACGTTTTGTTTTGTCAAACACAATATTATTAAAGGTAAGTACATGGTTTACGTCTGACATACTTTATTTGCTCTACATAATTATACGCATTTGTGAACGTATTTCAGTTGGTTGTTGTTAGATAGCGGTTAGCTTTTACAGGCAGAACGGCGGCTACTGAAACCGTTCAGTTATACCTTTATGTTCATTAATACCTGGACTCAATGTGCTAATGTTAAAGTAAATGGTCAATTTTAAAGTTCGGCTCTATATTTTAAGAGCAACTCAGCTGTGGGAACGTCCATGAACCGATACTCTACATTAACGTAACTGTGAAACTGTTAACGACGTTCGGCACGATTGTACTCACTAATTACAACCTGTAGGCACGAGGAAAATTAAACGAGAAAAATAAAGCTTCAATCGTGCAAAAAACGGTCACTTTTCCTGTTTTATTGTCAGATATACGGTTTGTTCCGATACAGAGTTATGAAGGAGAACGGAATGTAGATAATTTACAGCGGCAGTCGGAACAAAGGCATCTCCGGCACGCGACCTACATCCTGCGCCACTATTCGATATCAACTTACTATAAAGTAACTAAATAACGAAATCCCCCATACTACCTCCCTGAAAATATTTCGAATTCGGTTTATAAATATTCATCTCGTATCATGAGACTAGTACGTACCACAAATTACTACTCGTGAACTTATTATAGTTTCTTTATCAAACATTGTCGAGTTTAAAAAGAAAGAAATTGATCCAGACGTAAATAAAGATACAAATAATACAACGGTGTATGAATTGCTTGCGCATTGTAAGTGCGGTGCCACAGCCGTCAGCGGCTAGCAGAGGCCGTGAGTTGATACTGCACACTCACAGTGCACAACACTATTACCCTCCCGCAGCCACATAATATCCTGGTGTGCAGCGCCCCAGTTACCCAGCGACAATGGAGAGAGCTATTAGAGCCGTCCATGTGTGGTAACCAGTTTAGTTCTTCTTGCTCGTTTTTTAACGTTGAATGGCCTGAAAAACAGAACGCGACGGGCAATCGGGTCGGGTCGGCTTCAATAAAAGCCCGCTGAGAACCTGATGTTTATGCGGCCGGTCCGTAATACAATCGCGATATCGCTACCACTGCTATTTGGATGTTATGTCAATACTGGATTGTAATTAAATTTAATTAAGGAGGCTTTGCTGCAAATGTACAATTATGCAAGTACATACATATAGTAGGTATTTTTTTGCTTGGCACTCGATTAAAAAATAAAAATATTCAGTAGGTACGTTACATTATTATAATTTAGTACTTAGTTCTTAGAGCCTGGTGATAATAATTATAACGTTTTAATAAAACAGGACCAAGACGGACTTACCGATTGAGTAGAGGGATGTTTGAAATGTCTACACGTTTACACTATTTTATTTCATTGCCAGTAATTAATGCAAGAAGCTATTACGACTAATTGAACTAATAACATGACAGGAAGCAGTTGTTTATTAATTGATAGGCATGCTTAATAGGATGAATTTCGAGCTTCACAAATCAATACGCGATTGAGTGCAGTAATTATATTATTATAATGAGCGGATTTTATTGTGCGATGCTTTATTTGTACTTACGGATGGCTTACAGGCACAATATGGTACCTATGTAGGTACCTACTTTTGACAGAACAGAATCAATAATATTATCATGTTTAAACATGCTAAAGCACAGTTCAAGCTTTGTGTTAAAGAACATAACCATATAAAAACTTAAAAAATCTTACTGGAGCAAATTCTGCCTGTTCAAGTTCGTATGGTTTTGATGTGAAATTAAAACAAAGCAACATTCGCAAGCGGGTCTTTTGCTTCTCATTATCAAGGCTTGTTTTGTATGTTTTCGTGATAACTACTAACGACAATTTTATTTTCATTATATTCGTGGCTGGCAGCGGTGGCAGTGCAGCGGCTGCATAAAGTGCATCGTTTATAAAATGTAACAATGGACAATATTCACGAGGCGCGGTGAGCCTCTTATCGAGGCGGGCGCGCCGAGGCGCCTCCGCCCACAATCTGATTGCGGCTCGTGTCAACAGTGCTGAAATAACTGGCGCCGTTTTACAAATCATTTCAAGACTCTTCAAGAAAAATTGAGACCAACCTTAAATATTTAGTTTTGTTCAATATTTTTTCATCGTAAATGGGAAACAGCTAACATTCAAGACAGCATTGTGCCTTAATGGGATTTTAAAGACCCCGTGATGATTTTAATCTTAAATATTTGTACAAAAGTAAAATATAAGGTAAAATCCTTTTACAGATTATATCAGACCTAGAAATGTAGTTGCAAGTCGGTGACTCTTTATCTGACTGTGGAGCGCCGTTACTGACTGAAAAAACTTATTTGCTTTCGCTGAAGAACAAGTTTCCTAGTCCACTGGTTCGCCGTTTCGATAAAGAGGAAATTTAATTTTCATAAAGCGATAAAAACGTCTGAATAGTTTATCAACACATTTTCTTGAGTGAGGGCTGAACTGGGAACAAAGTTAATATTAGGTAGACACCTACTTCTGTCGAAATTACATTCATTTTGAGAATAAGCCTATACTGCGCGGTCATAAAGTCGGTCATTTGTTTCAAACGCGGCACGTAAACTGTGATAGTAAAAGTTTTTTATGGCTCGATTACAGTGAAGACGGTGAACTAGCCAGTTTCACTGTCGATAGTGGCTGTGTTTACGGAGTCAGCATCGCTGTGGGTATTCGCTTCATCAAGTTCGTAACATTCATTGTTACACACTTAACATTTCTTCGGATCAATGACTATAAATACGTGGTCTTTTTGTAATAAATATGTCACTTTTACAAGTTTGCATTCTGCTAGAGGTAGTAGAATAGTAAATGAAACATCCTTTTGAATAAATTGTGTTTCAGGCGTAGCAACTAAATCCGTTCAGTTACTTTTATACATCTCGTTAAAATGTCCATTATTGACGGAGAAGCAAAGTTGTTTCAGGAGCGAAGGTAAACAGTGGCATTGTGTCACTCGAAAAGCAGACATCAAAAGGCGTGTCTCAAAGACGAGTGTTGCCACATAGAGGGATGCGCGCCAGGGTGGCCCCCTTCAGTATGCGAGGGCGTTGCCAGCTAGTTCGAATTTTACATGTAAACTACTCTACGAGAGACAGAATCGCAAAGCTTGTTTTTGTAACAAACATTCTTCCAAAATTTATGACGTGAATATTATATAGAAGTCGGCACACTTACCGCCTATATTATCTGAAACGCAAAACCGAAGAACATGAAAGCAACCAAGTTATTGTTAAGCATGTAGTTCGTTTCAGTTAGTAATAAATCTTATTCCATTTAGTTTATTAGCTACAAATGCATTAACGACGAAACCAAAGACAAAGAAAGGAACTTCCAGCGCGACTTATTGCAAGAATCCACAACTAGAAGTTCTGCTGAACACAAGATGAGATGCGGAATGCTTGTAAGAAGTTTTGCGAACAATCGAGACCTTTTAAGAGAATTAACACAGGAGTCTTCATCGAATTAATGAAAGCAAGATGCGGAGGAACTAACCACATAAATTAACGCGAGTGAATATCTAAGTGATAGATAACGTTTAGTGATTCGGCAATAGGGAGACTTCGGAACACGTAGGTAAGGGATACGACGAATATATCTTCGGAACTGTTCCCGTACAAAACAATAAAAGTAATTTAATTAAAGTACAAGACTTGTCTTTTCCCAAGACGCATTTTTTACGAGTGTGTAGGAATTATTGGACTTAAATAAGTCGTATTGAATAAATAAAAGGGCTTGAGAGCTCCACTGGGGAAAAAATGTAGAAGTCGAGTAATTTACTGTGAATAATAAACGAAGAATTTCCCCTAACTTGGCAGAAGTGGAGATGCTGAGTCGAGGGCCCCATTAGACTTATGGGAATATAAAATATATCAATTAAAGATTTTCTCTGCGGATAACGCAGTATAAGAGGTTCCAAATTGTACAATTGAGGAAAACGTGGCCATTAAATGCGCGAGTCGAACAGCGGCATACGCGTATGTGCGACGTATGTAAGTTGTCTTATGTAACATGTGAGAACGGCTGGAAACATTAACAAAAGCTTCCCGATATAGATCAAGTTTGTTTTCAAATCGCCAACGCAAAAGAAAGTCCGTTTCTCAGTGAAAGCGGACTGCAAATAAATCTTGTCTCGGGAAACAATGCATGCATTGTTCGCTGTAAATTGGTTCAAATAATTTACCTATAACAGTTTGAACTTTGCCACGATGGAGATAAAATTCATAAAATTACTTTTTCTGTATATTGTACTATTGTGAAAAACTTTCCTTGTGTTTCCTGATACAATTTGTAACCGTACCTATTTCTGACTTTATCAAATTATCTTAAGTGATATAGTGTTTTTTTTTTAAACCGCACGGCGTTTTTGCCAACAATAGATACATCTATTTACTTTTAATAAAATGACTGATATTATAATTTGTTTATCACGTTCAAATTCAAAAGTGTCAATAACAGGCTCACATTGTCTTTTGTTTGTGTCATTGTTGAATGAACCCAATTAATTAATCTGTTAATCGATGTAGAACAAACGTATAATAGTCAGCACATTCATAAAAAGAGAAAAGGTTATTTTTTTTTTAATGTTGAATTTTTTGCATAAGAAAAATCCTGCAGCAAAAGTAACCCGGGCATAATATTCACATAACGAATGCATTGTCACAATCGTACGAGTAACTGAATAGCACATGAATGTTAACATATTGATTGAACAATGCGAGACTGCAGCATTTGACCCAGATATACTCGAAACACGAGCGACCCACTGTGCACTGGTGTCTGGTGTTAAAGCTGTTACACGGATGCAGGGTGTCTAACGCCGCTTGTGTTTATACAAACTAATGCTGGCTTTACGATAAACTACTTAAGCAGTTAGACTAAACAGAGCCACTTTATACCTAATATTGTGAAAATTAGGTAGCGGTGGAGTGTTACTCATTTAAGACTGTCTTTTGAAATCAGTTCTCTTTTTACTTACAAAGCCAGCGGCAATGATTACACAAGATTTTGTTAGAAATTGAAATAAATTTGTAATCCACGACGTTAGCGCATCGTCGGGATGTTTTGGGGCATTGACGCGGCGGTGTCTACGAAGCTATCGGCGAAAGCATATAGCGTAGCATCTGGCATAGCGTCTAGCGTAGTGGTTAGAGTTGGTCGAGCGTAGCGTCGAGATTGGCGTCGAGCGTAGCATCGAGCGTAGCGTAGACACAGCTACATATTGTTTACGAAAAATCAATGAGTACTTATGCACATATGCACTTATGCATTTACTACGGCAGCCTTACGATGATATGTATTTTCATGAGGAATCGTCTTTTTAAAAATTTGCAGGATATTCGGTTTCCTTGTTATTTACGACTAATCCTTAATGACGGAAGTAATCTCGGAACAGGTAGACTATAGTAGAATAGTAACTATAATGCAAGTAAGGCAAACCCTAGGATATAGCTGTTACGAACCAACATGAAGCACTATAAAACAAACGGGACCTGCACAAAGGTAACAAATTAGCTGCACAAGTAAGTTCAGTTACCTACCTCACGACTGCTACCTACATAATATAATTTACGTAAAACAATTCACTGAAATAACGCTTGCCTGCAATAACCGTACGTACTGTTTGTAACTATAAGTTAATTGGCGTACACAGCAAGTAGTACGCGATCAAACGTGGCCACAGATACGACTGATCAGAACGCGAACAAATTAAAACATCCTGTATACGCTATACAGATGAAGTTAAATTCATAACAGAACATCACAACTGTAATGTTGCGCAGAGGTGTATACCCACATACCGACCGTCATGTTTAAGTCCCATGTAAAGACGAGCCTATAGCCATCAACCGGCTGTTACTGTGATTTTCATGATAGAAAAATCGAATAACACTTTTGCTGACCCGGTAAACAGAACCCTCATGATCAACACCTCTCACTTAATTCATCTCCTATTTTAACGCCAAAAACATAACAAAACCGTTTCTGAAACTATAATATCTTTCTAAGCTGGGAGATAATCGTAAAATTTCTAAACGCGTTATAGAGAACGTTTGTATTATTGTGCCTCGTGAGCAACAAACCTGGACGTAAACGCGCGTGTCCCAACAGTTTACGATAATTTTATTGGCTATATAAAACATGTGTTACTCATTTATTAGGTACGATACGAAATACTAGGCGACAAGTTGTCTGTAGGGCATAGGTTTAGTAAGTAAGTAGGAGTGTAAAGAAGATATTTAACAGTTACAAATAAAGATAACTTCTTAGTCATTACGTTTGTGTCGTGTGCAAAATTAGTTGCTTATAAAATTAACAAAAGTGAAACTAAACAAAAGTTTTGAAAACAGGGAGAATAGTCATCATGATATAATTGGTAAAATCTTCTATAACAAGACAAGAATCAAAGTCGGTACCGGTCTCCTACTTAAGTTTAAGTTAAAATACTTTTCCAAGAAGAAGAAGAAGAGATGCATGACCGACTCCAAATAAGTTGTGATAAGGGCGGGAGGATGCTGATGATGATGACTTTTCCAAGTTACGAAGATTAGTGGCCTTTCTAATAGATATCTGAAACAGAATCCCTTGGCCCAAGTATAAAGTTACGTACCTGGGAACACTTGCAGTTAATTTTCTTTTCCTATCCAATGTTCTTGGATAATGACCTGAAACAAAACAAAACTGATAAGTAAACATTTCAAATTAACTTACTGAAATTACTTATTTCTTGTCAATTAAACAATGCAGCTGTGTTTCGGTAGGCACTTTATGTGAAGTATAAAAAAAGTGTCAATATAAATAAATAAATAAATTCAAATTACGTACAACGATCATTGCGGGAATTCACGTGACCCAAATAAACTTACAGCGGTATTACCGTTCATGAATTTGTTATTACATACGTCTGTACATAATATAGTGTAGGTATGTATAGGCACGTTCAAAGTAAAGTTATACAGGTAATAGAAATTTAGTTATTATTACGTGGTGTGTTACGGAACCTACTTTTCGAGGGTGCTGTCGGTATGGGTTAGGTACTATCTATGTGTTTATGTATCTATGAATGCTGAGGTAGGACACTGACATAGACAGCGAAAGTGGACGGGATAGTGACAACGATTACAAAAACTTCACATGGACTTTTTTTTTCTTACACACAAACATCTGTTATGTACAATTTATGATTCAAAAAGTACGTATCAATCTTAGGTGGGGCTTTGAAGTATTGAAGGGATTCTCTCTAGGTAAAATTCAAAATATATTGGTTTAAGTAAATTTTAATGAAATAAGAACACAGACTTAAGTCCTTGAACGTAAAGCTTTTTAATTTAGGTATACTTTAGGTTTTCAGGGTTTAATTATAAAAGTTTCACTATGAAACTCAGTTTTGTATCCAAATGCTTTCATTTCTTGCCTTTGTCTATCCCGTTATTTCGCATTATTTTAAGCGAAATCAAATAAAACTGACAAAACTTTACGGGAGAATAGCTTTAGAAACTATTTTTTTTTTCGTAATTTATGATTCATTAAGACATTCTTTTATATATTTAGCTACAGTTTTCTGCTCGAGTTAACTCTTTCGTATCTGATTTGATGTCTGCAATAATTGAAACGAACGGCACAAAATAAACAGGCAAAACAAAAGAAAAGATGTTTCTATTGTGTTTAGTAAAGTCCGCTTATCCCGCAAGCGACAAAATTAAATTCTATGTGAGTCCCTCTTCAACTGTCTCTGTTCAAACAAAGAAGCAACACAGCAAGTAGTCAAACATAGTCACCTAATTTCGTTTGTGCGTGGAATGAAAAAATCCTTTTCCGTTGAACGTCGGAATTGTGCCAACTGGAGCGCTGATATCAACATAAACCAACAAACTTAACTTTCGTATTCGGCCGTAAAAACTCGGCCAAAGGGTTCACTGACAGGCCCATATTGAGTGTACACTGTGTACAGGAACAAATTAGCATTTCACAGACACGCTACGAAATGCCTTTCAGTCGACTTAATGAACGCGGAACATCGTCATTAAACGCCTCAGAGATGTAAACGCACCTTCAACGCGAACCTGCCTTAGCCTAAATTTAGCAATTAGGGGTGCAACTACACTCTGCTACTTGTACACACATTGATTAAGTCGAAGCTTCTGCTGAGTTTCAAGGATTAATGCAGTACTTAGTCGGTCTATAACCTTTAGTGAAGTGGATCTTCGCTGTTAATTTTAGCAATTAATCTTCGGCTTGAATTGTTTAAGCAAACTTTAACTACACAAAGGTAAGTCAAAATGGAAGTTTCCATTGTTTTTACCATCTATTTTAGGACTGAGGTAAAACATTTATTACTTGTGTGTTAACTGGTTGTAGCAGATATAAATATTTTACTATGGACGCAATTTACAAACCGAAATAAAACGTGAGCATGGAGTGTAAAGCGAGTTTAGAACGCAATTTCATAGCTTAAGTCAGCATCAGTGAGGCCGTCGGAGTCGCTGACTCCTCCATAAAAACTAATGGCGCCCCATTTAGCGCTCCGCCCACGGATCACCGAGCACTTTCTCATTTTCTCTATAATTTACAATACCCGTCATAGGACTGATACTAACTACGATACATTAAGACATTATAGATAAAGTGGTCGCAAAATTTACAATTACCACTTTTTTCAGAACTCAGCACAACTCATTATTACTAGTAACACGGTTTCCTTTTTACTACAACGAAATATAACGATCGGAGATGTTAGAATACAAAAAGCAAACTATTTTGGTAGACGAAATACGAAACAATAACAGCGTTGCAGAATTATGGTAAGAGCAGGTAGCGCGCTGCGGCGCTGGGGATACCTGAGTGGCGACAGCTCAGGATTTGGGGAGACATGTGAAATTCCGTAGTGACACTCTCCTCTAAAATTCCTATATTCCTTCTTATTTCTACGAATAACATTTGAAGAGACAAAAATAAACAAACACTCTTACGATGTACATGTTTGCCTAAAAAGATACTGTTTGCAATCGTGCCCCAGAATACTTCATTGATATTTATGTTACGGTCATTGATTTTCTCAACACGGAGAGTCCTACTTTGTAACCAAAAGAATGTTGTGTAAATTATCGTTAAAATATTTTGCCCGAAATTTATCGGGATGATCTAATAGAAGTAGATACTTATGTACATATAAATAAAGTTCTGTGATAAAGCGGGTGCTATCAAAATGTTCTGACTCCGCGCCAGAATTGGCTTCCGGCTGGCGGAGTGCCAACTTCCTACACCAAGTCTCATGCTACTGGTCTTCCAGCAAGTAAAACCATGAAATTTACAACGTACTCCCATTGTTATAATAATATCGACGATTGCATTAGGTATGTCCACTCAGTTGGTTGACAGTACGCTCCTTTTTCCGCTGATTTTACGAGCTGCCAATATTACTAAACATAAAGCTTAAAATTGTTCAACCAAGAATCCAATTCAAAATATCTACTATACCACGCGTAAAGATAACAAAAACATGAAACAAATCAGGTTATTCGAAGCTTTTGTACAACTTGGTGAGTAGTTCGCGAGTAGAGTCTGTTTCGAGGAACAAATTCAAATTAGTCCTATTTTGGCTTATTACTTTGGAGGGTCTGAAATTCTAAACTTTGACGTACCGTGAACTAGCTTTTATCGTAAGTGCCGAGGGCGAGAGCTAGGGGCGGAAAGGGGATGGAAGAAATATACATTGATATTTCCAGGGTCCTTTAGTGGCTGTCGCGATCGCGGCTCGAGTCACTCGGGGCTTCGAGCCTCCTCGAAGCGCCACTGAGGGGCAGATTGTAATCCTGCTTTGTCAGTCAACCGCGGAGACAGGAAGTGGTCGAGTACTGTTCGCGGTAGTGCGGGGTGCAAGGCGGAAGTGACGAGCGCTCACACATTGATTGTTCTATTATGAATTAATGTTAGCCAAATTTACACAGTTCATTATACATAATACTGTTAATTAAGTGCCACTTACTGCTACCATTGTTAATTAATTACTGAATGATGTTAACTCGTGTTAGTTTTTATTTGAGCCTTGTAATTCCAATTCTATACGTGAATGTTTGAAATTCATTTCCATTTTTCATAAACGGAGAGTGTAGTGTGAAACGCTTTTTTTCTAATACCCACGTACCATTTATCGTGCCTATCATAAATAACAAAGTATTTTATTACAATAAAATTTAAATGAAAAATATCGTAACAAACTCGAATGACATAAATCATCAAAAGTTTTGAACGTTGCCCCCATTTTTACGGAGGCGTATTGATAAAATACGAGTAACGTTCAAATACAGTATCGTCACAGTAGCTGTATATGAGTATAATAGTATAAAACTAGACAGCATAAATAAAATAGTAGTAGTATTCTATTCACTGTATACTCTGTCTGCAGAGTTAATATTTGTTGTAAGCGAAAAGTTTGCTCTCCGCGACGTTCCTTGGAATGGCAATGAGCTGAACGGACATGTCACTTTTTATTTGCGTCCGCACTAATGGAACAAAATGAGCAGCGTGACATGCTGTACCAACCAATCAGATTAATCCTAAAACAAAGTAATATAGATGAACAATCTGTGTTACTTCACCAAATTGGAGTTTTAGACTTTGTCAACATGGCGCCTGTGAAGCTTTTTACAAAGGCTTTCAGCGGTTATAGTCGTCGTTGTAACATGATTGTGTTGTTCACCTAGTATATTTTTCTGAGATATGCATAGAAATATATGAATTCGATCACCAAACACCACCATGTAAGTTGCACCTAAAGCTTCGCTATTATGCGAACAAATTACTAACTTAATTAGGTACTATTGAGATTTTATAACATGTGTAATATGCAAATAGCATGCAAATGTTCTACAAATGATTGTCAATTGCCAAAACTAATAGCGTTATTTAATAGTAAGTATCTATCTATGTACACAATTTTACGACATGCTCTTTCACTTTTCGAAAGTAATATGAACTGCTATATTTTCCACATATTATTATTTATCAGTAATTCACTAACATCCATACGATTATCTATGTCGTAAGACCATTAATATCAATAAAAATACGCATAAATATATGTGTCCAATAAATTAAGATAGATTTGCATACACTGATGTCGTTTGATAAGTCATTGGCCGTTTTATTGCACTAGTTTTCTTCATTTTAAGCACAACGAAAGTGTTTTGTGTAACTTAGCGGTACTTCTAAACGTAAATTAAAATGAATGGTACACATTAAAGTTATCTTATTGTTTTCAGCTGTCCCTCAGGTATTCAGATACACCAACCACCTAAGTAACTTTGCTGTAACTTTAAGAGCGTCTTAAATTATTTTAGTTCGAAAAAAAATTACGAACGTTATAACGTAACTGTTAACGTATTATTAGGAAAATGCAGGTCGGGAATAGATTTTACAGCTTCGGAGAGTCATAAAGGAAATCCTCAATAGGTAAGCGATAATCTGAATGTATGGCGGCGTGACGTCACGGGGCACGTCCGGCAGGACGCAGCTGTCGTGGCCGCAGCCCTAGCCTGGGAAAGCGACGCCCTCGCGCGCTCTCACTGCCGCGCGCGAGTCGCCGCGTCGGGCGTCGTGTCGCTCAGCGCCCGCCCGCGCCTACTATCGCTGCGACATTGAACCGTTCACGTCAATTATTACGAACTTGACTTACTTTTATTTTCACTCTGACAACAAGTGTGTAATTAAAGTTCGAAGCGGTGTTTAATTAAGTGTCATGGGACATTACCGTCCCATTTGCTAGCTGACAATGACTAAATTGTGTTGCCACAAATGAATATTATTATTTCGTAAATCACGAAGGTATTATGTTGTACAAGATCTGAGTTAATGATGCAGCCGCACTGTTCGTAGGAAATTTAATAATATCTCATTTGTTTCCATCCGCACAGACATTACCCAACGGACGCAGTGAAGCATCCAGGCTCCCAGGCAACCGAGCATCTGCATGAAGTAAATAACATTTTCAGGTAAACAGAATTGCAGTTAGTCTTATTTGAAAATAGATAACATGCGAATAATATACGACTACACCTGTGTTACTTTGCATTGGAAATGATTACGAGTGTATTTAATTGTTTACATAAGAGCTTTTACTTTCGACTACAGTTTATTTATGGAGGTGTCGTAACATAAGCAAATTAAGTCATTTAGCAATTAAGGAAAACGTAAATTGACGCCATTTTCGATGAAAGCTTAAATGCTTCAAACTTTATATAAGTCGAGTTTTTTTGGTCTAATTATTCTCGATAACTAGGTATAGGATGAAGGAACTCGTGGCTAAATAATAACAGCCGCTCGGGTCGTTCGTCAGATTAAGCCGCGCTTGCCTGGGTTGGTCCGGGGATGGGTGACCGCCCATTACATACCGAGTTTCCTCCGTGCCTCGGTAAGCACGTTAAGCCGTTGGTCCGGGCTGTCATTTGTAGATCTTTGACAGTCGTTACAGCTAGTCAGTGGCCCGAAAGTCTGACAACCAGTCTTATCAAGGGGTATCGTATTACCCAGTACGAACTGGGTTGTGGAGGTCAGATAGGCAGTCGCTCCATGTAAAATACTGGTATTCAGCTGCATCCGGTTAGACTGGAAGTCGACCCCAACATAGCTGGGAAAAGGCTAGGCAGATGATGAACTAGGTATAGGACATGCTTAGGCGGCTTGCTACGAAGTCACTGGCTGCGGTGGGGAGCCTTGCCTAACACAAGCAATTTACGAGAACACTACTAGGCCTTGACCCGCTCAATGCAAGCATAGGTACGCTTCTAACATTGTTCAGTCTTAATAATATACTACATGTCTAACTCGTGGATAAATAAATAATAACAGCCGCTCGGATCAAACTTTAGGATAAGCTGCGCTTGCCTAAGGTGCTCTGTGGATGGGTGACCACCCATTACCTACCGAGTTTCCTCCGTACCTCGGAAAGCACGTTAAGCCGTTGGTTCCGGCTGTCATTTGTAGATCTTTGACAGTCGTTACAGGTATTCAGTGGCCAGAAAATCTGATAGTTCTTAACAACGGTTATCGTATTACCCAGTACTAACTGTATTCAGCTGCATCCGTAAAATACTGGTATTCAGCTGCATCCGGTTAGACTGGAAGCCGACCCCAATATCATTGGGAAAAACCTAGGCGGAAGATGATTTCTAACTTATTAGTTCGTTATAGATAAGTATAAATGATAGCTTTAAGCAACGTTTTACGCAATGACAATTTTAATAGGCATTTTTTTTACCATATGGGTAATTGGCTAAATGTAGTTAAAAAAAAGTAGTTAAGAAAATTTTCTATTAATTATGACTTATATTTCGTGGTTTGTCCCAAATTGTGGTAAAATAATAGTGAATATTCTCTGAAAACATTCTCCATGCACGACTTATGTTCTTCTTTGAGGAATCTTGAAGTGTTTCAATAATACAGTTCACTAAGCATTTTTCTGCTTCTAAAAACCTGCTCTTTCAAAGAGACAGCGGTTGGTACTTTTATACATTCCTTAAAATGTTTTTTTTTCTTTGGATAATATATTAAATCATCATTTGCTTGCAATGCTTGTAAATATATTACCAGCAGAAATTGCGCCATTTTCAGATGCATATTACATGAATCGCACTAATGTTTGCGTGTATGCTCGTTATAATGCCCTTGGGTGTTTGAACTTTGGGACTTGGGTTATTCCCGAGTCCCGCCGTCTGCCGCCATACTCTGTCATATTTGCAGTTACTCTCGAGGAGTAGGCAATAGCATTTAATGTAATTGTTTGAAGGTAAATGTCTGGATCATTGAGCAAAGATAATTGTACCTGTACGTCTCAGGCAATAATTTGAATATTTTAACGCCTTGTGCATTAAAAAGGTATAAGCAACATCTACTTTATACTTATTTCTATTAAAATAAAGCATTTCCTGTCGTCTATATTAGGTAAACCTACTAAATAAACATAAATCTGTATTAGAAGCACGATATTTTTCCCGAATGCATATTGGATTTTGTTTCCAAGCGATAAATTTTTGTGAATACAGAGAGTCCCTTTAACAATTCCATCAATATTGGTGACGTCGACGGTGTGAAAGGGATGGGGGTTGAAATATAACAAAGCATCGTAAAGATCGTTACAGTAACTGCGCAGCATTCGACAATTGAGAGATTTGTATTGAATTTAAAACAAATAAGAAGAATTATACAGTTATAGGTTGTATCTACTACCATAACTTTTATAATTAGAATGTAATGTAATTACGTGACGTTATTCTGATTTAGCATAAAAACTTTGGGGTCAACGTTCGCAAGATAAGTTCGATAGATACCTATATCTCAACTCGTATCGATTAAGTATCAGAAGGCTGTAATAAAAAGTGCAATACGATAGTATCGTCGTCCGCGAGACGTATATCTGCTGTATTCGTCCTGAATCTCAGTAAGCCACTGTGAGCCGCTTTACGGCCAACAAGAAGCTTGTGGATTTCAATTCTCTTTGTCAAGTGGACTGAGACGTCGGGAATTCGTTTAGAGACAAGAGCACTTACGGCGACCGATATCGTCAACTACGCTCAAGTCAGCGTTCAGACTTAGTTTGCGGCAACTTCTGCCGGTTACACGCAGTAAGTGTTTGCTCTTTGTTTAGTAATCCGGTTAACAGAGCAGCGATTGAATATGAACAGTCATTTGCGAAATTGTGAATAAGAGAAACTTAGTGAAAGCATCTTATTACTAGAAATCGTTGAAACAAGATACCTAGTTATAAATAGATTTTTATACGGTAGAGATTCGTCCAGTTTTTTTTATTGCAGCTAGGTAATTGCTTCATGTTGCAGCATCGTAACAGATTTGTAACCGTGTGTATAGTAAGTAGTCTGTTTCTGAATGTTTCCTGATATACCTGAAGCGGAGCCCGGCTGCACTCTGCCGCAGTCGTCGAAGGCGTGTGTAATGGTTCATTGTTTTTGCCGTAAGTGGCCTGACATTACACAAATTGATGCGTGTGTGTTTGAAGTGAAAGGAAGTGTTCTGTTCTAGATAATGGTCTCACTTGTTTTGTTTTTTAACAATGAATCGGTTTCTGATACGGCCTCGAATGTTATTGTTCTACTCGTATGACTTTTTGCGCGCAGTTGCTGTCGCTCAAACTAAATGTACGGTCAGTCGTAGGCAAGCGAGAGGTTCTAATGAATTCACTTAGCATCTCTATGACAAGGTACCTTTTAGGTGCACAAGGCGCAATATGTCGAATAACTTTGTTGACGATTACTTCACCGGCTCTGAGCTCACCTTCAAGTTGATGCACTTGTATGAATGTCACGGTCTATGATTTCACGGTATTGATATTTGTACGGGCATATTTTTGCGTTCTCAATTCAAAACTACTGAGAATCCTTGAGGGATATTACACGCGTCATGTGCAACCAATCCAGCTCCGCAGAAACCATTCCAGCTCATAGGACTTCGATCTACTTTACAGGCGAGATGCGCTCGGGAGAGGCGCGACAGCCTGCAGCTAACGTTGTGATGATTTCTATCGAAAATCACACCTTAGCCGCATTACCTTCTGTACTCTTAGATCGGATTCGTCGGCGGATCAGTCTGGGAGCGGCGCTAGTATTCGGCTGTTAGTGGAGTGGTTGTAAAACAAGTCTAGTGCTTTTGTCGCGTCTAGACGGCGCGCGGCGCTCGGCGGATCTCTATCGGCTGCCATAAAATTATGTGACGCGGGCGGGCAACGTACCGCTCTAGGATATCCGGTTCAATTCGATCTTTAGTCGCTTATTTAATTTATGGCAGACCGATAAACTTCCCGAAAGTGCGACAAGCCTGAAAAAGGTAACAACTCACGAACATTTTTGTGTCGGACGATTCTGTTGTAGATAGACCCGACTGACCGATCACTTTCTTTCTTTGGATGGCTTAAAGTTGATATTTTTAGGTATTCCTCCATTGAAAAGCCATTTATCTACTTAAATAATAATATTTAAATTATGTACATGATAAAATAAAAATAAGATGATACAAAAAAAAAAAAAGATTAAGTAGAAGCCTAAGCTATTTTGTAGGTAATTTACATAAAAACTTTGAAACGGATTTGGCTATTTTTTTATTGAATGATGGTTAAGTCGGATTAAAAAACGAGAACGGGGTTTTTGTAGGAAAAGTAAGATTTGTCTAGTATCTAATTCAAATTAATAATCAAGACATACGCCAAGTTTTAAGTGTTAACTTGTATCAGCCAAGTATTCAAACACCGTTGGATCTCTAAACAACTTAGTGCAGGGTTCAGTTTGGACAAAGTGCGTGACTTGCCACGCTAACAAGCACACTTGAAGACGAAGTCGGAACACGTCGCAACAGGGTTGGCAGCACCCTGTGGGTGAACCGCTGCGCCGTGTGCCCCTCAGTGCACCCCCTGCCGATCAGCCGCGCACTTCTATTTCCCCCTGCCAGCTGACAGTCTGAATAGACCGTAACACCACCAATTACGTAGAAATCTTTCTCCGGGAACGCTAGACGAGGAGAGAACGGGAAATCTAGACGATTTAAATTTTGTACATAGGTAATATATGGAACGCGTTTCTAGCTTATGGTCGATGACTGATTTCACCAGTCACCAATCAATGCGTACTATACATTGTGCACACACTTTTTTGCTCATTGCAGATATGTGTATAGGTATTGGCTTTATTGTCAGTTGACTGCAGTATTTCAAATGTATCGCGTATCTCAACCGAGTGTGTGTATATTTCAAATCCATTAGTAGTATGTTTGCGTCACATACGCAACGTGAAAAGGGTTGTTTCACAATAGGTCGTTCGAGATAACCCGTGCTAACTAAATAGAGTAAATGCAACAATGAGCAACAAAGAAATCTAGATCAAATGGACAATACGGTGTTTACGAAACTCGTTAGTAATTTGTGAGGTGTTAGCAACTTTTCTCTGTGGTGAGAGTCGTGCTAAGTGGCGAAACTGTTGGCTTCACAATGGAACAAACGTTCGCTACTGGAACACGGGGCGAACACTGCGCCCGCGCATATCTGTCGCGGGTCATCGCGCCGCAACCTTTCACTAGCGCCTGCTCAGCCGCGCGCTACTCCGACTGCTCGCACGGACGATACCTCAAGCTGTTCATAATGCTGATCTTCTCACTAACCAGTACGTGATCGGAACCGAATTTCTATTTCGAAACTTAATAATTTCATCTTTAGTGAAATGCAGTATCGTCTAGTTTTTTGCACGAAAACGAAAATAAATGTCTCACAATAATGAAATAATCTTCACCAACATTGTCGTATCTAAATTATTCACCTCAAATAGATCCCAGTTCCGCACTGCGCTCTGTCGCTAAAGTAATCGACAGGCTTGGTGGTGACGACGACGTGGCGAACGTAAATAGTGATAAACATAATTAAAATTGCATCACGGTAGAGCTGATTAACTCAATTTATCGATAAAATGCTACAGTTATTTTCAGCAGCATTACACTGTACGCGATCGCGATATCAGGCGATTGGTTTTGGTTTTTCTAAAATTATATGCAGTCTATGTAGATACACGTGACAAGCGGAAGGAACATATTGATCTGTGGGTCTAGCACGAACGCGCGGTTTAACGTTAAACCGTTTTTAAAATCGAACTCGATCGAATCGACTTCTTTGATTGTTATATTTTTCCTAAGGAAATATTGCAATAGGACCTGGGTAAGATATAGTTTTCAGTTGATCACGGTAAAAGTTGTTCATAATTATTATGAGTTCTATTAAGACGTTTTTAGTTATTTTTATTAGGTATACCTTGTTTATGGATCCTGGGTTAGATAGGTAGGTAGTACCTTCATTGGTTAGCGTGTTCCCGGGCGGGCCCCGTCATTACAGCGACATGCGACATGTCCGGGATGATGTGGCGAGACATGCGGTTACACGACGCAATAACCCACCTGCCCTGACAAAGGCTTATTAGCTTGGGATGCTGGCAAACCAAAGCGGTAAGGATTTGCTGAGATTGTCGAAGAGTAAAATATGATAACGAGAAACCACATGTACATTCTTCTGCTTCCATGGTGTCATTTTATATGTTGTAAAAACAGATATTTTCAAATGCCATGGCCAATTTTACCCCAATGAGGTAAAATTGAGTGAAATTTCCATGTTATGTAAAAACCTCATTTAGTTAATTGCCATCGATAAATAAAAGGGCGCCCCGGGTGCCCCCGGTGAGCACCCCGGTTAGCCATGCTACTCTGCTGACTGCCGTGGGATACTCAGATACGTCATATGACAGAAGAATATTTAGGATTCGAATTACTCACCGATGCCTTAGAGGACATTACGGAAAGTTTCAAGGATGCTGCAGATTTTCAGGAAACTTTAAACATTTGAGAAAAGGAATTAACATTTTCCATAAAGATAATATACATTAGCATAACCTGTAATGTTCCCACAGCTGGGACACAGGCCTTCTCTCTGTGAGAGGGATAAATTAAATATACAAACATATCGTCACCCTCCGCGCTAACTGTCTTATCTAGCAATTCATCATTTTTCAGGGCAACAGTTTTTCGGTCGGACGCTACATTCATGTTACTGTAGTTGCGTTGGCTGCGGCTTTATTTAAGCATTAATTACTTTTTTATATTGCTCTTGGCTTACTCTTTAAGTCAGTAGTGGCCTTAAAGCCCTAAGGTATCTATTTATTTATTTATATTCATTTGAAGCAGATACGTCACTCTGTGAGAACTTTGTTTTTCAACTTGTGTCTGTTACGACGTGATTGTTTGGTATAAAAATATAAATAAAACTCTATTAATATCTTATAAATTTATTAAAAGTAATAAAAATTTCGTTCGTAAGCTTAAAAAATTACAAATTACGTTTAGGAAGTTACAAAAAATAATGTTTTAACATTTTTGGCAATAAGCAAATAGCTGTGTACTTTATGTATTAAACTATACCTAACTCATGAGATGAATTGAGACTTAACCCTCTTTCAAATAAATTTAATATTATTTAATACATGAAGCTTATACTTGTGCTTATAATAATGTACTTAATGCTAGGCAGGTATACATTTTGAGTTTGTTCATAACAACTAAGTCTTAGTTACTTTAATATCACAATCACAGTCTTTGCAAAAATATTAATCTTTAATTGGACTTGCTTTATCTAGGATTAAAGCGGCAAAATTCTATAGACAATCATCTAGTAAAATCAACAGTAAAGTAATGAAAAAGGTATCATGACATTAGTGAGAAAGTGACGTATAAAATGCCACATGCTCCGGCAACTTCATGACTGGGGTGGCCCCTGTTGTTAGTGACAACAAGTCATTATATTTTTCCACCGAAATTTTGGGGGTGTTGGATTATGAAGTCTTATTTCCTCTGTCAAGAAAACAGAGACCTGTCTCCTAAGAGAAAGAGAGCGTGGAATCGCTTCTCCGTGGCTATTCTTAAAAAAAATCTTTTCGGGTTCAGTTTTCTTGACAGAAAATTCCATCATTTCTGTCCAGTTCAAGCATCGGCCCTCATCGTCTTTTCGGACTTGAGTATTGCTGGAAATAACACAATCATCTATTGGTGGTAATATACTAGGCGATAGTAACTGATGATGGTTTTCACAGTTAACATCACTAAAGTTATCCCAGCACACTAGAATTCTGCACCTAAAACAGGAAATATTAACCTCTTTATTGCACCCAGCAGCTTCACAGAGTTGGTTTTGCGTTAGTGTTTCAGATGGCAAGTCATAGATTTGTAAATTTTCTAAAGTATGCATAGAATGGTTATCTTGGGCGTGTGGTTCTGATGACAAGCCGTTGATTTGTAATTCTCCTGAATTATGTATTGAATTGTTTTTGTGCTCGTGCTCTTTGTTAAGTAGTTTTAAATGTGTGGATCTCTGTGGCATTAATTCAAAATGCTGTTCACAAGACAAATCATTGATGAAATGGTCCCAGCATAAAGCACCTATGGCAAGAGCTAAATACTTCAGAAGCGCATCCAATAACTTCGCAATGTTGTTCACGTTGACAATCTACGGATTTTTTTGTTAAGTCAGAGACACTAGCTAAATCTGGTTCACATGGTAAGTCTTGCAAACACATGGTTCTTCTCTGTCTTTTGGGTTCTATGACATAGTCAGGATCGTGTGGATCTTCTAAGTCAATATCACAATAAGGATATTTTTCCTCATTCTCCACAGCCATTGGTTTGTCGTTCTTGACAATATTTATTAGAGGTTCGTCATCTGATGAGTCTTCGCATTCGATATACTTATTATTTTTCGATTCTGTTTGGATATCCCGCTCTGTCATTATTACCTCGCCATAGTACCATTTTTTACTGTAACACATTTTTACCTTGTAACCAACGCAGTTTACTCTCTCTCCTTTGCGAAGACATTTCGAATCTTTTATTAGTACACAATTTTTTGAGCCATCTCTCCACTTTACGATAACGTCCATTTCGGATTTGAGTCGCATTATTCTACTTAGTAATAATCTGAAGCAAAAAGAAATACCCAGTTTAAAAAAAAATTGTTAGTTTCGACTTTGGATAGAGCTAAAAAGGTGTTTAAAGGCAAAATTATCAGCTTTAGGATTCTAACAGACGACATGTAATTTCACGGCATTGTTTTTTGCACGCGAAAATGGACAACTCAAAATTATTATTGCGAACACGGCGTGTAAAAATAACGACGCCGACGTGCAAAATGAAATAATATAATAGGTACTTACGAACAAAATCCTGTCTTTCTCTATGCGGCGTCGATGCAGCCCGCGATCGCAGAGACGCGACCTAAGTATCACTCTACGAAGAATTGGTCAACTGAATAGATATGATTTACTGCTCATTCAATGACTAACCGCCCGCACCCTACCCCCGTGCATACCGCAGTGTGACTTAATGATATGGCAATAAGCTTCATATTAGTAAAAAAGGTTTGATCTCTAAACGACGTAAATGCAAACAAAAATTGTAAACATTGTTGAAAAAAATTCTAGCTAAGTGCCCTATGTACATACTTCAGCCATTTTGCATCGAGACGAAAACAATAAAATCTTACTAACTGTAGTATGTTCGTACGACAGGTAGTGAGAATATTTTTTCCCTCCTTTTGCACATACGCTAAACAAAATACTTGACTATCTTCTAAACTATAAACGATACAGATACGACGACTAGAGAGAACTTTTTCGAAACAAAGTTATGAACACGTATATAATGTCAGTGTAGATACGTCAGTTTGTGGGATACGACAGTTAGCGGGGAGGGTGACGATATAAGGGGTGCTAATAGACCCTTAACTAAGCCAAAAGGGACCTGTTCTCCCGGTCATTGCGATTTTTTTTTGTTCAGCACCACACCTGGGAACCTTCTAGTTACGGAGGTAATGGGGTTCAAAGTTCCAAATTTTCACAACTTTTTTTTTAACTAGTTTTTAAGGTTATAACTTTACTTTAAATGCCTCCCGTTCACTATTTAATACATCCATGCACAATGTTTTGAGTGCGTTACATTGAGTTTTACCGTCATCATCAGCATCTGCCTAGCTTTTTCCTAACTATGTTGGGGTCGGCTTCCAGTCTAACCGGATGCAGCGGAATACCAGTATTTTACATGGAGTCACTGCTTATCTGACCTCCACAACCCAGTTAGTACTGTGTGTGTGTGTGTGTGTGTGTCTGAGTGTGTGTGTCTGAGTGTGTGGGTTAGTATTGAGTTTAACCGTAAAACATTTTTTCACTTTCACCCCAAAGAAAAATGTCGTTTCCCAGCAATAATTTTTGCGTAGGGTTACTTAGTTTGATGTACAGAATGCTTGGTTGGCGACTTCGTCATTTGATTTTCAGTATACGGTCAATAAAGGTGAAAGGTAACACGCTCCGACGTCCACGTTCGCCTAGCGCTCGCTGAAGTCGGGCAAGGACAGGCTGCGGGCCGCGCCAGATGCACCGGAAATCAATGACATCGCTCACGACTTCCGTTCACACTGTTCAATAGCTGCAGAGCCTTCGCGGAGCTCTATACAACCTACACTTTAGTTGAAGATGAAAAAGACCTATGTTGAGCTAAGAGTTATTGGTTGACGTTATGTTAATGTTGGCTAATTTTGATTATTACTGTTCTTTTATTCTAATAATAATGCGGATTATTGAAAATGTTTTCTTTTATGTAAATTAAAATTTGTATGGTGAACATAATAAAGAATATTCTATCTATCTTATGTCGGATGCCTACTAACATCAGGTGTATAATTAAATAACCTGAAAGTAAGTCGTTATTTATACCAATAAATTAGGCTTAATATTATCTAGTGACGTATTTAGTATTCGCATAATAATTTAGATGCCTATTTAATTTCATACCGATACAACGAGTTCATTAAGACAACGAGAAAGCGATGGCAGCCTCTTTTGAATTACAAATGAATAGACGTTATCCATATTTCAGTTGAGGAAGCTCTCAAGCCGCGAGGGGTTATTAGACGAGTCTCGAATCGAATCCAACACGACGGTCAGATGAAAACTGTCGATAGCAGTTACGCAATGCTGTATTTTGTAAAGAATACGAACATATTTGTACTAATGAACGAATCGATTTTGAACTACGTGTCATTGAAATATCATGACTGATGTGGCATTTGTATTGCAATCAGTGAAAGTCCAGCGCACGAGGCGACTTGTATTGTTGAGAAGTGACCTTTAAACTCACAGCCTGTGGTAAGTATACAATAAATATACGGGTAGGTGTGTTGTGTGGCACCTGGTGGCAGTTATAGATGTTGACTTTCAAATGTCGATTGGTAAGTCGATAACCGGGGCAAAATATGTAAATAACAAGGAGTTTCGTAGCAAAAGCTTGATGCAAACTAGTCAAATAGTGCTGCCGAATACTCTAAATAAAAATGCAACGCATATTTCATTGGTAAGCAAGCTTTAAGTGATATAAAGATTAATTTAGGACTCTGGTCACTAGAGAAATGCTAGTCAAAAACATACATACATCATGTACCATCACTACATAGTATTAAACAAAGTCGCTTCCCGCTGTCTGTCCCTATGTAGGCTTAGATCTTTAAAACTACGCAACGGATTTTGATGCATTTTTTTTTAATAGATGGAGTGATTCAAGAGGAAAGTTTATATGTATAATACATGTATCTACATTGCACCCGTGCGAAGCCGGGGCAGGTCGCTAGTTATCTATAGGTATATTGACTTGCTTTGCATGATATTATAACACTTCCAGATAACTGCACATCATGCATATTGATCTGATCACAATCAAAATGAAAGTTTCGTAAAAGTTCGATTATGCAAATGTGCAGACTCTTGTCATCTGCAGTATGCCGTTGCAATATCTTGAATACATCTAAAAGTCTCAACGTACGAAGTAGAATGCTAACTCTAAGACCAATTAGGGTCATATGTAACTATTAAGTATTGTAATTACAGTTCTAGAACGCTGTCTCCGGAACAACAAACACGTAGCAGATCCCAAATAAGCTTACAACTTACAGTCAAGGAGGTGGAACTACGTTGTGTGAATATTTGAAAGGCTGACATTTCAATTTGACTTTGTTACGCTCGGTTACCAGCGGCTGGTGAAACAGTGAGCGAGTTTTGATCGCTCCGAACTTGCAAGTGACAGCAACGCTCTGGAATCTAATATCGGACTGCATGCTGATGGCAATTTCTGACTTAACAGAAATGTAATACTCTAAACCACTTTTTATTGTGTATTTCGAGTTTTAACAAAAACTCTTGGACCGCGACCTAACAATAACGAGTAATTTGTATGTTACCTGAACCTGTATTAAAAAAATAATCCCACCTAAACGTCCGGCCGTGCACACAAATCGCCTCGCCATTGTAAACGTAAACGACGCACCCGTTTAATTAGAGCTTTTATTCACGTTTATATTATTTCTGTTTACCTTGTCGGTGATGTCGGCACAATTATTAACACGCAAAATGGATGCAAAACAAAACGTTTTTCCTAAGAACATTTTGTCTTTTTATGGAAGCCAAACAATTTCACAAAACATCAAACCTGTTTTTATTTTATTATTTTCACTAACGGAAAATATTGCACGCATGGGTCCCGCACGTACATAGATATAATATTATAAATAAGCCGAAGAAAATGTACGCGATCACATCATTACGATAATGATACGCACCCTAATGCGAGTGGTCTATTTAATTCACCTAAGTTTCAAGTTCTTAATCTAGCTTTACTTCATTGCTAACCTAATCTATGCAAAAATATTATAAATAACTACATAGCCGTACCTTATGTAATGTCGTGTGTTAAGCATTTTGTGTGTAAATTATATATAGAAATTTCATTGGTAGGGCATAGAGTTCGACCAAAATGAATGAATGACAAATAAAGATTGAATGATTGAAAACGTATCAATTTTAGACGTCCAGTACCGTACCTAGTGAGAACTGAAAACTTGAGTTTTCAGTTCTCACTAGGTACGGTAGGTTCTGTGTGTAATACCCATTGCGGAGATTAGGTACATCTCTACAGTACCGACCATAAATTCGACATCAACAAACTTTCTTGTTTCACGTATTTAACATGTAGTTTTATCCGAATTAATTTCAGAAAATGATCTATTTTAATAGGTGTGCGGTGCGACAGGTGAGCCCAATTACATTTCGATCAGGGCAGCGCCGGCGGCGGCACGGCGTCAGGCGGTGCGTGCGGTCTCCCTAACCGGATTATTGGCCGGCGCGGCCGGCGGCGGCGGCAGGGCTGCGGGCCTGCGCGGGCGTCGGCGGCGGCCGAGGCCGACGACCTGCCGCCACCTCACATTATAATTCGATACAGATTCATCAACAACTTAACAACATCCATCTAGGCTGGCTACATTAGATTACAAGAAGACCTTTGACCGCGCAACTTTCAATTATAAGGTAGCGGATATTTAGAAATGGTTCAGTAAGTAAGGCCAAACACGTAACGTTGATGGAAACGTTTTCAACGTATTGGACTGATATAAGCAACCGAAGAGCTAATGTCAATCTTGCTGAACGTCGTTGTAGAAATACGAAAGGCTTTGAAAGCGATTGCCACAGGTCTGGTTGATTGCTTGTTTTGGTTTTCGTAAAGATAACGAAGCTCGCGACCATTCAAAATTAAACAAATATATTTTCAAACTGCAATTCCAGGCACAAAGAACACATTCCCGCGATAGGCAATATCAGCAATCACTAGTTCACCGCACTATATGAGCCACAAAGAAAAGCCTGCAGAAAAAGCTCGCTGTGTCGCATCGCAGTTTACACAAACAAAACAAAAAATATACAGCCAGCATGAATCGAGGCGGAAACTGATACCTATAACGTAGACAAACATTGAAATGCCATACTTTTATGTGCTTCATATTGATGCGACCAAATGAAAAATCAACTAAAACTTGTATTTTGCAACTGACATGTTTTCACTGAATGTAAAAGCATTGCAGTGGTAGCCATTTTAATTAACTTACGGAAATGTTATATAATTCCGTAAAAATATTATTTTTAGGCAAAGTACAGTTTCAATTAATAGGGTTGTGTATCGATTTGTCGCTAAGCAACTTCAAAGGATTCCAATGACCCAAATATGTCAGTATGTCAAAAAGGTCGTAATCTGATTACATCGTTGATTCCCGGTCCGTTTTCTTTCGTATCCACAAAACGTCTATTCAATTTTAATTCTTTTATGACTTCTCTAGCCTAATTAAATGATGGGAAGTTTATTAACTGCCTTGCGTTTTATATGACTTTTGACTGAGGTAATACCTCACTCAAAACAAAATGATAAGTAACTTTATTGGTTCAAACCTTATATGTAGTTGCTTTTTATTTTGTTTAATAAATATAGACAGTAAAATACCCAGTGGTATGGTATGGTATGGTATGGTACATGGGAATGAAGGATCAGGATACTAAATTAACAGGAAATCTCTTTTTGATTTTGGCAGTAACGTCGTCTGTTTGAAACAAAAACACAAAACTGAATCAATACACGGAAACCCAATTGATTGGTACACGCTATCCTCAATTTTTAATACCATCGAACAAAAGTATCGATACAAAACCAAACAGAAAACGGTTTCTCTACTAATAAAAAAGTTATACGACCTTAATTAAAAACTGAATCAGATAAAGCGCAAACTCTATTCAGCAGAACCTGGAAATTCCATTCGTCCATTATGAATAGACATCTAACTATTTACTTAACCTGTTTCAGAGAGCGAGACAAAACCCGCACTCATTCCACATTGATACTGCACCGACACCGACACGAGCACAAAGGAAATAAATGACTGTCACTGCGGGAAATAGAATTGACCTATCACATTGCGCCCATCTTCTTTTTTTTATCTTACGACTCTGTATAACAGGCTTTACTTTTTAAATTATTATTTGCACTTTCTCTTAAAAGCGTGTTTCAATTACCTCCCTTGAAAGCATGTGAGGCAATCGCTTGGAAGTCGCATAAAGGGACGCACCTTAGCGAAGTTACGCCACTTCTAAAATATTCAAATCTCGGGGGCGACTTTCCCCGCGCTCCAGTAAAATGCAAAACAAGTAAAGTTTCCCCCTAAATCAGCGGAGTCAACGGCTCCCGGCTCGCGAGCCGCGACAAACATACCCGGACAACAACACAAACTTTCATTTAGCTACAGCGGGTCGCGTTACTCAAATTTCTGCTAAAAGATGTTTTATTTCAGCGCAAGAATTTAACATTGTCGTCTTGTTTAATTAGTTTGTTAAAGCGCTTTCTTGAAATTGCCTTTTCATTTAAATTTTTCATGACATCAAATAAACGTCACATCATGATTGATGGCTTTCATCATAAATATTAGAAATGCAGTCATGAATAATTCATCCAACTCACTGCAACAATCTCTACATGGTGGAGGATAACATTGTGTAACAAGGATTTCACTGACTGCTATTCACCGCGTGCCCATTGTTATCGGATGTTTGTATTAGCTATCAATGTCGGGATAGTTATCCGTACCCGGATATTTTCGTTCAATTTTATTTACGAAAATATACAGTGAAGTGCGGACACAAAAAGGCAAAAACAAAACAACGTTGCGCAACTCACAGCAAAAAAGCCAAACATTGTTCACCTATTAACTTCGAGGAGTTTTTCAATAAAATAAAGTCTGTAACAGGCATCGGACACGGCAGAGAATGCTAACAATGGAGCAAAACAAACCAGATGGGCAGCTATTATCTCACTATAACCTAGTTTTGCATGGTGAGCGAGAAAAGCGAAACGAGGCTAAATTGCCAGCGAGTTGTTTTATAAATGGTCCAAACTTGAGAAAAAAGCAGCAAAAGCTGCCGCTTTAGTTATGCACTGTTGTTCCCAGAGTAGAGCGCACCCACGCCACGCCACGCCGCGCCACGCCACGTAGCCGCCGCGCGCCGACGCCGACGAGTTAGCGGATTCCGGAATCAACATGCACAATTGATAGCATTCTTTGTAAACAATATCGATAGTTGTTTGCTTACCTTTAGCTGAATGTTCAGAGGTGGTAACGGCGTAGATCTGAAACAGAGCAACAAATATGTTACAATTTATTGAGATTTATGAATGTATTCTAATTCTTAAAGTGGTGTAGTTACAATGAGGAGTGACAGAATGGATGTACAGGATACTGCACCGCGTTAGACTTTTTCCATTCATCTTAATAATTTCTAACGCCAATTGTCAGTTTTAATATTTAGTACATACTACTATGACTTACTAAGTATTAAACATGGACAGATATGATTTGCATAAATAATTAAACGATTAAACAGAGTTGTGAACACAATCGAACATTTTGCTCCCTAGGACTTAGTAGCTATAATACAATACAATAAGAATTGATTGTAAACGAGTCACACATCACCGAATACGCGACCGAGCTATACAACGATTATGAATTTGCATGTACTCGTAATCCTTTGTTGTTTTAATGCGCAGCAGAAGCTGAATCTATTGGCTGGCTAGTCCCAGAGGCGTCTGATTATAATATTACCATTAGGCAAGTAGAGGCAAGACATCCGGCGGGGCCGTGGGGTCGGCGAGGGATCGCAGCACGTACCCTCGTCCCCAATACGCACTCCAGCCGTCTTCACTTTCCCACTAGTCAAGTGTTCGGAATAATAAAACTGTGTGCAATTCTTTAGCCTCTCGACAGTGTCCCGAGCAGGTCCATTGTGCTGCGTCACTTGCGTCCGTGTTCAAGAGCTTCGGGTAGCTTTAATTGTTCCATTATTACCCTTTCAAGTTTTGTGCTTTACTTTGTCGTGTTATATTTTCGACGACATCGAAATGTTTTAAATGAAGTTTAAAATAATCAAGTCAATTATAATGCTAAGAAATTAATAAAGGTGTTTAAATAAAACGTTGTTCATGTACATAGAGTTCGTATTTGAGGTTAATTTGAACTAGTAAACGTATAAAAAAGTTCTATTGACAGTATAAACGAAAACTTGTTACGGGACCCTACAGGAAAACACGAAAGATTTATTTTGTTTGATTAACTTGACGGAAAACTTAGTTGTCGAACACGCCCATTAATTTCAATCGTATTATCGTCTTTCTCTATTTATGGAGCTGTCATATAAATAAAACTCCCAGCCCATTAGCCTCGGCCGCTGTGCGATCAGTCGATCACCGAGCGGTATTACTGGGAGCCTGCGTGTAACATCGGCCCATCAATATCTGTCATCAGTCACCGAGTAGCCAAATAAAATGTGCGATCGACCTCCGCCGATAGGCCATGACGCGCACGTTCCTGTTACGATCTCATATTACATGAGATGACCTAATTCGCTGAAAATATTTCCCGTGCCATCGGGGAGATGAATGCTATTGGCCGACAATCATCTTATATCAAGAATATGAATAATCATATTCCTATTTTTATTATAGCTCAAGTAAGTTTATGCTAGTAGTTATCATAAATTGTGCACAGTTTATTTAATAAAGCTAGTGGCTATATGTATAAATACAACTGTGTCAAGGACAATAAGCAGAACATTTCCTTTAAAAGCGCGGGATTGAATAAGCCGAGCTTTGTTGAAGCACGACTACCGCTTTTCCCTGCAAGTACACAGCAATGCCGCCAACCTTTAAACTGAGATTTCTTTAGCACAATCATATCTTAAAGACGTCGCGTACTTGTATTCTTAGATAGTTACTGTATTAACAGTAGCGGAAAGTTACTCGCAAATCTCAAAGAGCGGAAAATTTCTGCTGCTCTAATAAATGTGAACTAATAAAAATGGATAAATCGGTAATTAGATGAGCTGGCATGCGGCCAGCGATAATCGGACAGCTGCATCGATGCCGCGGTAGTGGTGCACATGGCCAATACAATCTGTGTTGGTTCACTTTCATGTACATCGCAGGCGCACCGCGCACGCTCTCATTATTAAAACATTCATGACTCAGAGTAGGGCCGCTATCTTATACAGCTGTACTTATGATGATACGTGGGGATAATGGACGGATCGTAAAATAATAATTGAAACGGAAAATATTTTATGCTAACCTACGTAGGTAGCGGTAGGTTCAGCCTTAATGTATTTAGCTACCCACCACCTTTGAAAACCTATGTTAACCTTTAGAAACGATCGATGTCAGCAAAATTTCAAATAAAGGTCCTCCTACACAGACGGTAGGTATTAAGGTTGATCTTTAAAAATAAAAAGTAAATTTTGAAGGAAATATAATAGTGAATTACTCAGTTAATTGCCCTGGGTAGCCGTCTCTAAGTATTACTTAGCTTTTTTTGCGTTTCGCGGCTATTTTATAGTGCATTTGAATTTTTAATTTACTAAAGGGTGTTTTATGATGTAACGTGCGTTACAAAAATTAAGTCAACAGGCACGTGGCGAGGTTAGGGCCGGTCAATGACCTCACATAGGTACCGTTAATTACTTTCGCAGGGAAGAATGTAGCACGCAATAATTCATTCAAGTGATAAAAACACACTATCAATAATTTGGCGAATGTGATTTCGTTTTAAGCCATAGATAAGTGCTAAGTTCCGTCGTACCAAGGCTATAAATATGTGCAAGTACTTGTTACAGATCAAAATATACAAAAGCTACACGACAAATACAATTTGTGTAAAAATATTAAGTATAATTACTTATGTGTGGTGAATTGAATGCAAAGTAATAATTTCACACTTATTACATGTAAGGACACTCCGAAGACTTGGGGCCAAAAGAATACGTAAGCCTGAAAAACGAACCATTGCGAATGTAGCGACGTCACCTTGAGGCATAAAAGAGAAAACGAACGCCTTTAAAGTGCTGTAGTTTATCACTGGGTTGTAAACAAGGGCCATGTATTCATCGAGGCTCCAACCAGCTTGTCACGTGGCGCGGACGTGGCATCCACAGGTCCTGATTGTACTCATCATAAAAACTCGTCACGTCTACCCCTCTGCCCCCTCGCGGAGAAAGCCTCCCCCGACAGCGGGAAATTTGCCCCCAGACTAGAGTTTCGCGTCTCAACAGATTTGTACCTAACCACAGGTAATACGACCACTGACTGTGTATAATTATGAAATGAAACTCTGAACTGACTATCCGTTATAACACTTAAAACTCGATTTGATTGATCCACTTACCATAACTTTATTTTCTCATGGATAAATACATTAACTAGTTATACTAATTCAAGTGTATAATTTCTTGCAATAGATATTATCACAGAGTGGCGATGATAATTTCACTGCAGGAGGCAATGAATGCAGAGAACTAATTATAGGTTTGTATCCGACGCGGGGAGACGATGCGCGAGTCGGTTGACTGTTTTTTGTTTCGATTTCCGCAAGCAGAGCCGCGGGCAGTTTTAATACCATATTATTAGAGATTTGTAGAACAAGATTTACCACTGCAACGGAAATGATATAGGATAGGATTTAGATGCACTACCCCGCTCCATAGAGTCGTTGCTACGCCGCGCGCCGCCGCGGCTCGACAGTAGCTGTCAAATGGCATAGAATCGTGGCGGCCCTGTAATATTTTTTGGGAAGGAGAAAATTATTCTAAGTGTTCGACGCGTTCTCCACACTATGTTAATTATGTTAGATTAGGTTTTTGGTTCCTGTCCATAATGTTTTGTGCTAGAAACCTCATGCGGAATACTTTTTATTTTGCGATGTGTTCACCTATTAATTAGGACATTTAGGTACTTAATACAGCGCTTTATTTGTTATCCTTCTTTATTATTTAATAATGTTAATGCACTGTAACACATTAACCTAAATATCAGCATAATAAAGGCACTTTAATGGAGTAACAAGACTTTGTTCTAGACATCACATCGCTGCCTGGCACCTGTTCTGTGTAGCGTTAGCATAATACGATGTGATCCGGCGAACATTTTACGTCCTACAAACAGTAAGTAACGTGACGTTTTCGCACCTTGCTCGGCTTAAGCGGCATGACGCAGTTGACAAGCTTACTAAATGTGAGCGTGGAGAAGGACATGTTCCTACAGATGAAGTAATCATTTTAGCACACTTACCGCAGCACGTACGTACAAGGAGCAATTAAATAAAAGAAACAGATGTTACAAAATTACCGCAGATGAAAAACGTATTCAGCTCTGCTTGAATCGTTTTCATAAGGACCGCATATTACACTCCTTTTCAAACTGAACAAATAGCCCATGGTACTTTATTCTATTAGTGAGAACCAAAACCGTTATTAATTTATTATACTCACCGCGTTGTTCTTCACTAAAAGCGCTTAAGAATTCTTACCTTCGTTAAATTTTCACTAATAGCATCATTACCACTGTTCCAACTTATGAACGGCTAAAAACAAGTGAGGAAATAAGTTACACCGAGAATGAATGTACACTTACGCGGATAAAATGGAAGGGTACCGGGCATGGTAGATGTGACATTGTTGCCGCAGTTCCGACCTCTAACCCTAAATGTATGACGCCAAAGAGCCAGTCGTATTATATGGCCGCAACTTTACGAAACAGCCGGGACAAATCGGGCACAATTTATTGTTTTGATTTTCTCAGAAAAGACTTTTGCGATGTATTATGTACCTTTTTATTTAATGGCACATTTGGGTGTACGAGGGTAGCAGTCTATGATGTATTGTTTTGAACGCATCAGCTCTATCGACAAATTGAATAAACGTATGTATATGCAAAACCTCAATCACTTTTCACAGTGTATGTACAGTTTCATTTTAACGGAACGATGTTGCGCTAAAATGTCGGATTTACGCCAGAAATGCGATAACAAAGTAAAAATAAACTTAGCTAAACAAAACAACTCAGGCAACAGATCAAGGTCTAAATTGCAACCAAATCCAATAGTCTCTATTTTATTTGTATTTTATGAATACAGCCATTACACTCTATTGTTAGGGGACAATGACCGCTAGAATTAACACATGTTACATTAGGTTTTTGCATACGAAGAATGAACGACGTGTGTAATTTTATTATAATAAAAAAGTTCTCGAGACTTGTAACAAATGTGAGCCGCGTGCAGTACATGTAATACATGCCCAGCAGGGTCATGTAAATATAAAGCTTTACTTTAATATAACTAAAACATAATTCATGTATGTGTTTTATATAATTTCATGTACATGTTGTAGATATCTTTATTACAAATAAAACGCAACAGTCCTTGAGACAATATTGGGAAAACTGGATTGCACGTTTTATGAGCAATAGAGGTTGTACTTGAGCCTTGAGACTCAAGTGGAGACAAGTTCTTTCATTTCTCTTATCACCTCAGATAAAAAATAATGTAATGTAATCCGCACTTTTAACTTGTAGAGCCACTCACATAGAAGAAATAACTAAGTTGGAAGTGGACTTTTAAAATTTGGGCTCGTGAGCCGAACATTAATGACCTACGCCGCCATTTTGAAGGGCTGTTTTAAGGAAAACCCCCCGTTCGCCCTTACTGGGGAAGTAATGCATTTTCCTTTATCAGGGTGCGGACAGTTTGCGCACTCCTCGAGGGGGACAGCTTTTACGATTATTGTGCTCACATCGTTACAACATGAGATCTGCTATAAAAAAAAAAAACCATAGATTCGATCTCGCACGCCGTAAAAGGCAGTTGCTGAAACGCTCTATTCAGACTATTAAGGACTTAGATTGATTTTAGGAAAGCAATCTATATTCATAAAAATCAATTGCTACATTTATGACGGAGCATCACTTGAGGTCGGCTCGACCGATTTGACTGATACTGCAATAATGTGATTTGAATTTGGAACCTTAGATAACAAACTGCATAAATTTTTTAGCAAAGAGTGTTCGCTGCGCAGCTTTTAGTTGCCGTCGATGAACAAAATTATTAAATTACGCAACTTAATAGTAATATTATGTGAAATAATAAGAAACAATAATGTAAATTAATTAAATAAATAAATAGTTACAACATTAAAAACGATTGTTTTTAGCCAATGGTCAAATCCAAAATGATTAAATAATTGACTCGCCCTAATTTCTTTTTATTTGTAGCGGTAATGGCGGCAGGTCATCACAACAGCTGATCGAAGGCTATGTGGCTGTGTTGTCACTTTTTCCAAGGATTTCATTTTCGCAAAATTTCCCAACGATTTGTTTCACTAGAAAGGGAAATATTAGTTTTTATTTCCTCGCAGTAGGTGTGAAAATTAGAGTATGCTCCTCGGGAATAAAGGTGTCTTCGTCTTGGGCTAGCTTAAATCCCTCATTTCTCTTAGGATTGCAGTCTTAACGCCCTCGCTTCGCTCAGGAGTTAACTTAAAGATTCTAGAGCCCGCTCTCCGCTCGGAAGCCCTAGAATCCCTCGTTGCATTCGGGATTCAAAATAGTGTCCATGACGAAGGACACTGCTTTATCCCTTTGGTGCATAATCTACTATTGTTGTGTTCGTAACTGTCAGGTTCATATGAAAGATTTTTTTTAATATTTTTTAAATTCTTCATTAGTAAATCTCACCCGTGCGAAGCCGGGGCGTGTCGCTAGTTTTTGATAAGGCTTGCATATACAGTGTACTTCAAGGTTAATTTTCTAGGAAGGTACAAATTATACCAATATGGATAATAATATAGTGAGATTATAACATCCGGTTTAGTAATTTAAATTTAGCTTTGATTGATGTGGTTGAACGAACTTTCAGTCGGCCTATATTATAACTCGTCTTATGGCAACAGTTTCTATAAAAAGGGTTAGGTTTGGTTACAATATAAACAGTGTTACGACACACGTCACTGGCGCGGCATTTCAAAGCGTGTTGCAAGCATCAGGCGAGATCTAAAAATGTCAAATTCGTGTGGATATTTCGCCTTGGGAAGTAAAGTGACGGCTGGCTTCAACAGCGGGCATGGCGGGCATGGCAGCACTCGACGGTGCAGCGCGCACCGGAACACAGCCGGCCACGCCGAGCGTGAAATAATGCACCACATGTTGAATAACATCGTTAATTAATAGCATCGGGCGAAAGCGCAAGTGTTCACATGCGAGCTGGGCGTAAAACTTGACTTATTAGAACATTAATTACGAATAGGGATAATGTAATGCAGCAACACAAAATTATGGTTGTTATGCGCTGTTGTGGGGGGAGGGAGCCTGCTTCCCCACTGCGGAGTTTCACGAGAGCTTGTAAAGTTTCAGTCGTAAGGATTAAGCTTCACTTAATATTTTCATAGCAGATAATTACCATAAAAGAACAATGTTGTCGTCTATTAAAATGTAAACCACAAGCAATAAAGTCCCCTCACCTATATCGATAACTTTACACATAAAGTTCTAGTTATCTCTCAGAATTTCCCACCTGAGTTCATTGCCCCCTCAAAATTTATCTTTAAACTTATTGTTGAGGTAGGAGTCCCAATTGGGTCTGGAGTGAAAGACGGTTCAGATGCGAATGAATCTATTGTCTAGCGTAACCTATTATATACAAAAATATTTACAACATTATCAGCGACTACCTACATGCTTAGAATAATAAAAAATATCAACTTTTAAATATTAACTTTTTTTATTATTCTAAGCATGTAGGTAGTCGCTGATAATGTTGTAAATATTTTTGTATATAATAGGTTACGCTAGACAATAGATTCATTCGCATCTGAACCGTCTTTCACTCCAGACCCAATTGGGACTCCTACCTCAACAGTGGTGACCCCGACGTGATAGAAAAGCTACAATGACTACGTCAAACGCGGATTTCAAGAAAGACGAGCAAGAAGTGTCCGGTGTCTCTGCTACTCTTCGCATTCCACCGGTCTGGCGCGAGAGACTGCGATTATGGTTCGCGCAGTTCGAAGCCATCGTTTCCTCACACAAGAAGGGTGACAAGGCGATGTACGAGCTTGTCATCGGCCAGCTGGAACGTCAAGATATCGACGAGATAGCCGACATTATCCTCCGACCACCAGAAACTGACAAATACGAAACATTGAAGAATAGATTACTGCAGGTTTACGAAGAATCTGAACAACGACAGGTCCAGCGGTTGTTGTCTGAAATGGAACTAGGGGATATGAAACCATCACAATTACTGCGGCGTATGAAGAACCTCGCTGGTGATAACATATCCGACTCGGCGCTGCGTATCATGTGGACGAACCACCTGCCACAGTCAGTCCGCGCTGTCCTTGCAGTCAGCGACAACATCGCCAAGAAGTCAGACATCGACGAACTCGCGCAAATGGCTGACAAGATACTAGAACATTCACAACCGCAAACTATCGCAACTGTCTCCACCTGCACAAGCCAAGCAACAGCTCACGAGATGTCCTCTACAGAGAAATTGAATGAGAAGATAGACTTGCTAACTCGTGAGATCGCCGAGTTGAAAGCGAACCAATCATCGTATCGCCCAAGACGACCATTTCGAAAATATCGTTCCAGATCAAGAACACCATCCAGATCCCGCTCCGACCGCAGTGATTCATCATTTCGAAACGATAGAATCTGTTACTACCATCGAAAGTTCGGAAAACAAGCTCAACGGTGCACACGTCCTTGCAATTTTGAAGACCCAAAAACCTCGGAAAACTAACACCTGCGTTGGCTGAGGCGGCAACCGGCGCGAGAACACTTTCACACCGCCTATTTATCACCGACAGGAACTCACGCCTGTCGTTCCTGATCGACACCGGAGCCAACATTTCTGTCATTCCGAGGAAAACCGGTATGAAAGCTACACCTACAAATTTTTGTCTATACGCGGCCAACAATACTACTATTTCGACATACGGTGAGAAGACGCTCGAACTGGACCTCAAACTACGAAGACCATATCGCTGGAAGTTCGTAATCGCAGCAGTCAGCAAACCAATCATTGGCGCTGATTTTCTGAGGCACCACCGCTTATTGGTCGACATCGCCGGCGAACGACTCATCGATAAAGTCACGAACTTATTCGTCAAGGCACCAGTGTCATACTCCAGCGAGCCAACGGTACGAAGCATAGACATTGAGCACCCGTATCACCAGCTTCTTGCTGAATTCCCCAACATCGCTCGACCGTCATCAATGAAAGAAACACCAAAGCATCGCGTCGAGCATCACATTGAAACTACCGGTCCCCCGTTGTATTGCAAGACACGACCATTAGCACCACACCTCTACTCACCAGTGAAGAAAGAATTCGAAACCATGATGCAACAGGGTCTGTGCCGACCAAGCAAGAGCCCGTGGTCAAGCCCGCTACACGTAGTTCCCAAGAAAAATGGTGACATACGCGTGTGTGGTGATTATAGAAGATTGAATGCGGTTACGAAACCCGACCGCTACCCAGTTCCACGACTTAAAGATTTTACATACCTTCTCCACGGGAAAAGAATATTCACCACGTTAGACCTCTGCCGTGCATATCAACAATTGCCCGTGTATGGACCCGATATTGAGAAGACCGCAATTACAACACCGTTCGGGTTATATGAATTTCCTCGCATGTGTCCCGGACTGATGAACGCTGGACAAACATTTCAGCGGTTCATCCATCAAGTACTCAGCGAATGCGACAACACTTTTCAATTCATCGATGACGTCATCGTTGCTTCAGAAAACAAGGAGAAACACCATGATGACCTACGTGCTGTCCTACAAAGATTAGACGAATACGGGATTACCATAAACCCGTCGAAGTGCGTCTTTGGCAAGCAAGCTGTCAAGTTCCTCGGTTACGATGTAACAGCAGAAGGAATCAAACCACCACTTGAAAAAATCAAGGCAATCACCGATTACCCAAAGCCAGACAACATTCAAGCGCTACGACGTTTCCTTGGCATATTGAACTTTTATCGTGACAGTTTACCCAACGCTGCAAGTATTCAAGCACCGCTGAATGCCTTCCTTCACAACTCAAAAAAACGGGACAAAACCAAGATCAGCTGGACAAAAGAAGCTGAAGAAGCCTTTGAAGCATGCAAAGTGAGCATACTGAACGCCACTATGCTTGCTCATCCATCACCTTCCACGAAGAACGCACTATCGATAATGTGCGACGCATCAAATACATGCGCAGGCGCTGTCATACAACAACGGGTCGACAACAAGTGGATACCTCTCGGCTACTTTTCAAAGAAGTTTTCAGAAACGCAACAGCGATACAGCACGTTTGACAGAGAGTTGTTGGCAATCTACATGGCTGTGAAATATTTCCGCAAGATATACGAAGGACGTGAACTCATAATCTACACCGATCACAAACCGCTAACATACGCTATTCACAAACCTCCGTCAACTAGCGACACGCAGCGGCGAACACGCCAACTATTGTTTATCAGCGAGTTCACAACAGATATTCGTCATATTAGCGGAGCAAACAACGTAGTAGCAGATGCCCTATCGCGTGTCGAGACAATCGACGTACCAACTCCAATCGACTACGTACAGCTAGCAGCAGCGCAAGAACGAGACGACACGCTACAAACACTCAGCAAACAAACCAACATTCAACTGAAGAAAATCACGGTTCCCGGAACAATTAAGCCAATATACTGCGAAACATCAACATCAACCTTACGACCGTACTTACCTAATGACTATCGTTGCATCGCTTTCAAGGCCTTGCACAACATAAGTCATCCCGGCATCAGAACGACACGGAAAATGATTCAAGATCGATATTTCTGGCCATCAATGAGTGTCGACATTGGCAATTGGGCAAGACAATGCACAGCGTGTCAACAATCAAAAGTACAACGTCACACACGCAGTGACATCGAAACGTTCCCGATCTGCGACCGATTCCAACATATACATGTAGATATCGTCGGTCCGCTACCTACGTCAGCACACGGACACCGGTACCTGCTAACAATCATCGATCGAAACACACGCTGGCCTGAAGCTATCCCTATGCAAGACATGACGTCAGAAACAGTAGCAAATAACGTCTATGAAACATGGATATGCCGTTTCGGTTGTCCAACCACCATCACGACGGATCAAGGACGACAGTTTGAGAGTCAGCTGTTTCACGAACTCACCAAACTATTGGGCGCAGAGAAAACCCGTACTACTGCCTACCACCCGCAGAGTAACGGAATCGTCGAACGTTGGCATCGATCACTCAAAGCTGCACTCATGACAAGACTCACGGACAACAACAAGTGGTTGAATGAACTACCTACAGTGCTCATGGGACTACGGGCTGTTGCACGGAGCGATACCGAAACAAGCCCGGCTCAACTAACATACGGACAACCACTACGTCTACCCGGCGACTTCATATCACCATCTGCGAGCAACACAAGCATGAGTCACGGCTATGCGGAACAATTACATCGCATTATCACTCAACTTACGCCGACGTTTATACCGCATAGCAACAAGCGCAGTATGTTCGTGCATAAAGATCTGCAAACATGCAACTCTGTGTTTTTGCGAGTGGAAACCGGCCGCAAGTCACTTCAACGACCGTACGAAGGGCCATACCTTGTCTTGGAAAGAAACGACAAGTTTTTCAAGATACAGATGCCCGGTAGAACTGCAAACGTCTCCATCGACCGCCTTAAACCGGCGTACACAATCAACACAGATACCGAACAACGCAGCGCGAACATAACTTCAAGCACATCAACAACATCTGCAACTACAGACACTAAGCCATCAGTAAGCGATGAGCGAAGAACCAGATCCGGAAGACTTGTGAAGATGCCCGTACGCTTCGCTTGAGGGGGAGTCCTGTAGCTGCAACACATTCATCATACATCATGCGCGTGCGCCGGCGGCTAGTGGAATACTAGAGGCTCAGGCGTGACGCAAGCTTTTATATGTGAGCGAGAAATCCAAACCTTTTCGTGTCACCCACATATGAGTTGATATTTTGACGTTCCAGCTGGCCGATGACAAGCTCGTACATCGCCTTGTCACCCTTCTTGTGTGAGGAAACGATGGCTTCGAACTGCGCGAACCATAATCGCAGTCTCTCGCGCCAGACCGGTGGAATGCGAAGAGTAGCAGAGACACCGGACACTTCTTGCTCGTCTTTCTTGAAATCCGCGTTTGACGTAGTCATTGTAGCTTTTCTATCACGTCGGGGTCACCACTGTTGAGGTAGGAGTCCCAATTGGGTCTGGAGTGAAAGACGGTTCAGATGCGAATGAATCTATTGTCTAGCGTAACCTATTATATACAAAAATATTTACAACATTATCAGCGACTACCTACATGCTTAGAATAATAAAAAATATCAACTCATATGTGGGTGACACGAAAAGGTTTGGATTTCTCGCTCACATATAAAAGCTTGCGTCACGCCTGAGCCTCTAGTATTCCACTAGCCGCCGGCGCACGCGCATGATGTATGATGAATGTGTTGCAGCTACACTTATAACTGTCGCTGTGTCAACCGCGGCGCAGTCGGACAACAAACATGGACTTAGAATAGTTCACACTTGTCCATGTTTAGAACTTCGACAGTCAAAAGATAAAATTTACTCAACGTTTCCTGGGAATATTTTAAAAGAAGTTGTATTTATTTCTGGATCTTATACGGGTAGACATACCATAATTATTTACGTCCTAATGTAAGACAGTATTATCTATGAGGAATAAAAACCTTTTAAGCTTATATAAATGAATGATAGTGTTATTTGCTGGAGCACTGTAAGCACAATATAGGGCATTCGTGCAGGAGAAAGTGCGCTAGTTGCGCGAGCGCAGCCCGGCCGTCGGCGTGAGAGAGCCGGGACGTGCTAACATTGCAAGTCGGCCACTCACCCACCGCTCGCCTGTGCAAGTGTGTAGCTAGCCCCAACTTATCAATCCGTCTATCAATCACATATCAAGCGTGACTGGAATAAAAACCTTCTGTATTTAATTGAATGGTATGTATTAGCTGCAAATTTTCCAGGACGATTTTGCGTCTCCAAGTTAGGCTTTGGCCCGTGTTAGACTAAGTAGAAAATCTACAGTGTTATTAACAGATTTTTGTAGCCCCATTAACTAAACTGATCGGCCATATTGTTTGTTTATTACAAGAGTTCCGACTTTGAAATGGGCAATAAAACGTAGCACTTGTTTTCAATTCAAGTACAAAGTAGCACAAACATAAAAGGCACTATAAAGTTGAGGAGCCTTTTCAAATATAAATCTAGGAACATAATTCGTGGTGTCGCATTACATCGTGAGTTCGGCGGATATGAATGCGAGGTCACGAGTGGCCGGCGCGGGCGCCTGCTCCGCGCTCGCAGGGTTTCACTAGAAAGCCTCCGATGACACCAGACACCGCGGCCGCCCGGCTCAGCTTGAAGCTGTAAATCTCGGCGAAGTGGAAAGTAAACGCTTTCCAACATGCACTACTTCAGCAAATAGATGTCATTGTGCTCTCTGAACGTGGACAAAAGCATTTTCAAATCATTATAATTCAAATTATTAAAAGCATTATCAAGGCATTGGAATTTTATATCACGAAAATTCACACACAGCGTTTTGGATTTAGCAGTAAATTCCTCAATTCCGGTTAGCTCGTCACTATAACCGTTCATTCTTCGCCATGTTTGACAACTCAAAGCATAAAAGAAACATGGAATACAAATAGAATAGTAGAAACATCCGGCGGAGGAGGCAATAAACAATCGAAGACCCTTCCTTGCAACGGTATAATTACTGAGTGATTTTTTTCTCTTTGTGTATCGAACAACTACTGGCAGGACTGAAGTACTGACTTGGAGATTAATAAAAAATCTCACGGGAAGCAAAAAGTTGGAGTCGAGCGCTGGACTGAAGTTATTTTACAATTGAACAATCAGTGGGGAACATCGTATCACAAGGTAGATTACGATAAAAAATAGTATTAATAAAAATGTGGACGATAACAATGTGGGATGTAAACTCAGCGATCATTGTGCCGATAGTTGTGTCAGTTGCTAAGAGCCTCGACCAGGAGGCTCTCGTTGGGCAGCTAAATTAAGAAAGCGATACTTTTGGACACGACTCGTATTGTTAGGAGGTTCCCCTCTCAAGAACCCTAGCCACCGGTAGCTCGCACCTTGTTCCCGATGCTGGTATACTATTACTATTGTTTATATTGTTAAATGTTTATTTTCATTTTATATTGGAATACATTTATAAAATATAAAAATATGTTTAATACTTTTTTCCAAAAGGACTTACAAGTCATGTATGATACTATATCAAATATATTTAATATCGGTGACCATGAGGACAATTATCCTCTACGAGACTACGATCAGTCGTTATCATTGGACAGACAGAGGGGAAGCTCACACAGCAGAAAACGTTCATGGACTGCTTTTTAAATCCCATTCGCCTTCCGGCTTCCCATTTACTTTTATACTGCCGTTTATTACATTCGTTGATTCATTATTCATTAATTACCCAGAAACGTTTTAATTTGATTGAAACTTAACCTGACGGTCGCATTGACTTTCCTATTCAATATTCATAACATGACATGTTTGTACGCTTAATTAATCATATAATTGCTATCCATTTGTGTTACTTTCATTTTAAGCTTATATGAAACTAAGTATTATAAAATTGACATAATATGCGGTGTTGTTTGTTGTTATAGCCGTGTGCCAATTACGCGTGCCGGGCATCGAACTGCTGCGCAAGCGGCGCGCTGCGGTGCGGACGTGACCTCCGCCCGATATGCACAACGGGACCCTTTATTATTCAGCCCGTGAACCCTTGCCCTTATATGTAAGATATGCAATTTCATTCTAAAGTCATTCTAAATTCAAAAGAAGTTATACTAGTGGGTATTTTTTTTATATTAGAATGAAGGTGGTCACAAACACAGTGTAAAATGTCGAGGTGCGACTAAGTAAACCTAATGTTTATTCATTAAAATACAAAAGTAATAAACATTCATTTCAAGAACACATTTTTGAAGGCTATTTTCTGGAAGAAAACTCGGGAAACTCGGCTGAAAAACCTGTTTCGCGTAAGTTTCTGCTAATAGTTTTCCGCTATCATTAGTCGACTAACTAGACATACTAGCTAACTAGCTATGAGTGTAATAACGAGCATATAATCAACTAGCCCGCTACACAACTATCAATCCATCGTCACGATGTTGTCACGGTTTAGAAACGCAAGATATATTACTACATGTAGATAATTGAATGCTATCAACTATGTGCACATCGTTGAGGACTCATTGGAACATATTATATCGGTACCTGAGCATTTCAAATAATCGTACTCTTTCTCATAATCCGTTTCACGATTTCACTGGCGACAATGAATTGAAATGTGAAAAAACATGGCGGACTTATAACAGTATTACGATGTCGACAATAACAGCTGTCAACGGGGATTATTCCTTTCAGCTTACACCACAGAGCCGATCATACGCGTAACGAGCCGCGGTCGGCCATTAATAGTATGAACCATGTAACAATAACCAATGGGTACTGATCTGATGCACGCAGCGCAACACTGGGAAACTTTTCAATCAGTTTTGATGACTAGATTGTTGCAACGTGATTGTAGTCGTTACACCAACATCATGCGACTCGAGCGGGTCATGTCAGCTTGGTTCGCCGTCAATTGTTAAATGGAGCGAATTTGTAACGGTAGGATTATCTCAGCTATAAAATGAACAGGCTTGAAAGCGAGTTTCACCTTGAGATCACATTAAATTTGTTAAGGTGAGCGTGGTTTAATCTGGGAACGTGCTGTTCACGGCTGTAACAACAACAGATTTTGGTATGAATTTGCATTCTGAGTTACTTGCAGAATAATGTTCTTTATGTGTTGTTTGAACACTGCTTGAACACTACAATAATACGTTTGCATATAATGTAAATACGTTTTAATCTAATTTTAGCATATGCAGTAGCCTTCTAAGCGAAAACGAATATTTATCTAGAAAAAGTAGATGTTTCACGATTAAAGGAGATGGAAAACGGTGGGCCCAAATGTAGTAAAATGGGGTTCCCTATGTCAGTTCGAATCACTATTCTGCGAAAATTGTTACATCGATGACTATACATCGATGCCTTGTTACTGCGACGTTATGTTTTAACTACGTGTTTTTTGTTCGCTGTTTCTTAATATCGACAACCTTACATCGAACCCTTATTACTTCGACCTTTGTTTGTTCGATGTAACGTTACTTCGAAAATACGTTTGTTGCGGTTTGTAATTATTTCTTTAAATAAAAATGTGTGATACTAATTGGATGAATAGAAAAGCTCATATTATGCAAACAGCGCCATATATTAGCACAAATAGAGCCCTGCCAACCTCACAGTTGGACAAGTTAGGCCGCTAGAAGTACTAAAGTAATTTAGTTTTGTAAAATATAACATAATTTTTTTTTTTACTCTGGGCATTTAGACTTTTTAGTAGGTACCTACTTTCATAAGTTGTGCATTTTACACAAACTTCAATAAATCGATACACATACTGTCTATTGAGATTTATTTGAACTAATTTGTTGAAACCGACACGAAGAAAGAAAAAATCATGATAATTCATGTCATTAGTTTGCCTTACATAAGTCATTCGGTGTAAACAGCGACGCACACTGTAATTAATAAAGTATTATTTATTAAGAACATTTAATTATAGGCACTATGGCTAGTTTAATGAATGTGTTAAAGTCAAAACACGGAAATGACGTCATTATCATTGATATTAATAACCGACGAAAAATTTTCATGTGGGGGGCTTTCAAAATGATGTACTGATACGTGGTAACCGTTTTAGCGTCGGTGTCCCTTCCAATCTGTATTTTAAAAAACTAAATTATTTTAAAGCCTCTAGCGGCATAACTTGTCCAACTTTGAGTTTAGCAAGGCTTTATTTGTGTTTTTTTTTTAGAATCACACATTTTTATTAAAACAAATAACTACAAACTGCAACAAATATTCTTTATAAATCAATATATCACTGGCTTAATAACTTCGAAGTAACGTTACATAGAACAAACAAACGTCGAAGTAACAAGGGTTCGATGTAAGGTTATCGATATTAAGAAACAGCGAACAAAAAACACGTAGTTAAAACATAACGTCGCAGTAACAAGGCATCGATGTATAGTCATCGATGTAACAATTTTCGCAGAATAGTGATTCGAACTGACATAGGGAACCCAGTAAAATGAGATATGATCTAAAAAAATTGTCATAGTTTTTTATCTTAGATTATGAAAAATCACCTCAATTTTCTATCTGGAAGCGGAAAAATATGAGAAAAATTGTTTTCGTGAGATTTTATCAATGTTGAGTAATCGATTACACAATTACAAAAATAAAACCTTTTCACTATGTGATTAACTCAAAGTAATTAAATGCACTATATAGATATACTTAAATGCAATATAGTGCATTAAATAACAGTCATATTAATAAATAAAATATCAATAAGTTAATGAAAAACCAATATTATGATATTCGATTTCAAATCGATTAAAGTCAGTTTTATATTTTTAATCTATGTCACTGTACGAGTATGTACTGTACTGTAATGTGTCTATGACTGCTGACTGACATTGACACCGCAAGAAATTAAGGACGTAAGACCAGGCAATGTGATCAAAAGACTATAGCCTTTGGGGTAAATTAATAAAAATAAAAAATGACATTGACACTAGACTTTTGCTTGCTCTGCTTACTTCTTCCGTGTTTTAGATGCGTTTTGAGTGCTTTCCCGATTATTTTACATATTCAACGACCTCTGCTTTGTTTTTACGGATTCTGGCCGTGCCTACCTTGTACGACCCCTGCTTTCACTCTGGACACCGAAGCTCACACTCACACAGCTTTGGAATTGTTATTTTGGAAGAAAACGTGTTGTGCCGACCCCAAGTAGAATGGGACAAGGGCAGGAAAATTTTTGGGATTTTACCGCCGGCTTGTGAATTGGATATTGTTGAAAATATAGATCGCTGTGTGAACTGTGGGATAGCAACTGTTCTAGTCACTGCAATAGACTAGCCGACGACCCTAGTTTACTTTATAATGTGCATTATAATGGTACCCTAGCTGGGTTAGGTACCAAAAACATATTGTTCCACCTGCACAATTTCTAGACGACATCTTATATAAAATAGAAGATAAATAAAATACCATGATAATATTTTGTTTTTATTCTAGACATCCTTTCCATAACTCCATACCTATTATCTACATATGACTTCAAACATTTTCTACTAAATATAATAAACATTAGTGTTTAAAGAGCATCTTTTGCACTTCAGGAATCAACTGTTAGTTAAAGATTGTAACATAACCTTACTTAAACTAAAACCTTTAATAACTCAGCTCTCAAAACGTACAGAATGTTCAATGAGGGACTGATTTAAGTCTGAATCTGTTTATTAATTTACACCAATTTCATCTTGTTACATTTGGGTCCAAGATTATATGTAATCGTTTCCGTCTCCTTTGTCAAATATTTATAAAACAACAGAAATCAATGCTATTCGTGCGTAGCGCTCGTAGCAGGGGGTCTACTCTCTAAGCACGAAACCCGTACTTTCGGCCGAAGTTGCGGGCGTTTCCTACTCCGTAGTACCTACGGACATAAGATTAGTTCGGGGCCCGAACTAAGAATGAATGGCAACCCGATTTGACAGTTGTCCCTACTCCCTAAGTGTTTTTGCCCGTCCGTAACTTTAAATTTGACACTTGTTTCGACGGACGTTATGTCATATCATACGACATAAAAATAGTTATCGTGCTGCCGACGAAAGATAGTGTTTTTGAAAAAATCGATACTATGGCTGCTTTTTAATGCTCGAAGATGCTCTACATAAAGATCGGAGGCGACGCCGATTATACTTGCGCCAAAACTTTCGACTGGCGAGTATTCCCGATGTTGAGTTCAAACTCTACTGGCTCACACGAATTATTCGAAGATTTGTGTGAGGATCTATTACCTCCAAGAATGTAGGTAAGTAATGGTTTGATCCAAGAATTAAGTACATACTAAGGGTAAGCTATTGAAGATTCTGTAAATTATTGAGTCAATCAATAATTTACAATCTGTACCACCTATTTACTGTTGTTTTTTTTTATTATAAGGTCCTTGCTGCTATCAACTCAATTTTCATCAAGCTCTTCAGCAAGGGCAAAGAGTGAGAGAAAGATTAGTGCAATTGCTGGATAGAAATAGGTACCGATTCCTATGCAGTCCAATAAGAAAACTCTTCTAATAATACAAATATCAATGAATAGCATAATCGACACCTGCAAGGAATAATATCGTAACTCAGTTTTAGGCAATTTTGAGTTACAATCATATTCTTGCTGTAAAAAAAACGGTTTTTTTTTTACTCGCCCCTGCGGCTAAATTCCTTTACGTAAAGATTTTTATAGTGTCAAAACATTGTAAGTGAGAGTCAACTGTAGTTAATAAAAGGGTTTTTTAAATCTTTAACGCGCTCTCCTCTAAAGTTGCTAAAGATTAGTTACGATGTTATTCCTTGCAGGTGTCGATTATGGTATTTGTATTTATACATATTATTGACTAGCTGTTGCCCACGACTTTGTTCGCGTGGAAATTTTTATGTGTATGTGTGAGAACAAAAATTAACTTCAAAATTGACCAAGTTTCATACAAACTTTCAATGTCAGTTTTAACCCCTAGTACACGCTTAAGTCATATAAGGAACATTTGTGCAAAATTTCATGATTCTGGAGCCAGCAGTTTCATCTGTGCGTTGATCAATCAGTCACTGAATCAATCAGCCAGCCAGTTTCATACTTTATTTATAGATTAGGGTAAAATGAATATTTTACCAACTGTTTATTTTGCTTTCAGGACATAATGGGTGTTGGGACTGGTGGAAGATTCTGATTTAAGTGAAATAATGATATACACAAAAAAAGCATTGTTTTTTTTATGAACATAATGTGTTTATTTTGCACTAATCAAATTGAAAAAGAAAACACAATTCACAATAAACCATTACAATCAAACATATTTCCTTTTATTTATCTATCGTAGTCTTAAATTATTGATAAGTATGACTGGAATACCTTGCCTGTGCCACTCAAACCTTGTCCACTTTAAAAAATTTGGACAAAAATCACTACCTCTTTCCATAAGCATCACTATACATGGTTCTTTGTTCTTGTTCAATGATTATTATGATTATATATGTATAAATTAGTACATGCTTTATGTGTTGTATATTATTATGTAAATAGTACACCACAAACTACCTGCAGTATTGTCTCTCCCTCTTCCCCTAATTCATCCAAAGGTTCTCTTGAAAATATTGCTTTTAGCGATAAGACCACCCATTGTAAAATGTCTTCTTTTATGTAAATTGAAATTTGTATGGTGTACCTAATAAAGAATCTTCTATCTATCTATCTAGGCACTTAGTTTCAATCAATCAATCACTTTTATTTTCAGGCATTCAAGGCCCATAGATACAATACACAAAATAATCTTATAATTGCAGTAATAAACTAATACATATTGGACACATTTACAAAACACTATTAACTATGTTTGGTCGGCCACATATTTTGCTGAGTTGAGGTGTCATGTAGCCTTCCGCGAAAACACACACGTACACGTCTTGAAGCTAATCATGTGGTGCGACTGTAACCTCTCCACTCTCAAGGTGAACTTGATCTTGCTCCTTAAATACTCCACGACCTCCTCTGGCGTCGTGGTGTGATGTAGTCGGGACACGTGCAGCTGCAGCGTTGATGGAATAGCAAGACGCAGCAACATGTGTAGACCTTCAATGCGGTACCGCACTGACTGCGAGTAGGGTTCTTTTACTTCTTCTTTTCCACATGGATGAAGCCTTCTTCATCGGCTTGTTATCGGTGGCAACAAGTTTCGCACATGCTTGGTTGCCGCTGATGTTTTGCTGGAGTGGCAAAAACGGCAGCCACGTAAGCACATCCCAATGTTGATGTGCTCACATTCGTCGGAAATTATTATTCAAATTCAATTAATCATTCAATTTATTACGGAAAGTTTCCGCGTCGTATTAAATTAATAATGCGAATTATGTTTATGTTTATTGTAAATAAAAAACTGACATTTCATTTGTCAATTGTTGTCAAAGGAAAAAAGCAAAGGTATTAGCAGGAGCCACAATATGGAAAAAAAATGCTAAAAATAGTTAAATTCTATATAATAAAGACTTAATAAAAAGTATATTGTTAAATATTTGGTCATTTTAAAACAATAACAATAATATTTTTGGTATAAAGGCTTGAAAATTACCAAATCCGTAAACCGGTAATCGACCGATAAAATAGCGCACCTCTATCGCCATTCATCATTCGTTCACTAATATTGTCCATGATTCCGTCCGCAACTCATGAGTCCGTAATCATTAAGGAGTAGGGTTTAGTCCGTAGTTACGAACTAACTTTGGACGGGCCCGTATCTTCGTTGACGGACTTAGAGAGTAGACCCCCAGTTTACGTAGCGCGTATTGGTTTAAGGTTTCCGGGAACTAATTTCTAATTTTGATTTTGCTTTTAAATTTAATTTTACTGATTTTAATTTTTGATTTTGTTTTGAATTTAATTTTGAAAATAGATTTTTATTGTATATTGTTTTTAATTTATTTTAATTTTAATTTTGATTTTAATTGTCATAGTCTCTATTTTGTCTACGAATTCAGGGGAGGAGCGAGACAACCCCGACACAAGTGTTATTAACCACTTACTGGGGCTGTTTCATTCAAACTTGTTATGTAAATCTTAGAGATTTAATAAACATTTTTTTTTTTTGTTAACTTAAATCCCAGAATACTTAATAGTTACAAGCTTAGGTTGAGGGCATAGCAATCGCAGCATACAAATACTACAACCATTATGCAATATTGTAGTCCCTTCGGTAATTTAAACCGTAGTTTAAATTCGATACGCATAATAAATGACAATAATCTTTCATCATAAATTAATATTTCGGTTAAATCGCACGGACACAATATGATCATATCCCTGTGGACCCGAATATTGGGAACTGCCCTATTATCTATAGTTACACAAATATGTAAATGACCACCCTTGAGCAGCTACCTCTTCCAAACAAATTGGCTTTTACAGCTGCTGAGATACTCGAAATGGGATTATCCCTTGAGTGTGCACTTAAATGTGATCCCTTAACGTTACCGACGTCCATATTGTTTAAAAACGTCCTTAAGTTACACCTAATATTGTTTTAGTGAAGCTAGGTACCTAACTTCATGTATAAGTAGTAGGTAAGAATCTTGACGTTGCTGGTGTGTAAAAACTCAAGACGATGAGGTCATGGTAGCGTTAGGTAGGTACTAGGTTCTCGTATTGACTTTTGCAGAAATAACACAACACAAACAATCATTTTTACAAGCCAAGTATTAACGTGGTTTATCTAGACATCATTTTGTGCAATGCGAGAGTTGTTGCTAATTTTATTTTTTATTAGCCACTTGTCCACGCCCACGTCCCACTGCAGGGCAAAGGCCTCCCTTCCCTCCTTCCACTTATCCCTATCCATAGCTTTATTACCACGTTGGATGACAGTGCCGATTTTTTGGCCAAGAAATAGATCAGCCATCTTGTCACGAGAAGAGTCGACAAATCGCTTGGCGATGTGCTTCCCGAAAAACTAGGTGAGCACTCGGACCTAGAGATGTGCCGTTGCCGGCAATATTGCTCAAAGTGGGAATATTGGTGGCAATATTGCCAGCAATATTGCCGGGAGTGGAAATATTTGGGAATATTGCTTAATTATAAGTCAAATTAAGTATGGAAACTATATACAATACTCAAAATTAGCATTTACAAGCCCTGATCTACATTATATACAATAAAATATTGTTTTGGGTAAAATTGCCAATATTGCCAGCATTTTTGGCAATTTTCCCGGTATTTTACCGGCAATATTGCCCATGTTGCCGCACACGATAGTGAATATAAGAAATTACACATGAATATTAAGATAAGAATTGACGATCGTTGTGTATTGAATAAAAGGCATAAATTAAAATAATTTCCTTTAAATGTTGTACTTGCTTTTCATGCAAAATCATATAACAAAAACAACGAGTATAAGTATGTAATATGGAAATAACAAAGTGTAAATCTTTACAAATCTCTATCAAAACTACAAATAATCAACAAAAATAACATTATTTTAATATTTTAATGCACTTGTTTCGGTAATCCTTACATAATCAGTAAATCACCGTTTAGAGTAACAACTTAGTAGTTTTTATAATCATTTTAAAATCACAGCTCTTGTTGTATTTTTTTAATCTTCGTCATTTATGAACCGATTTGAAAAATTCTTCTTTTATCTGAATAGATCTACTTCCCGATTGGTCCCATAGAAATTTCATCAAAAAACACTAAAAAAGCGGAAAATAACTTTACTTTCGGAAGGGGTTTTTTTTGGAAGTCGGTTTTTTTTTGCAAATAGTTTTTATTTTACCCTTTTTAGTTATCGTATCTCACACAAATCCTTGTCAAATATCAATTTCGCAATTTCTTTTACTTGGATGACATATTTTTTCCAGCTATTTTGATTTCAAAACCAAACTGCTGAACCGATTTTGATGAAATTTTTATGGAACCAATCGGGAAGTAGATCCATTCAGATAAATGAAGAATTTTTCAAATCGGTTCATAAATGACGAAGATTAAAAAAATACAACCGAATTGAGAACCTCCTCCTTTTTTTGAAGTCGGTTAAAAATGTAGAAAAACTTCTTTCCACAGAAGCAGAAGTCGAAGGAATAGATAAAACTTTTCACCGCAGTTTTCCCTAAACTCGTGTTAGGAAAAAATAGCTGCCACCAATTATGATACCAATACAATTTGACCAGGCAACATTGGCAATATTGCCAATGTTGCTGGCAATATTGGTATTTTACCGGCAGTGGCAACATTGGGAATATTGCCGGTAGTGGCAATATTGCCACCAGGCACATCACTACTCGGACCCCATGGCCCCAGTATTTCAACACCAAACAGCTCTAACATATATTATGTTATTGTATTTGCGCCATTTGTGGTTTTCAGCACCTGCACAGCCCACCGAGCTAGAAAGATGGGATGGCGCAAAGGTGTCCACGCATGTTGAATCCCATACAAAAGGCCGAGCAAACTTCCAAGGCATTATGGTCATACCGTCTAGTCTCTTCCCATAGTCGCATGCTAAGCCGTTGGTTTCTAAAACGGCTGGCACTGAAAAATAAGTTTAAAATAAGTTTTTTCCAATGTATTTTACGTCACATCGAATTAGGCAGGCGCGATGACAACATAATGCGTCTGGCGTCCTACGAGTATTAATGAAAGTTTTTTTTAAGGTTCGTTAAAATATTCTGGCTTGTTAGTTATACAGCACGGATTTTACATTAGGCTCTCGAATGGGTAAAAAACCAAATAAACGGGTATTTTTTATTCCCACGCCCCGTATAAGTGTTTCGTTTGACGGTTTGTAAATGTATTATGTATTCAAATTCACAGGTAGGCGTCGAGTTAAGGTCTTCAACTATTACCTATAAATAAAGTTTAGATCGCCATGACCGAAGCTGACCTAATCAAATATCAAAGTTGAAAACTGCGTTAGGTACTTTACGGTTCCGTGAATTTGGGTAGGCTGGTATATTGATAAAGTACAGAAATAAGTATATTATTTCAGTAAAACTATACCTATTGATATAATGTATAAACAGGTTTCGATATATTGAAGTTATAGAAGGTTACGATAGGTACGTATTAAGAAAAAAGTGTTAAAGGAAATGAGGCTCTCGGGTCGGGTCCGGGTTAATCATTGTTAGCATCGTGACGTGCTCCATCACCCCGGGATCAGCGGCAATTTGTCAATCATCACGTGAATGCCCCTCACTAAAGCTTTCAATAAGCGTTCCCAATCCCGGCCGTGCTGACGACGCTATTATCAATATTCAATAAAATGTCAGACAGCAATTTTATTAGTCACTTCCAGTAGACAGGTAGGTACTACGTCACGGAAGGGAAATGCTGAACAATAGAGAGAAACACTCGATTTATGTCCCTTCTCGAAATAATTACCCGTTTCTCCTACAAATCCAGGTAAAAAGATTAGAAAGTAAAATAAATTGGATAAACTATTGATCTGAGACTGAATAATGAGACTGAATGTACTACTGTACAGCAAAGAAATTACGACTATTCATTATCTAACTCAAAACATTCTGCACCAGAATATTCATAACAGCTACTTCCTAGATTATTATGGTTATGAAACCGCAAAAACTTAACTAATGTTCATGCAACACGACAGTCTTCGTAAAGTAAAGATAATTTCACTTTAAACAAACTAAAAATCATTAAACAATAAATAATTCTCGAACACGTCATTAAGAATGCCACGCTTGATTGGGTTACGATAGTCACTGTTGACAGCATGATATCATTGACAACTTCGGGACCTTGTCATACCTTGTACGAGCTGTTTACAAATGTAAGAACGTGTTAACAATTCGAATGTAATAACGAATGTGGCAAACTATCAATAAAGCAGTGCTACTAATGCCCAGATTGTGATAAAAACGTGTTATTTTTAACGTGTTTTTTTCCGTTTGTGCCTACTTTTGTCGGAACACCTCGCAACAATACTCTTTGCTATCTGAATACAGTGATATGGATTGAGTATATTCATTTAATTAATGATCTGGGGGCCTAAAATGGCCACTTTATCAGAACATAACAGGATAATAATATGAATAACATTAAAATTCTTAAAATGGTCACAGACACAGTTAATATGTTGAATTATCAGTTTGTAACCATTTAAGAATTGTAACGTACCTAATTCATATTATTATCCTATTATGTTCTGCTAAAGTGGCCATTTTAGACCTCATACAAACCAAACTCTTTAAATAACATTAAATTGCATCACTATTTGTCGACATAAAGGGAGTAGGATGTGAACAGGCGCATATTACTCTCAGTACAATTCCTTCGATTCCAATTTGCTCGATGAAGATATCGCATGTCGCCAAATCGATATTAATTAAAAGCGCTCAAACAATGCTGTCATTATTCGCCTCGCCAAAGCCGTCACGAGGGCTGATTGTCTCCGCAGTCCTCGCGCCAAAGGCTCGCTTGCCACCGCCGCTGTACAGCGCTATACCTATCTTATTTCCTTGTGGTTTTAATCAATTATTTGTTTGATATTCCCCTTTCCCAAAGGGCATTAAATATTAAACTGTCTACGGCAGGTACGGTAGTAGCTAGTTCGATTTACTTGTAACAAGTAGGTATCCACTTACTTCACGTCAACACGGCACGTTAATTATAATTAATCGGCACTAATTTCTTAGTAAAAGAAGATATGTTATGTATGATAAGTTACGATAATCAGTCGCACGACAGGTCTACAATGCATGCGTTCACTCGCAGTCCCGTTAGTTCAAAGACCCAAATAACAATGATCATCGCAGAGGCACGTGAAACTTTTTAATTTAATCGATTACACAGACTCGATCGTTATGCGCTACACGTAACACATGCAACAAAAACTTAATGTGTGCACTTTGTTGCTTATTCTTTCTCGCGTGACAGTAATGGCGGAAAGTTAATTTGCTTGAAATGTTTCTCACGGTGTTCACAAGCGAGTCCAGACATTACTGCGATAGACATAATCGCAGGGCCATGAGTAACTTGTATGAAATGCTACAGTGAGATAAAGTGGTTTATTACCACACCTGTGTTTACGGTAAATACCGGTAACCGCAAAACGGGAAAGAGCTGATGAGGACAGCGATAGCATTTTGAATTTTAAATGGTGTCATGGTCATATTGTTAGTTCTATCAGCATTGAATGCCCATGCCAATACCATCAACGTAGACAAAATTACTCTGTCTAAAAGATAAGTACCCAGTTTTCGAGCTAGAGCTAGGTGGATTGGTACCTAATTAAATCACGGTAGAAACTGCGACACCTACTCGCGACAGAGGTGTGAGTCACGAACATCTGGTGTTATGCAAGACTCAGTATCAGCATAAGAAAAGCAAGCAGCCAGAAGCTTACCTACTGACACATGAATCTTTATGGTTACCTACTTACAAATGTTCATTGACGGAGTCCAAAGAATAATATTTAAATATTTTTTAGACTACCAAAATGTCACAACGTAAATAGCTACGGAGAATTTTTTTAGCACAAGTACGACAAAAGACCACGATATTTTAGGCAATAAATCCTGAACTTTAGACCATCGTAGTGAACCACATTTAAATAGAGGGACATGCAAATGCCAAGTCCTTAATAACACACAAATAGCTGCAGCGTGTTCTATTTATGGCCATTGTTTTGATCCATAAATACAGCATATAACCGCGATGGCGCGGTAACTCAACAAGAGCAAAGCGACTAACCAAAGCGAGCGTGTTCGTCGCGATTGGCAACCAGCGTGAAATGTGGGGCGACGCAGCTGAGCCGCTCACCAGATCGATACTTGATACGCACACCGCGCTCTGAATGCCGTCGTGACCGGATTCGAAGATTTATCCATGAGGCCAATTTTCTAAAAATAAAGGAAACTGCATCGACCACTCGCGACTACGAGAACAACCGGTACACTAAAGTATAGAGATCCTATAAATGGTGATGATCGGGTGTGCCAACAATCACTGGAACGATTTCATAAGTGGATTCTTTGATGACTCATATTTAAACTCTTGTTCTATAAATATTTATTTGTCAATATGACATGTTACTACACACATCAAAAGTGTCTAGGGATCAAGCATTTTTATGCGGATTTCTTGAGATTGAGATGTGGCTTTGTAATAAATTTATGATTTTATAAATTTATATGGATCCTTTTTGGTGCATTTCATAATTTGAATCAGGAACTCTCAATCAAATTCGAGTAAAAGATGAAAATAAGCTGTCAATATTTTCCCTATAAAAACATACAACGCATTGAAGACATTATTAGTGCTACTGTTTCCCTACTACTGATTAAAACCAACGTTATTATGGAGCGGTGACGTCATTTAAGCAGGGAAGAAATGCTCAGAGCCGTGGGAATGATAGAAGCTGGTTCCCGGCAACGTACTGTGGCTTTAGCTCTGAATACAAGTCAGAGTGTTATCAGTCGACTTTGGACACGTTACCGAAGCACTGGTACCGTGGCTGAGCGCCATGGAGGACGGTATCGCTGCACCACACGGAGACAAGACCGATACATTCAAATCTTAACTCGAAGAGCTCCAACAATAACCGCCATGATGTTAGCCGTGAGGCTTCATCACTCTTCAGGGAACTTAATTAGCGACCAAACAGTCAGAAACCGCTTGCATGAAGTGAACCTTCATTCCCGAAGACCGCTACGGGTACCACCTATAGCAATGCACAATCGTAGGATTCGATATCAATGGGCTCTTGAACACAGAAATTGGGCAGAAGAACAATGGCGTTTCGTGTGCTTTTCTGATGAGTCTCGTTTTGGTATGAGACCGGATACAAGACGTATACGACACTGGAGAACCCCTGGACGCCAACAGCGATTAAAATCCTGCCAGGAAGTCCATCCTTATAGTGGTGGAACCATCATGGTATGGGCGGGTATTTGGATTGGCGGAAGAACTGAGTTGATTTGGATCAGAGGCAACCTCTTCGCTCAAATTTATGCTGAGACGATTGTATCAGACGTCATCGTTCATCTACAAGTGCAAATCGGTCCCTTATTTCAGTTAATGCATGATAATGCACGACCGCACACCGCAAGAGTTGTAAGACAGACTCTCGCCGCAGCTAACATCAATGTCCTGCCCTGGCCTGCTCAGTCGCCAGACTTGAACCCGATTGAGCATGCATGGGATATGCTACAGAGAAGAGCTCTGCCGAATATGGAGGGTATCCAGTCGCAAGAAGACCTTTTTTTGTTGTTGCAACGAACATGGGCGGCCATTCCACAGCGTGATTTGGATGAACTCATTTTGAGTATGCCAAACCGATGTTCTTGTGTTGTTAGTGTTCGCGGTAGAAACACGGATTATTAATTGTTTAAGTTACCCAATAAAATTTTAAAGAAAACTGTTATTTCAGTCTTTTTTTCGAACTTTAATGTTAGTGGTTCAAATGTCAAAAATCCCTTTATTAGGAAAATGGCAAATTTCTTTATTAATGCAAAGGTGACTTGGTTTATCGTTACTGTGACAAACGAAAACACTTTATTTGATGAATCCTTAAAGAAAATTTTAATTAATATCAATCAGGAGAAAAGTTATTGCAAAAATATATGTTGATCCCTAGATACTTTTGATGTGTGTATTTGTAAATCCTTAATTATTATGTATAAGCTTGTCAAAGTTTTAGCGACGGTAGCAGTACCTAGTAAATTACAATGATCTAGAACAATAACGTGAGTCACTTCAATAAAGTAGTGAAACACACGTGACGATAGACTAAACAAGTAAAGTGTTTAAAGTAATTCCAAGTTCGAGGTCAGCTACTTTATCATCGTTAGCTAGGCGGCTGGCTGTGACGTGATCTGGATTCCCCGGCGAGTTCGAACGTCGCCCGACATCGGCGCAGCACCACGACACCGCGTACATACAAACAACGCCGGACAATGTCACAGCTGCACTTTCACTTGTTTGTTTTGAATCGTATTCAATCACTCACTAAAAACTTCTAATGACCATTTTTACCCATTAATGCAATTGAGGAAGTGGAGTTTCGGAAACTGTGTTTAAATCGCATGTCTAACTAGCATTTTCTCTCAAAAATAACCAAGAACTAACAAAAAAGAGAGAATATTTCAACGTTCATCGCGTAATACCCGTGATTTGAAACAATCTTATTTTTTACGGAGAATTTCGCCACAATCATTACCAGTCACGCGAGTACACACATACATTCTAGATTGGTTAATTCAAACATTTTTATAACAATTTTATTAATGTAGAAGATAAAAAGATAAGGTCGTAGTCTTAGGACAAGATGATTCAATTAGAACCGGTCATAAGGTGGCATTTGATGAGGGAACAGAGTGGGCACTTAGTGAGATTTGTCTGATGAGCCGTGACAGCCTGCGACCATTATCCATAATAAATAGTTGCAGTGAGGAGCCGCTCCACGGCTCCACTCCGTTATCCGTCACGCTTCGAGCCACGATCCGAACGGCAATAAATCAGTTTCGGTTTTTACTCTTCGAGCACATTATATCCGTTTCTCATGTTACAAATATCTTCGTATTGTACGTGTCATCTCAACTATTTTATGGTCATCGTTCATTGCCTTGGTATTGTGAGCGTTATGCCATTAATTACCTCTTGTTATTACGTTTGGCCATGGATTATGATTTATATTAGTGTTCCGTCCAACTAGAGCATTAGCATAGTTCAGATTCTGCTCGAAAGTGCCATTTGAATAATGTTAGTTAGTGATGTAATGTCAGCTCATCGCGCATAAAATATCACCAGATTGCGGTAAGTTGATTTAAATTATGAGTTATGTATGTTATGATTACTTCTGAAGTTATGATGCATGCGCTTTGTGGTTAATTTGGCTGAATTATGAAGGCGTGTGCTCGACCTTGAGGTGCCCGCTTGGCTGCACGCGCCTGTTCTGGTCCCTCTGTCTCGCTCTAAATACATCACCACACATGTGTTAAGTCAACATTACACATACTCAATTACACAATTTAAAGATCATCAAATACGTGTTAAATATGCATCTTCAACGTTATTGATAATTAGAATTACATTATATAAATAATGCTCACGCAAGCTAAACTCATGAGCAGGATCGTAAAATGATGTCATTTTCCATTTTATTTAATGAATGGCGAATGGGGATGTAACTACTAGTGTTTATTCTAACAAAGTCTACTTCACTCGTATGCATCCAAAGAACTGAATGTGAGATATCCTACTGTGATAAAACAACTGCTACGACAGCCACCGTGACTCCACAAATGGAAATTAAACTATAACTAAATGCCGTCTATGGTCAGTAAATTTTTATTTGCGTTGACAGTTACTGCTACATCTCCCAAAAAAGCTTCAGCACGAACAGAACGTAGGAATCGTTATTCGTCAGTGCCTTATTAAACACAAAGCTACTTCCTTATCGCGTTGTGCTATGCCTTAAATGCTTCTTTTTTTCATTTTTGTGCGGATAAAACAGGAAAAAGTTATTTTGGTTCAGTTCATCCCATTATGCATAAAGAAACGGCACTACCATTTCTGTTCGAGGCGGAGGTACATTTTGGCAGTGTCCTTTTAGTACTGTTATTTTCATGAGAAGCCTTTTATAAAAATATTTTGTGTGGTAATGCGAAATATCGGATGTGCCGCAGTCATGCATTAATGAGACTAACCGGTCCGACCTCGACCCGCCTGTATCCCCCCTCCCCCCAACTTCAGCCTGCCTACAGCCACCGGCCGCTGTCAAACCTGCGCTAAGAGAATGAAGTCGCGTGAAAACTAATTAAACTTTGACCTCCTCACTTTATAGTGTTATCTCGAACCACCACCTTGATATTGAATAAACAGCTATTAATAACTCATCACATTATTAGCCTTTCTGAGTGCGGATAAGTACAAAAGTTGCCAAGGTGAGGAAAAAAGTTGCTTTTATGGAAAGCTTACCAAAAGGGAGGCTGTGAACCATAAATAATGAGATGTAGGCGACGGAGGGTCATCTTTTTATCTCGCTTCTTTACGACGCCGAATGCGTCAGAAACACCCGTTCAACTTCACACTACTCCATAACAAACATCGATCACACAAGTAGCTATCTATATAGTTTTTTTTTCAATAATCCTAAATACACTGAACCTGTTAATAAATATTAATTGAACCTCCGAATTGAATCAAGTATCTACAATTCGCAGTTTTTACTAATGAATAATAGATTGAGCAATAGTTCCGCGTATAATGATATCATTAAACAGTCATCATAGAGCAAATGTAGGAACAATGAAGATTGAAAGATTAAATTGCATAGTGTGGTGTACAATGTGTGTATAACTTTTAGAATGGCCGACCTGATTGAGCGTTCTGTTTGAACTCTGTTAGCTGGCGTCGCCGTCGGCCAGGTAGTACGAGCACTTCTCGTCAAGGATACGAGCACGCACACGCACACGCCAGCAGAGGGCACCGGTGCGAGAAGCCGCGTCCCTCGGGAGACGTAATGTGGGACGTACAGTCTTTACATTCAACGCGCATTAGAGGGACGAGCCGCACAACGTGACAGAGACACCGCCTCTCATTAATGTACCCACTAATTGCAATAATCTCATAAACTGACCTTTATATTATACTATACATTAATCTCTTTTGTAACATGAGCAAAACTGCGCAATACTCCGGTGGCGATGGCGTCACTCGTACCTACCAACTGATGCCATCATTCTGAACGGAGAGCTGAGTCACAGCTTTGTGTGCCGCATGGCGGCTCACTTGATTTACCATCAGTTTGTTTACAAACAGACCAAACTGCGGTCAGCCGATCCGTTGATTACTTTATCAATGGCTATTTCGAAATTCAGAATTAGCTCGGCGCTCGCCCACATCAGTGGTTCAATCTTGTTCCTAATGAATTGTTTATCCACTTTGTTTAATGGACTGATCATGGATGAGATAAGATCTCTTAACCGCACATTGTTATCAGGTGAGAGGAACGTGCCGCCTACTAATCTAAACTAATCTAATTTTCTCAGTAGAAGGAGCTCATGTAAAATGTCGTAAGTACTTTTACATACGAACACGTTGTAACGTAACCGGTACGCTATGGAATTTGTTTTAATTTCCCAAGAGTAGGGCTAATGATATCCTTAAAAGCTATTTCAGTTTCTAACGCAATATCTTGAGGCAGTTTAACTTCAATTTCTTTTTGAAGTATTAATTCGATTTCGATTGATTTATTATGTTACTTGAGTAAAATTTTGAGCATAATTTGTTTAATAATTTAGAAGGGAATTGCTGCCATTGCGAGAGGCGGCGCGGGCGCGCGGCTGAACCCCGCGACTGGAATTAATACCCACGCTACGATGCTAATTCTTATTGAGGAGGTAAAATGAGTTGACTGGTTATTTCTACGTCTAAATATAACTCCTTAAGTAGGGCAGTAACAAAGTCATCTTCAGAGAAAGGAAACAGGTAGAAGTGAATCGTTGAAATTATTTCCTCTCAGGAGCGGAGGAGGAAATGAAAAAGGGAAATGAACGGAGGTACCAAGGTATATAATTTTTATTTAGAATAATATTTGAAACAAAAGACGGATCGATAAGATGAGATACGGTTGCTACGGAGAAAATTGATTTCTTTAGAAAAGAAGCCCACAGCCGTGTAATCAATGGTCAGAGTGATACTGAAGAGTAATAACTGGCTAAAATTAATCCCCGAACGAAAGTGCTTTCTATGAATTTTTATTTCAAAGGCTATGAAATAATAGGGGTTAAAGTATGAAATGGCCGTTTTATAGTAATAGATACCTTGAATTGACATTAAACCTTTATGGTGTGAGATATTCGAGTGAAACTTTTTTTACATTATACCTATGAGATTTTTCTTTTAAAAACGTGCAACATTCGATTTTCGAATTTCAACTGTTTTTTTATTCAGCTTAGACGGAAAAGATGGATACTTCGAAGATCCGAGTAATTTTTGAATACGAGTGCCGACGTGGAACTAACGGCAGAAACGGCTCGCAATATCAATGCTGCGTTTTGAGAGGAGACTGCTAATTAACGCACCGTGCGTTCTTGGTTTAAACGCTTTCGTAATGAAAACTTCGACTTGAAGAACGAACCACGTGGAAGACCACCCACACAGGTGACGTAACGCTGAATTGAAGGAGATGGTGGAAGCCGATCCGATTCAAACTACCCAGGAATTAGCAGCATGGTTTATCGTTACCTTACCTATAATATTGACTCATTTGCATCAAATCAATAAGATAAAAAATATGAAAAATGGGTGCCTCATGATTTGACTCCCGATCGGGTTCCCTATGTCAGTTCGAAACACTATTCTGCGAAAATTGTTACATAGAATAAACAAGGGTTCGATGTAAGGTTATCGATATTATGAAACAGCGAACAAAAAAGGTGTAGTTAAAACATAACGTCGCTTCGATGTATAGTCATCGATGTAACAATTTTCGCAGGATAGTGTTTCGAACCGACATAGGGAACCCGACTGATCTGCAAAAATAAACGCGTATTGAAACTTGCGCTGCCTTGTTGAATCGGTACAGAAATGAAGGAATATTGGATCGAATTGTGACATGTGACGAAAAGTAGATTCTTTACGATAACCGTAAGCGAAAAATGCAATGGTTGACCCCAGGTCAAACGCCGCAACAGTGCCCTAAAGCAAAGCTTACCAATAAAAAGGTAATGATAACTGTTTGGTGGTCTCTTCATGGTGTTATTCACTAAAGCTTTCTCAGGTCTGGTCAAGCAATATCAGCAGATGTTTACTGTGCCGAATTTCAAATAATGATGGCGAAACTGGCAGTGAAACAGCCCCGACTCGTGAATCGATCTTCACCATTATTGCTCCATGACCAAGACCTCGAACCTCCAACGCAAGACCTCACACTGCACGGGACCGTTGTAACTCTACAGGAGCTGCAGTTAGAAACCATACGTCATCCTCCGTACTCGCCAGACCTTGCTCCAACTGACTACCATTTTTTTCGTGATTTGGACAATTTTCTACGTGGTAAAAAAAATTATTCCCAGGAGGCAGCACAAAATGCTTTCCCACAGTTTGTCGAATCTAGATCCCCAGAGTTCTATCGCAAAGGCATAAATGAACTTCCGATTGCCAGCAATGAGGGTAAATATTTTGATTTAATAAATATGGAAAAACTCGAGTTTTAATTTCGCAATATAAATAATCAATTTCCTACTTTAACCCCTAGTAATAATAGATCAGTTAAGACAAAAGTATCTCCTCAATGAAATCTTTCTTGCATGTAGCGTATTTCAGAAAGAGAAAAATCTTTGAAATCCTTCCAGAAGAGACGATAAATTTCTGTTAGTTCACATAGGAAAATTGATACACCTAATTATCTCTTGTTCAGTATTCTTCCGTTATCTGGGAGTCACGTAGCCTTAACTCGGCAAATCTGCTGTTAACCCAAAGCTCAAAAGGAATAGCTTCTAAAAACCGGTACCTAAAACCATTCATGTCTGATGCTATAAAAGTACATGATGTTAAAAAACCAAGCATTTTACTGCAATATGATGCGAAACCTGTTGAAGTTGTGTACTGAACACGAAATAAGTAGCAAGCCTGGTCATAGAATAGAGGAGTGAAGGCGTGTTCTGTCCGCCAGACGACCTCATCCCGTCGCCATTGTATCACGACTGGCGCTCATCAAATATGCACACCATCGCCTGAAAGAACGAATAGTGCGACTACCCTCCGGCCCTTACCGTCATATACTTTTATAACATCAGCCTGTGTATGTCCGCTGCTGGACATGGATGCCTTAATTGTCACAATGAGGGTACATCGCCATGTTTACTTTGCACTCGTCCGGTTCATTTATTGTTTAACCCATCATAATTGCCACTGATGTCAATACTCTCATTTGCCATGGCCGCTTATATCGCCAAATATTAGCAATAAGGGGTAACTTGGATTTTATTGTGAGAATATTACCCAATAACGGTGAGTAAAGACATAGGAATTTGGCATCAAAAAACGGGTTTCAAAATTTTATTCACTTCTACCAGAGGCTTATTTAGGTATCTCTCAGCATCATCATCGATATTCTCAATAAATTTTGCACAGCCACAGTCGTAGCAAAATTTTATACTAACCCGTAACGGTTCCCAAGTTTATGCTTTCTCACATATTTTTGTAAAACCCGTTTTCATTGTGTAATTACTTTACCTGAACCGGTCAGGATCGATGCAGAAGGGGTTCCCAGCTAACAAACCTGTTCGGATATTTGATGGCAAGATTTATGGTCACCGCTATGGGATAAGGTGCATCGTGCTTTGCGTTTATTTAAATCTCCAGTCAGGTAGGTAACTGACTTTGGAAGTTCGTAATTTTAGTTCGTATATTAATGGCTTATACGAAATAAGTAGAATGATTGTTTGTAACGGGACCTTATTTTTCGTTGGATACATTTGAATACCTTGCGAGTTTTGAGCCACTGATGGCGTTCCGCCCCAATAGACAAAACCAATCCGTAGGTCACATACAAAATCACCTAAGCTTATAAAATACGTAGCCCACCTATTTACAAAGGAGGAATCTAGAAATCAGCAAAAAGACACAAAAGCATCGCAGATCTGACACAAAAACTATGCATCCAATGCCTTCTAATAGTCTAATACAATATTTAGACGCTAATTTAAAAAGTAACTTAAACATTACTTAAGCCTTTTTGGGTTTACGAGCATCATCCATATACGTTGTTACGAGCTCTTACATCCCACGCCGTAGAAAACCATTTCGCCACTGAGTGGGAAGGAACGTAATCTTCTGTTCACTTCTTAAGCTATCTAAATTAAAACGCTTTCACTAATTGATCAGCGATAGAGCCGCTCACAATAAAACGCTTGTTTACTTTCTTAAGATTTATTTGAGATGCTGTCGTCTCGAGCACCTAAAATTTAAACGTTTGTTATGAAACCTATTGTTAAAGAAGGTACGTAATATGAAACAACTAAGTTCTACAAAATTTAAATAAATAATAATATTTTATGTAAACTACCTAAGTTTACATTAAAAAAAAATCATTAGAAACGAAACGAGACGAGAAAACATAACAAAAATTAAAGAAAAGACTCAGTAAAGCCAACTTACCCATACTATGTTTTCATCCGGGAAATAGTGCGCGTACCTATCAGAAATAAGACGGCTCGCAGGCACCACGGTGCATATTCCCAAGGTAAACAAAGATTACGTAAACGCAATCCCACGCACGCACGTCACCCGATCGATTTTCAAACTTTCGAATACGCCCACTTAGATTTTAAGAAAGACTAAGTTAGACCCGTTCCGACAGCTCCACAACACTACATCCACAACACTATCTAACCAAAGTCTTTGTGCCCTTGAAATCGTACAGGTTATGTTATCGATAAAGCACAACACGCGCACTGACAGTTGGAGCAAACAATCACAGCTTAAGTTCGGAGCCGGGCTCTGGGATACGGAGATGAATAGTCTGAGTGGAGTTCATTGAGAGTCTTTAATGAAAAGTCTCGTGCTGGCGTATCGCGAAAGCTGCGATGTCCGCAAGGTTAGCGAGCCAGTCGTGAGGCTCAGGGTACAGTGCGGCACTCGTGGCCGAGGTCGGGCGCCGACTGAGCCGCTCGGGCGCCGCGAGTGAGTGCCGAGGACGAGGCCCCGCGCTCCGCCGACGCCGCCGCGCCGCCTGCCGACAGTGCGCGCGCCTCTCCCACAAACAGCCTACCATAACATCCCAAATTATTTATTTTGATACGGCACACGACTTACACCATTCGTTAGTCTTTTTTCATTTGTACTCATATTGTTACAAGAATCTGCAGTGGCTTTCCTGGCGTTCTACAAAATACTTCAGGAAACGCTTCAATTGAATGCTTGTTGACATGCGAGCCGTGGCGACTAGCGTGAAATATTAATACTAGTTCTTCTCGTGTAATCTAAAATTCGTATTTGTTGATTTTTACCAATATATGCAACGTAACTCCGAACGTTATTATTACACTTGAATATTGGAAAATTGTAGAAATATTCAATACAGCCTCATTCGATTTTACATATTCATTTACTAGGAAAATATGCAACATAGAACCGATTGATAAACATCCTGAGGCAAATCAAATTTCGGAAACATGTATTCCTGAAGAACTAATAAAAAAAGAAAAAAAAATTGAAAATAAATAGGAACAGGACTTTATCTAACAGGTTGAATTAAAATACACCAACTATACCTAAAAGTAAACAAAAGTGCACAAGTGTTTTGTCTACAACGTTTACATTTCTACGCTGGTGCTGAATGACATTATTATATAAAATAAATAGGTTATTTTATTTCCTATAATATGCTTTCAAAAAGCTTATCGGCACTACGCACTCCTTGCATAATAATAGATGATAAATATCATTTGTTAGGAATTCCTCGATACATGTTGGTAGGGTGGCGAGCAGTCACCGCGCCCGGGTCTGGCGGGGGCAGGTGATTGAGTCTTTATCGCAGCCGACAGGACCCGGGGGTGCAACCTGCGTCCATGTCACTCTCACTTCCCCAGCCATTTATCATAAACAGAGTAGTCGAGAGTTCACTCAAGTGCCATGAGTGCAAAAGAAACAGGGGAACGTCAAATTGTTAGTCACAAAGATTTGATAAATTTATGACAACCCTAAGTACCCAAGAGTTTAAGCGGAACAAAATGGGAAAAAAATCTGCAGCAGTACTAACATCGAGTATCGAAAACAATGGACTATTTGAAACAAAAATAGCTCATTCTTTCGACTCCCATAAAATTTCACGTTAGTGTTTTGTGTTTGTTGTACCAGAGCCAAATGGTCGGTGCTTAATGGCAGGTAAGGTTGGGTACGAGGGAGGCAGGACAGGCAGGTAAGCGAAGTCTGGCCGCAGGGTAGCCCACTAACCCGCGGCTTCCGAGAACCGCGGACACGCACCGACCACGCCACGCCACGCCGCACCGCAACCTAACCGACAAATAATAAGCGTCATCTGGCTAACTCTGCCTGTCTTATTGAAAACGAAACGAGTTTTACTTGCAATTATATAGCATGCGCATACAATATTGGAGAAATAACTTTTACTTTATACCAGCGAAAACATCTCGAACAGCACAAACATGTGGTTTAAAATAAAATAATGCACGTCTGCTTTCTAAAACGATGCCAAGGCTAGATATTTAGTACGAGTACACACGTATGGAGAGTAATTGAAATAAACATTGATCGCCTTGTGTTTGAAAATAGAGATGCTGGCTATCTATTAACATATTTCAACGCTCTAAGTTATTCTAACAACATCTCGTGTGGCGTTATGTCTACCTGGTACTTTTCGGAGAAATAGCCGTTCTTATTTCCAGATATAATGTTTGTACTCAAAAATTATAATATCGTTACCGTTTTCCCCCTTACCCTTTAGTTAATCTTTCGCCCTGCAGAGCCGTCACAAAAACTCAGAGAATATTAAAAGCAAGGGTGTGTCCAAAAGGCATTTTTGTATAAATCCATAAATATTATCCACGTGTCAGTATCTAACAAAAGTAAATTTTCATGAAATATTTCCCTTGCCCTTTCGGGCTATGCAATAGGCCGCGAATAAAAGGGATGGCTTCCTCAATCATCTCATCCCCATAATATGCTGATAAATTTAAAATTGAGCTCTTTTTCACAATCACTGATGCAAATATACTTTTCTGCAGGAGTACTACAGTACCGCTGTAGTGCCCTGGTATGATACTAGAATGGTAAATGGGGACAAAAGGGTGCCTTCTCAATTTAGGTGAAGCTGGAATATTGCGGTAACAAGTGGGAACTCAAAAGCCTTATTTCCAAAATCTAAAATTCCTAACGTGTAAGTAAATGTCGCTATTCATGACAGCGCAAAATAAATCAATAAACATTTTACCTTCCCAGGTACCAGTCAGGTACGTACAGCTCCAAAGCTAACGGCACAGCTCATCTGGTGGTCATTTCCTGTTCAGACGCGGCTCAGACAACGTGTATGTCTAAATATACACCGAATATCGCAGATCGATAGTATGGACTCTGCGTGTTTACACATGAATCACTATGCGCCACAAAAACTGTTCGCAAATACTGAAAGGAATTATTTTAATAATCTTATTCAAGTGAAACGGGTGAGAATACGCGCCTCGTATTTGTAAACATTGCAATACAGATAAAACTCAGACTGTTTACATTTGCTCAACAGGAATAAGTTGTTCTAAACTGTTGTTGCATTGTGAGCGTACGGCTCTCATTCATCTTAAACCTTTTCAGATGCACGGTTTAATTCTCGCCAGACGAATGCAGCCGCGCCGCCGGCCGCCGCCCGCCGCTCCGCGCTGGGACATATAAAAACGTTCATTTGCATTGGTGCTCCCGCAGACCTGGTATTTATCCAGTGTTACAATGCCGCATAATAAGAGAACACCGTGGGCTTTGATGTCTGGCGCAAACCCTTTTAAAAATCTGTTGAAAAAATGCGCGAGCACTCGTGGGAATTAGGAGTATCGCTAATTAGCCGATTATGTTCGTTACACCTGACGTTACTGAAGCCGAACATGCAATATTTTCACACTCATACCTATGTTGCTGTACCTATGGTCTACACATGTGTTATGTTTGATGCCGAAGCCAGCAATTAAATGGACGGTAAATTACTACCGGCTGCAATTAGGACATGACACGCTCCTAATAATATGTTGTGTAGACGTATAATACAGTTAATACATGTTAGGATCATGAGTGTGTTTTTGTAATAACACATGGTGTTAAATTGCTTTACCAATAACTTTCTTTACAATATATGAAATACTTTAACATTTCTTTCAACGTTTGTGGTGTGGTTAGCTTTTTGTAACCTAAGTTTTCTCATAGCAGCATACCTGAAATTTTTTCAGTATTTCTGTAGTTGCGGACAACGTGTGAACGCTGCATTTTTCCGCATTCTGTTCCGCCGTCGCACCATGAGCGAAAAATTTTATTGTCGCTTACGTAATATGTCCAGACGATCCGTTACTTGCAGACATTAGGTGTCCACCCCATGGTGACCCGTGGGCTCCCTTGCCTACCGCGGCCCAAGGTAACTTAACAACCAGTAATAACAACTTATCTTCATCGCCTGTTTCATTTCCGTGTCCAACTTATCGCCGCAATTCAGGCGTACTACCCTCTTTTTGCTATACATACCTATATGAGCATAAACTTAGTAAATTACACCGATACAAAAACGTATGCGTCAGCAAAATCAGGATGTGTTAAGAACGAGAAGAGTCGAAATGAAATGGCCTACAATTTGACAGTTTTCCTCAAGCCAATTATAACATTCTTTCTTTATAATAATGAATGTTCTGACTTTGTTTTGGTGATTCTTCTCAGAGTATTCGGATAGGAAACACCGACCCCATTTAGTTTTACATCTTTATTTAATTTTGATAAGTAAAAGTGTTTTTACCACCAATTTATAAAATAAAAATATTTTTTCAAAACACATCCGCAAAAACTGGCTCTTATCGTACTAGGTTCAACATGCAATGTATTTCACACTCGTGGATTTTTTCATTTATCTCTAATAGTGCGAAAATAAAAATTTCCACGGCTAACTTTAAACTAAGTCCAAATTGGTTCAATTCCTATACACGGCGGTGATTGTTTTTTTTTTATTTAATATCAGCAAAGCGCATACGCCTTTACGACGTAAATATTTTTATAATATTTAAATTGTGTTTAAAAATAGAATATCCTATAAACACATGATACAACATGTATATTTAAAAAAAAACTTTCATGAACAAATTAACATTTATTTGTGTTTTAAATTAAAAAATATTTGAATTTCCAATTTTTCATATGAGTCTGTTTAACCGCTTCATACCTTTGCTTCTCCTTCAACATGCGAAAGCAAAGCGATTCCCAATAATTCATGACAAAAATACTTTTCCTTCTATTATTTTATTTCTTCGAAAGTGCACTGAAAAACGTCGTTTGATACACGTGGGCATTTGATACTGCAGTTCTCGGGTACATAACACCCTCGCCTGTGGCTCGGGCGTGAGTTCTACCTTGGCTGCAATAACAAAGTTCCCCACTTGTATCAAAATTAATGCATATTACCTATTATCCTTGCTTCCCGAGCAACGTAAAACAATAGCCAAAAATAGTCAATATCTAATAAATTCTGTCAAATCGGATAAAATAAGAGAAATAGCCTTTTACTACAGCCCGCGAACGTTACGTGACATCATTGTCGGGTCCTATCTCCCTATATCGTTGTAGTGGTTATAGTCGGGGAGATCGCCTCAAGTGGCGCCCGTGATTTAGTGGCCATTTTTCATGTGAATTGCACGTGGGCCAACCCAGGCCAACCTGAGCGGCACGCTGCCCTCTCGCACCGCAATCAATTCAACTGTTTTTATTGCGCGCCCTGACCAATATATAGAAAACTAGAATTCGTTGAGGTTTCTCTTTTATAGACTCGTGATTGGGTTCGATGTTACTTCGTATAAAATATGCGGTAGTCTGGACCATGTGCAATACAGTAAAAAAAGCGAGTTTAAATTTTTCTCTACGCTTTTCTAAAATTCAATACGAAGCACGTTTCACAAAATGAAAACGCTGCACATTTTTATTAAAATATTTCAAAGGTATAGTCAGATGAAAGTCCCGCATCAAAGGACTCGGGTAATATGTTGTATTATTAAAAAACTAATGCTTAGCTACAATATTACAAAAAGAGGAAACAAACATGGTTTACGCAGATCTACTTTTATCTTCGATGCCCGAAATTCTGAAAAGGGATCCGACTGAATAATGAACAACTTCGAAAGGGAATTGTGGAACAAATGCACAGGCGAATTTCATTTTGGCAAGGGAAATGAAAAAATTGCGCCTGTTTCTGGAACGGGCCGCGTCGGGCCGCGCCGGGATGGTTCCGTAATGGCGGACCTAAATGCCAATTATATCAATTAAATACGATTGCGGTTAGCGTGGACCTTTTTAACGCTTTTTTGTGGATTTATATATTTTTAGTGTCCATTTATAGACACAAAAAAGGTTCTGCTGGCAACGAAATGTATCCGTGAGCAAAACAACACGCGGATCGCTAATGGCAGACTGAAAGTTCAAAAGGTGAGGTAAAGTATACAAACGAATATATTCGACTGTAACTTTAAAACATACCTATGTCATATCAGCTAGTGGTCGTAAACGTCCTCTAATGAACCATGAATGTCATCATAAAGCGGTGTAATTAATGTTCAGGGGGGATTATGTCATAATCAGCAAGTTTGGCAGGTAGACTGGTGTTAGCAGTTACTGCCACACCACTAGGATTAGCATCAGGAGCATATGGAGCAATTATTCTTGTATTATACCAAGGACTAAGACTACTACCGTCTTTGTAACAAAATATTGTTTAGATACCCAACGTAGAACGAGTAGGCGACCAAATCACGTAAATATGATAGAAATATACAAATGTGTAGGTATAATTAAATCTCATTAACAATGTCTGGTGTAATTGAAAATACGATTTAGGAGAAATAAAAATGGGAATAATTACTTAACTGAAACAATTGAAAAGAGACGGTGGAACATTTTTTGTTGGTCAGTTTAGTGAGTTAATCAAAATGCTTACAAATACATAATGACGGGGAATTATTATTTATGAAAGTCAAGAAAATCATAAATTAAATATTTCAAAATTGTAGAATGTACGTAATTATTCCGTTTCCTTGATGGTTTCAATGAAAAGAACTTAAGTTGGCTAAACGGTAGGCGACATTGTGAAGGGCCGACTAAAGTATTTAATTACGGAGAGATTCTCGAGTGAGCCTCGTTTGTTTCGGTACGATCTTAGCTGTTGGCTGTAAGTAGGTTAGTAGGATCCATTATTTATTAGCGGAATACAATATACTATTTTATGTACATGGAACTTACTTCGTGTACACGTGCAGATCAGAGTAGCCTAGATTGATAAAATGTGCAGATTCGCAGATTATTATAAGACCATTTAATTACTTATCCAGATTAATTACAGACTATACCTTCATAGTGTTTTTATTTAGAGAACCAAGCAAATGTTTGTAAAAATTGGATTTTTTTGAGCAATGTAGGTACTTAAGTCAATTGTCGCCTAAGGAAAATCTCGGTTGGTATTAAGTTATTATTTCTTTATTTATTTCCTTTACATTTTTAAATATTTCTTAATAAAACATACAAAAAAAACATTTAAAAATATAAAAAATAGTAGCCTACCGATATCGGGAACAGGGTCCAAGCTACCGGCGGTCAGGGCTCCAGTATTAAGTTTATTATTATAGGTTTTATACATTTAAAATGTGTAAAAACAAATATGCAAAACATGAAGTTATAAAACGAGCATACTGTCGCTACACGCTGAACCGAGCTACACAAAACTGATTTTCATCATTAAGGTGGCGGCGACACACCAGCGGGATGGCGGGATGCCTCACTCCCCACATAAATTATTACTGCAGACACACTGTTTAAAAATATTAAATACAAGAGATTAAAGCTTGGAAAACAATTTGAAACCCAAATGAATTAGTCAGGATTTACTTCTCCCTCAAAACCCTTCTGAATTTCATATCAGATAAGCTTATCATTAGATTAGGTTGATGACTGTACATTTTGAGGTTTTTTTTGGTAATATTTTCTTCTTGTCTGTACAGAATTATGTAGGTCTGACACAATTATGTAATTGAAGAAAATCAAATAAATAACTGTTATTATGCTGTGACTAGACTGTGTATCGTACAAAATTACAGGAATTGTAAATAAACAAACAGCGTTGGATAAGTATAAAATGCTAGTTTCTTTGACTGATGAGCCGCGCTCGTTACGCACCCACGTAATTGAACCGTCCTTCGTCCCGACTTCTTTGGGAAATTACACCCTTTCGTTGACCGCAACACAGAAAACAGGCGGAGCGTCTATAAACAACATCAAATGAAAAGGCACTAAAAGTATTTCAAGATTCCACCCGTTCTTCAACTTCCCAAGTCTCTTGAACACAATGTATTATTCAAGTTCCGTATGAAGGTAAGAATGAAAAATGACGAACTTTTGTTAGCTACCAGGTATGGTCCAACAAGAAATAACTAAAACAAAGCCTTCTCGATACGGTAATCCTAAAAATACAAAGAATTGCGACACTACCAAACTGCACTCACAGGTCACCTCACATAGGCGATAATTTCACGTCGTATTAGAATTTATTTAGCGCCTCAGAGCTCTAGCCAAGGTATGTGCTTTATAATTTTAGAGTTCCTCATCTAAAACTACTTTAATGATGGTAAATAAAAGGAGCAGACAAGATTACACATGAAATTGCAAAAGCAGAACAATAGTCGCATATTCAGCAAGACGACGACGTAGCACATTTCATGAGGCGTACGCCCGCCAGCCGTATAGTGTCCGAAAAGAAAAATGTGGGGCGGGCGGGGGACCCGGAATAGTGCGCGAGGTCGACGACCCCGCGGGCGGGAGCCAGCCGGCTGCAGCCTTCAGCGTCTTCAGCATTCTTACATTATTTAGCGCGATCTATGATAACTAATGGTATATTTTGCCTATAATATCACCATGAGGGAGTTAAATTGCGAAAAGAGGACACCGGAACCGGAGGGTCGTCCTCGGTGTAAACGACAAAGCCGGGAGGAACTTTATTTTTAAACTTTCCGGAAATAAAGGCGCTTACTTCGATATGAGTGAACCATAAATCGGTCCCTGAAGACTTCTTGCCGGCTGCTATCTTTTATTCAGATGGACAGGCGCCGCCACACCTATGACAAATGATGAGCAGCTGGCAGAAAGAAAGGCAAGTACATGTTGTAATGTATCAGCGGTGACTAATGGTACTTGTTTGTTTGTACGAGAAAGTTTTTGCTTTGATGCTCACCGTAAATGTATTGTATTAACGAAAACAACATAGTATTAACGCTGAATAGTCTAATATTTAACGTAACAAATGCTTTATTTGAGCTTTTAATTCAGGTTAGTTTCAGTTAATCCAAAGATCCTATCTCCAAAAACTGTTCCCTCTTTAATGGTATTTTCACACCACCTGCTCGTAAATGTCAAATGATATGTCATGCAAACCTAAAGTAAAGCTATTCATTAATGCCCTAGGGCTACTGCCCTAACTTTAGGTTTAGGCAATATTACTATATTGCACAGAATTTCATTACTGTCCGCTGGGCAATAATGTGATTTGAATTTGGAACCTTAAGTAACAAACTGCATGAAAACTTTTAAAAGAGAATTTTCGCTGCGCAGGTACAAAATAACTAAATTACGCAACTTAATAGTAATATTATGTGAAATAATAAGAAACAAAAATGTAAATTAATTAAATAAATTAAACAAAAATAGTTACAACATTAAAAACAATTGTTTTTTTGCAAATGGTCAAGTCCAAAATGATTAAATAATTGACTCGCCCTAATTTTTCTAATCTGTAGCGGTAATGGCGGCAAGTCGTTACAACAGCTGATCGTAGGCGCTAGTTAATTTCCTAGTAATTTGCAACATTTTTTATGAAGTAATCGCAAAAATTACAAAAAAAAATATGTTTGATTAGTGTTCTTTGCCAAAGTTGAAGGCACTTTTAATTATTTCACACATTCACTTTTATTTATTAACAAAGGTCTGCGACGGCATCAACTATGATAATAACTTAAGTTTCAGTACAGTCACGCCGTAAATCGTTTTTAAATTGGCTTCAAATGAAATAGAAAAAAAAATCGAATTAACTCAAAAACTACTGAATTTCAGTACAACATTTGGCGGCTTAATTTGTTGCATTTTAACCCTACTATGACGTCCTGCAAGGAATAGGTCGAGTTACCAGGAACCCTGTATAGCTACTTAATTTTACATGTTTTACACCAATTAATACACACGTACCTATATCATTGTTAAACGCGTCGTCAATTAATTTAACTGCGTGATTGTAATCACGAGCAACTAAACACGTAATAATTATAATTCTGAATGCTCGTACATTTGGTGAAACTTTACAGTGCAAATCAATAGTGGAAAATGGTTTTGTTAAATATCAAACCAGCATACACAGCCATCGCAACTAGGTAGTTTTATTTTATTTCATAATTCTATGAAATAAAATTCCATCCATTCGGATGTAATTTTCTTAGTTACACATGGATTCTATGGAGCGTGTTTGACTCAGTTTGTTTTTCAACATTTTTTGAAAATAGTTTCAAAGTTGTTTTTTTCCTTTATGGCAACTCAGCCGATGTCAACTATTTTGACGACGCGGTGCGGCGTCCAGTTTTACAGATGCTTACCAACTCCCTGACGATGACATTCACGCGGCAAAATATTAATGTAGGTATGTATGGCTGAAAGTTACAATTCGTTTGTTTTGCCCTTGGTTGATTCCCAACTGAAAAACATTTTTTCTGTAATCACTGGCTGTAGAAGTTAATTCAAAGCACGCGCACAAATTGATTCGGGACCGTAATCACAACAGACTTTGTGTCACGGAGCAATTTTGTCAATTGTCTGCGTTAGTCGTCATGAAGGAGCTTAGCTCTGTGTGTGAATTCTTTCTATAATAATGTGTGTAAATAATTTACGCACAGAGCTAAGCGTAGCGTACGTTCGTATTTTCATATTCATATGTAGTCACTTGCTTTAGGTACGGACTGAAACATAATAAAATAATGCAACTCTCCTATCGCTGGTCTGCTGAAAGGAATTTCTAATGAAATAAGCCGTACCTTTGTGGTCCTCTATCTTTACGTAATTTCCTGTACTTACTAAATGTTTTGTGTGTGTATATAAATAAATAAACATTTAAATGAAACACAGCTATATATCTATATTTTTGAAAGAAAACCAAAGTTAGAAAAACATTATTTATAAACAAAGGTATGGCACTCCCTAATATATCATCTTCTGGCATTAAGCTTTAGGGCGAGCACCAAAACCCTCACTTGCACTGCTCTGCTCGTAAAAAGTAGCGAAGCTTGTAAATTGTATGAAATAGGAGCATTTCAAGCTACGGGTGGTGCTTGGTTATCTTATTATAAATTATGTACAGTCCTTCCACACTTATTTTACCTCTGACGGTGCGTCACTGTCTAAATCACAATGATCTTTGTCGTCGTTGCAATTAGGTTGATGTTCGGTTACTGTCACTAACATATCTGTTAAAATTACATATTTTGTAAATCAAATTTTTCCATTTGCTTGATTATTGTGTTCTTCTACTAAAGGTTACAATAATTTGTTAGCATTTAAGATTTAATACTAAAACACTGTTTTGGGGGGGGGGGGGGCTGGTAATCTGTGTGACAGGGTTTCCCTAGAGCAGATACCAGTCTCCCACAACGGATTTATCTGATATAGTATATCATATTTTTAAGGCGCCTTTGTGGAAGAGAAATAAAAATGTTTATTTATATAAAAAAAAAAAAAATACATTGATCTTTATACTCGTTACAATAGGACTGCTGTTTGGTTGCTACTGTCAGAGGTAAAATTAATGGCGGTCATTTCGTAAAAGCTTCAAAGCACGGCTTGCCCTTATAAGCTCCTACTCTAAATGATGTAAGGGTTTTTGTTCAGTCTGCTAGCCTTATGAACTTGCCGTATTTTTGGCCCCTAGACAGGCCACTGGGTAAAATAATTGTGAAAGGGCTGTACTCACTGCACAATCACTATATTCATAGTTTTATTTGACATGTGTCACGCTACACATGTCGGGAGGGGAATACCGTAAACTTTATTGTTGACAGGCAAATAAACCGGCAATAAACTGATTGACATGTACGCAATCGACCGCCCCTCACGGCAAGCACAGCGGAGACGGCGGGATTAGGTTTTTTTTTTCTTCACATGAATGTCATTCAATTTCAGTATATTTGCAATAGTTTTTGGATGAAAACTTACATTGTATTGAACTGAAAATTGAGCATCACGTTGCTCAATTTTCAGGCTACTTACTTTTTACTGCATTTGCATCGTTTTTTATGATCTATTTTAAACGCATAACAGTGTAGTAATATACGAAAATAAGCAGCGCAAAATGCATAATAAAACATTGTTATGTAGACTGGCGTATCTTTCGTTTATATCCGCGCGCCCCTCGCGCAAGCTGTATGCGAATCACGTGCGAATTTTCCATATAAAGTCAACATTTTTCATCAGAAGACGTTCACTCAACGCCTTGTCTCCCCTCCTGTACCTCGCATCAACGCTTTCCAATTACATTTAGCAAGAAAATTGCAAATTAATTGCATCATACGTTTTCTACCTTCCATGATCATTATTAATAATATTTTTATCTAGAGGTATACCGCAGCATTGAATGTTTATACTCGAAAATATTTTTACAGGATGTAAAATCTTTGAAATGTTAGGTAATATCTTACCTAATCTTGTAAACAAATGGTTTAACTAAATCTAATCTAAATTCATATTAATTCGACAGAACCTACCGTTCCTGTAGACAGCCATAATCTCCGCTCTAGCGTAAATATCCCATCGGAAATCTTTTGATACCTAAGTATTAGGCAGAAAGCCCCAGAGCCTTCGTTACCTCGAAATACGCAAAGAGAAACGTTGCCGCATTTGTTTGAATGTTTAGTCTTTTTTTCCTATTACAAATTGATAGTAAAAGGTCATCAATCATCATAGACAAAGTCAAATCATTTATTCCAATTAGTCCATTTGACGGCGCTTTTGAATGTCAAAATAGATAATAATTGATCTTGTGGTCCGTTCGCTAAGGTGATTTCATCATCGAACAAACGCGTTACTGTCCGATACTGGGTATTCAATTTTAAGTTTCATAATTTTAAGTCAAGTATGATAAACGAGCGCTTCTTGCCATCAAACTGTTAAGTTTGGCGAGCAAAAATTGTAAAAAAACAACTTGTTTTTGAGAGTACGTTAACAATGTCAATATTTTATTATCATACTGTCGTTCCTAAGTTAACAGGAAATTGACACCAGCAAACATCTAGATAAAGAAGAGAAAACCCGTACCGTAACATTGCGTGCCATTGTAGCACCTAATACGAATATTTCTCGTGAAATATTTCACGTGCTAACAAGCTTTTCACAGGTTTTATTCCAGGAATATTGTGAAACGTGGGGTCTCCACACGGCGCCAATAGAACGTTTGAATATGCAAGCAGAGCTATGACCTAGTTCTATAAAAGTTGCTGCGTAAACTTCCTTTCCATACTTTTTATACGCTTCACAGTTTTTTTGCGAGTTTTTAGAACGTATTTAAAATTGAAGTTCAGTTGAAACGGAACAAACACGTTAAACATTCATTGAATCACATTGAAAAGAGTGTTCTATTTTTCAACAACACAACATGGCAAAAATGAAAAAACATTGAACTAAGTAAACGAAACAAAGAAGCTCGAAATTATACAATGAAAGGAATTAAATTAAGCAATCTAACTTCCAAAAGTCGCTTAATTACACTGTTCGAACTCAATTGACGTCTGACCTAAATCTGCATCTGAATGAGAACCCGGCTCAAGTCTTCGGACAAGTTTAGCACAATCGCAGCTCAATCTTAATAATTCCAATCTCGCAGTTTGAATGTAAAGAGGTGCACTGTAAGGATTAGAGTGGTGATTTGACAAAGTTTCCGCATTTGGCACGGCGACTCGTCGATACTAGACCCTCTGCGAACTGATCGGATCTCCAGCACTGCAGCGGCAGAAGCAATCAGCTGGTATTGTTCGTTTACACGTACGTGAAAAATATTTCTAAAGACTAAATTAAATACAAAGTGGCTGAATAAATAATTACGATATCCTGCTCCAAGAAAAACAGCAATAACTTTACAAAGCGTTGGTAGATTTATTTAAAAAACTTCAAAAATATTTTTTCACAGCATCTTTCCCGCAATCAATAGAAAGCTCCCTCGGTTGAAATGACACAATCTTGAATAGGCAATAATGCATTCCGATCCCTGATCTATCTCATCCGACTCATAAAACTTTCGAAGTAGGGAGGACGACGCGGCTTTACCAAGTTTTGCTAAGAATAGAACGGCGCTCTAGTTTCATCACACACTACTGATCAGTTTCTACTATAGTCAACCGAGCAGAATAGTGAACTGTGGAAACAAATAAAATGTTTTATGACGGCCTAGATTTGTTATTATATGTATAGTATATTGAATTAAAATACAACCGATATTATTTGATTTTATGGGACTATTTAAATGTCAAGTGGAAAACGGATCGAAAACTGATTTTCCTTCAAGGTTTTTTGTTAAGAACTCTTTTGGTTAAACTATGACCTCTATAAATCAAATTAAGGTAAACATCTTCCTTTTTTTTTCTTAATTTGAACATCATATAATGACTCTTGTCGGTGCACTCACTTCATAAGATATTTGTATTGGATCCAGATTTTTTTAAGACGGCGCACTCTGAATTTATTTTCACATAATTTGATTTAAAACAATAGTGAGACTTTCCACGGCTTTTTAATTCAATGAAAGAAAACCTGCGCTCATTCAGGCTACGTCCATCTCGTTAACCTTATTACCGAGTGTGGGTCCTGTATGCGGCGCCCTGCCTCGGAATACAGTCCTTATTGCACACATTTTTCCATGACCAGTGAGGGTGACCTACAAAAAAATATGAAGTTGCATTCCGAGGTGAAAGAAATGAATGTATTTTTTTTTTCTTGAAAGAGAAAAGCAAAAAAAAAATTGAAAAGCCTACAATATTGAGGGTGTATGCAGAAAGTGTAGAAAAGATGCATTTGAAAACAACTTTCAGAATTTTATTTCTTCATCCAAATATTTAAAACAACAACAACAACGAACAGAAATAAACTAACCAATTGACTACTAAAGCTGATTAATTAGCATTCCAAATTCCAACAACTATGCAAGAACAGAACCAACACATTTCATCATGAAATGAATCACAATCGGTTCAAAGAGGTTTTAGCGTTTATCGAGCCAATCACCACGACTCCATCAATCAATCCGTTGAAATCAGAAGCTCTCGTTTGAACGGGACTAGCTATAATTGTACCTAATTATTCCGAAGAGGCTATTATATTCAAGGTTATACGCGACCTCGTTCCAGTGGATGCTACACAATCATATTTTGTATTTGATATTGTTCCTCTGGGATTACTTTATAAATTGGATCCGTATGTTGTTGGGCGTGATGTTCGCTTAAACTATTTAGTAACTAGAAGTTATATTTTGTATCGTGGTAAACATTTGAAAATTAATGCTCTATGTGTATCTCTCTTTTAACAATTTTATTTTTCAAGTCATGCACACCAGTATTATCAATTCATTTGAATAAATACCCAGCTTTGGGCTTTGTAATGCGATGTATTTTGATATTGATTCATAATATTCTGGAATGTCTTAACTTTTATAATAATATAGTCAACTTATCCCGTAGGCAAGTATAGTGTCTTACAGAAATAAGTAAATAACAATCAAATTGTCATACATACATCTCCTATTTTCTGAGCTTACTTACCCTGGAAGCAATCTATACTTTTACAGATAGGTTCTTACAATATATTTAATGCCGTATAAAATAAGTAAATGAGTGAGGGTCTTCGATAATATTCTTCCCCTCTCTGCCTTTGTGTAGGTACGTAATGAAAATGAAGATTTATAGGGGGAGGTGAAAATTTGACACCTGCTTTCGATGTAGCGAAAACCGTAGATGAAAAATTATGTGCAATATTGTAATTGTTTGGAAATTATTCAGAGGACTTTAACATAGACTAGACAGTTATCCCACAATAAAAAGAAGACGCAATCCGTTAAAGTATTAATCATCATCTACTTATCCTTATGTAATTAAGTAAATAATAATTAAACGTAAAAACAAAGAAAACTTTTAATTTATTCTTTACACCTTACATTCTTTACGATTTTGTTGGCGAATACCAATTAAAAGTTTAATTTTCTTTGTTCCGTTGATGGAAATACGACTCGACATCAACGAAGGCACAGATATAAAGGCAATCTGACTTTGTTGTTTCCTTTAATTAAATAAGTGAACATTTATACAAAAAAATGCTTCGATAAAAGGAACTATTGTTAGTGACCAGAAGCTATACCAACATTTAAACTATTTATTGACATCTTAGTATGAAAACATAAGCACTTAGCAATCCTCGAATTCGCGTGTTCCACCTTCAAAAATCACAAGTGAACGTTTAGGAAAAATGTCTATACAAAAATCTCCTTGCGTAGAAAAGCAAAGTAGAGAATGTCTATGATAGTTTGCGTGTTCTAGGTACGTAGTGTAAACCGACATACCTACGACTGTTCGTTAGAGCGCCGTGATCGATCACGACTACAGAGAACAAAATTTCATCAACTGCTCCCACACCGTTTGTGTAACTTTCAATTCAGCAGAAGAAAAAAAGTGCTTCAGCGCTGTTTGTTCTGAAATGTTTCGAGCTATTTTTTGTTCGAACCTTCGTGCGCTGAAGTACGCTTGAGGTGTGTCCTTGGTGATAATTTACTTGCGATCCCCTCGGGATCATCCGGATAAACGACGCCAATAAATCTCTAAGCGTTTTTATTGTTAACTCCAGAGCAAAATAATATTTTATTCGACGCTAAATACCCTTCATAAATATATCGGCAACATTTGCCCAGCCATTTACGACATCTGCTTTGGAATTATCGAATATTGATCACATTTTCGCACGCGCCAAATTCAACCGTTTAACTCGATTCCGTTCCGTATCGATATTTTGTATTAAAAGCGTGTTAATATTGTGGCTGTACCTACTCTCTGGTCGAATCATTGTTGGCTGAAATTTAATCTAAGTAGTTATGCCGAATTAATTTCAACAGATTAATAAAACACGAACATCAAAGAGTGATCGGTCATCGTTAGGCGCCGATCGGTAATGCCCGGAACTTGGCTCCGATTAGATTGTCTTCCGGACTTTCCAACTAACAAGTAGTTGGTAGCCAACTGTCCGAACTGCCGTAGTGCCGTCGCAACTGAATGGATGCTCGTGTATTAATATCCTGTTTTAATAGAACACTCGACACAATGCTAAGAGCCCTCGTACCTGAACGAGCGGAATCATTCACCTGTTTTAATATTTATGTACGCATTTATCGACGCATAAGAGCACTTGAATGTTGTTTTCTTTCTACAATTATTTCTGAAAATAAAAATTCGGAGAGCTTAATCTTCAACATTATTTTTAGGCTTTCCATTGATTTCCATCGTGCTTGGCAATAGGACGTTTAGTTAATTGCAGTTGGCAAATTCGAAACAAAATACTATGGCAATAAACGTAGAAACCAAAAGTAATTTATTTATCTGACTATTAATTTAGCGAACATTCCATAAAAAAGATAATAAATCCTCCAATACCTAAACCAAATATCATGTTTTATTAACATTCATTAACGCCAGCTTAATGAATTTATTGTTCATCTCAGTTTATGAGTTGAATGAAAACGATGCCGTTAAAAACAAACATAGCAAAACGGTTTAATAGCGTCATATTTTATGTAAGCTTAGCTTTTATTTCATGAACCCTTGCATTCGTTTCAGAGATAACAAGTCGAGCCGGCGACGGCTACGGAGACGTGCGCCATCGAGGCGCACAAATATCCATCTCGGATGTAATTGGAAAGCTCGCTACAATAAAAGACTGGGGGTGACACGGGCCGATTTGGAGCCATACAGATGTGCCTACATGCTCGTAACCATGTCAACAGTCTACGTTTCTTTTCAACAATTTGACTTAAACGTAAACCTGCTAACATTTTCCGCGATTCATGTTCGAGATTGCGTTAAGAAGTCCCATTTACTTAATTATTTTGTAGCAGTTACAACTTTAGCGGCACTGTTAACTTCGTTATTTGCTTAACTACCATAAAATACTGCAGTGTATAATAATTTCCTTATTGCTTTCTTTAGGTAAATGATGAATGTTTTAATAAATTGCGCATTAGTAGACATTAATAATGAATAACTACAAATGGTGCACCATAGTACACCATGAATAACATATCGTCTTTGTGTGTAAATAGTATTTACAAGATTATTACCTCTGTCTGTCATTTAATAAGCAAGAAATTGAAAAAATATTAATCCCGCTGTCTACGAAACAAATTTCAATTTACTCGCTCACAAAAAAAAACAGAAACAGCACAATTTATAGTTTGCTGACAACGCTGTCAGCAAATCCTACGCAATATGATAAAATGTTTTAATAGAAACAGATGAAATATTATACGAAATCCACTCCCGTCCCGCTGGATAATCGAATCGAAAGGTACGCAAAGCGGAAGAGAGGATCAGTCGCAGGTATGGATATGGATGGAAAAAATGAAAGCAACGTTTGATGAAAAACAGCTACGCACATGTTTCGCGCGTCACTGACTCTACGCGCGTAGTCTCGTAGCAAGTAGCGAGCGCGCGACTTCGCGGCCTGCTGGCCCGTGTAGTTTCAAATTAAAACTTTTGCAAACGTTTCAATTTAATGTATTTTAAAAATATGAGAATTAATTCGTAAACTCATATATCGACTTCAAAATTACCTACAGATTACCCATTGTTGTTCGGAATGTAATTATGTAAAAGGAATTTATGTCTAGCAGCCAAGATCCAGTGGAACCGGATTTAGCCCAAAACTAATCCTTACATAGAGCTGATGGGTGCACAAGCGGATTAACTCGTGTTAACTAGGTTGCATGCATGTAACAAAGCAACTAAATTTCAGACAATACAGAGGGAGGAAGCCAGCTTATCTTGCACAGGCAGTCTGAACTGGGGCGACAAACTCGAGCACAAGCCATTGACGTCACGAGTCTGATTCAGTAACCTCTCTTTGAATAATTCTCATGTAAATATTTATTAAAACAATAATTTTGTGACTCGGGTCGACATAATTCTCGGAATCGTGTTTACTCTTGTAATTTCTTCGTTACTCAATTAGTCTGTGGCTATAACAAAGGCATTATATATTAATTTGGGAATAGTATTTACGAAGTTAGGGGTAAATAAGATAGATTCGGGCGAATATTCTTGAAAGAAAAAGATACTTCAAGAATTCGTGCTTGCTCATCCACATGCTACCCCTCGTTCACTTACCATAAGAATAGAAGTGCACCGTAATGCAATACGTCACAGTGATACGATGCGAATGTTTCCGAACCCGTACGATCACGATGCGTAAATATTGGATTCGCATTTGATCTGGAACAAATCAGTCGCGATCGGCCGTAAACGTCATCTTCACAATGATAAATCGTTGCTCTGACCTGCTTACAAATGTAACCAATATTCCTTCTTGTATGCGGATACATGTACCCAACACGACAAAAAACGCATTACTGAAATTCACATTCGCTATAGGTACTTGTAAGTATACCTACTATTACATTAGTATGTTGAGCAAACAAGATGATCGAGGTGCTAACATTGTGAGCGAAGGTGAGAAGTGGTTTTCGATTGGTACAGCTTAGCATTAAGATGTTTTTCAAACTAAGCTTAGCAATTTAGCACTAATACAATTACCTTAAAATAAAAGTCTACGACATTTGTAGGTCGACAAATGGAGCTCTAAACCTAACTCAGTTTACAAATTACGAAACGTCAATACTAATATTTCTTGTAACGAACAAATTTTGAAATGGAAAAGGAAAAAGCTATTTTTCGCTGGAGCATCGAGCGGCTTTCGGCTCGTCACTCGATTAGGGAAGTGTTCATTAAATTACGCGATTGCCAACGTCCAGTTCGTCGGGCAGATTGCACTGACGATGGAAATTCCTACAAAATCAGCAAAAACCTGCCCCACAATATAATTCCAGTTTTTGCTGAAGTTAATTGAAAATAAACGTTCAAAATAAGTACCGATTTAATGTTACAACTTTATTTTTACACAGCTAATAAACAAAGATAAGTACAAGCAATATCAATAAATTTTAAATTTCCCTATAGACTTGTTAGTGGCGACCTATTGAGCAAGATATCTTATTAATTTAAAATATTATTTCGAAACAGCATCAATAATAACTGAGATCTCTATTGAACTATTGGCTCACGGTTAATGTGTTTCTATTAGCACGAACCACGGATTGGCCCTTACGAACATACTTGTGTAGGTACCTATGTAATCGTGAGATTATGCTTTCAAATGAAGCTAAGCAGAACAGTCACTTGGCTCGGTGTATTTGCAATTCTACTACTGAAAATACATGAGAAATTCAAATAGACGGTATGGTTAAAACGCAACTCTAAAGAAAACAATTCTGTGTCGCCCCAAGGACACCAACATATTGAAGATCTAAATTGTATTAGCACATGGTAACTACGCATTTCTCAGTTATGATCACAAGCGACTTGAAGAGACAAATCGAATCAGGATTTTATATTTATGATATTGCCAACGATTTACTAAAACATCGTCCTTTTCTCAGCAAAACGAAGGCCCATTCAGAAGCTATGTAAACGAAACGACCTAAAATAATCATCCATGTCAATACAGAATTTGTTATTGTTATTTATTGATGCCGACTCCGCTACTTTATGAAATAACTTACCAATATATGCTTGAGAATAATATGATATCTTTGGCACAATATTTTCTCATACTTTTCGATAAATACATAGTAAATTCTTTGGTGTGCGTATCAGGAGCCATTAATGTAAGAATGATACAATAATGTACTCTGTGTTGCTGGTCTAGGTCGCCTAGCTTTACGTGAATTTGGCAGACTTCCAAGACTTCGAAGATCCTGATTTATAGCTCTCATTTTACGACTAGTTTAGACTAATTCACTTATAAATACTTGTGAATCTATAGTAGACGTAACAATACTTAATTAAATAATATAATGGATGTTAAGGACCAGTTCTGTTAGTAAATAAAATATTAGTAACGATTTACTTTTAAAGGTGCGATTTTTTCTCTTTTCCCCCATTGACTTCTAGGCTTCGCTTCGCATGTCGCTCCGCCTGACCTTCTGCTGAGTCGGATAATAACTGTGTCGTATAATTTGAATTACAGTACTATATACCTTCATTTAATAATGCAGTAACCCGAGGCATAAACCTGTTATAATTGGGGTAACTTGATAGGTGATCTATTTTATGAGTGTGAAGGCTTTCTAGAGTTGACTTGGCGTAAACAAACCCGGTTTGGGGCAAAGGATTTTTCCGAGTTAATCTAACACAAAATATTATCTGTGTAACAATTACTTTGGGCTTTACTAGATTTAGATATATAATATGTAGTTGAGGATTTAACTCTGATTAGTAGAAATATCTAACCTCCGCTAAAAAGCTTGGATGTGTTGATTTATTTATTGCAATACGTAATATCGTACCGCAATGAATAAATCTTAAAAGTTTAATGAAGATGAATACTTTGTAGAACGAAATTTTGCGATGTCTATTTAGGACAGACATTTTCGTTAAACTTGCAAATAGTCGGTTCAGGAAAATTTATGTTGGCAAAAAATGTGCCATGAAAAAACAGCGTCACCATTTTTCGTATAAACCTTGATTATCCTTCATGATGACACCGACAAGGTCCACCGGTTACCGAGGCTATTTACGTTGGATCCATCTGCGTCAACACATTATCCCAAAATTTGACCCTTTCTGGGAAGCTTTCACACGTTCATCAATTTGATTCAGAGTAAGTATTTTAAAATCAATTATATTAGTACCTTATAAATCATCACTTAGGCTGAAACTGGCTGAATAGATTTCAAATAAGTAGGTAGATGCGGCTTCATCTCAAAGCTACATACCTTATAATTTTTGATTCATTAATCACTTTAAAAATCAATATCTCCAGAAGCATGGTCATAGCAAGTCCGTAAATATACGATGGGAAAGTCGACAATGTCAGCCTTAACTCTGACTCCAATCCATTTATCCAGTGAAAGTATCAGGCCAAGATTGATGGGGTGGATACTCAGCAGCGACAAACAGGGCTCCAATTGGGTATACACATACACATATGTACATCCAGCAAACACATAATCCGCCTTTGTAGTTTTTTTACTTGTGCATAAAGTTTTAATAAATAAATAAATAATCACATAATACGAAAATGTAGCGCTCAGAAAAATTCATCGATGTCTGGAACTGAACTAAGTAAATAACTGAATGAAATGAATTATTAGAATTAATTATCTAGAACGTGGTCGCTTAAATGTTTTAACCTGTTCCTAAAATTAATAGGATTTAGCGTAGATGTGGCCAGATTAATGTATGAGGAATGTACAGCTATTACACATCGTGCCTACGTTCCCGTTCGTTTTATTTTGTTTTGGTAGAAAGCCGTGGAATTTTGAAATGAAAGGAATCAGCTTACGTGACGCGGGCGCAAAGGGGCACCCGTACCGCACAGCGGCAAAACGAGAAACAAATTCACAGGAAATCTCATGCCCCAATTAATATTTTGCTACTACCGGAGCCGAATGGGCTGACGTTTATTTATTTGTGTAAAACTAAACTATTTCACTTGTTAAATAAAACCTTCTCGCGCGGTAAACTCATTTAACAATTTTAATTGAGTTTACTTCAACGGGACGTGAGAAATATTTAAAGTTGATGTAATTAGGTATGATTACTTCTAATTGTTGGTTTTGAAATGTATTTTTAATCTATGTCACTTAACTCACTTATGAAATAAAGACGGAAATTCAAATAGATACTTACATAATTATGTTTGTTGGCTATCTGCTACATTAACAGTTTTGTAATTTATTATTTTATCAAATAAAACACCAGGAACGAAACGAACGAACTTCGAACTTCGTGATTTAACTTCCTGATAAATGATTCTTATTAACCTTCAGCGAGATCGCGAGGCTGACATTTATCTTTACAAAACTTTGACTCAGTTTGAGTAAATGTATAAACAGGAAAATAAGTCTTAACGAAGAATTAATTTGCAAAAAATACTCGGAGAAGCCCGCTTCGATGATAAGACGGAAAAATCGCATCTAAAAATAGTAACCATACCAAATATGACTTAGGTATGTACCTAAGGTTTACAAACACCTACAGACATGACTGACTAACTTTACTGGATATTGTTGTACCTATCGATTCAGGGCCCTTTTCTTCCGTCTACAAAATTTTGTTTTGATACGTCGACGTTCTTTCGGTACAATGCTTGTAATAGCAGAATTGTTTAAAATGTAGATTTAAATGTTCTATGTCAGGTACAGTAAAAACTACATGTGTATCTCCCAACAAACTTGGGCATTTGCAAGGCCTTTGCGTGTAAGCTTCAGTTAGTTAAATATCTCCGCAGAGACCTGTAAATATCCATTACAAGTTTCACTAACTGGCTAAGAGACTACTAGTTAGCCAGTAACGTGGCCGGCTCTATTTCACGTGGTTCGTGTATATCAACAAGCCAATTTGCTCACCTCGTACTGTAAATTATTGTTTGGCTTGAATTAAAGATAGTTTAGTTAATTAACTAAGACATAGACAAGGATAAAATAGAAGCTAGAGTTCAAGATTCCATCTGCTACTTTCGTATTCTAACTCTTTTAGTTTTCTTCATTTAAAATGCATTTAGGTATAGGTACCTAAACAAAATTATATACTTGATTATAGTTGATTAAAGAAAGATATGAAAATCAGACTTTTGTGGCATTTTGTGCACAATTTCTTTTGTCATACACTGACATAAGAAAAGAAAACGCAAAATGCCACAAAAGTCTGTTATTTCGCAGTTACCTTTATCCGTGAGTGCAAGCGTAGCAAGATAACCGGTAACGGTGCCGAGTCAGCGTAAGGCTTATAACCGCGCAAGACGCAAGTGTCAGGGCACCCGGCACCCGGGGCTGACAATTAGTGCACTGCGGCCCTCAGACGGCCCTCCGCCGACTTTCGCCGAGTTGAAACTAAACGCGACGGAATCACTCTCCACGAACTCGACTCTCGCAAGGCGTACGCCAGTTATAAATGTTGCAATTTTAATGTGGATGACAAAAACTGTTCTTATTTTGTAGCTACTGCACTGCAACACTGCACATGCACACAGGACGTTTTTGTGTATTGTTGCAAGACACTTGATCTGCCTTTGAAACTGTTGTAGGTTTGTACTCATACTCCGCTTTGTAAGCTCAAACTGTCTACTGAATTGTCTGCAAGAGTTACGTCATTGTCTTCTCAACAACACTCATCATCATCTTTTTGCCCTTATCCCATTCTACTTGGGGTTGGCGCAACACGTTTTCTTCTTCCATTCTCCCCTGTCAACCGTCACGGCATCATTTACTCCTTTCTTTTTCATAACAGTCATCATACAATCCATCCATCATGTCTTTGACCTTCCTCTCCCTCTCCATCTATCAACATTTATATCCATCACTGTTTTAGTAACATGCGTCTTCTCTACAACACTATTACCATGAGTATTCCTGAAAACTATAACTAGAAAGTGATACTATTCGTATAGTAATAAATAACCGAAAAGGTTACAACATCTACAGTACCATAGTCAGTAGGTACCTACCTACGTAGGTTAGCAAGTATTTTTCTTTCACATTTGCAGCTTTGTCGTATATTTAATTAAACTGTTAAACTAAGTATAAAGAACAATAAAGAACAAAAATGAAAGACCCCATCCCTTTTAACTTCAATATAAACACAAAGAACGAAGTCGTTTGATCCGAACAATGTCTATTGTTGGCTACGAATGTTAATCAGCGACTTAACCGCATGGCCATCATTTCGAGACAGCCCAAATTTAAAAATACTGCTAATTAACTTTCAGAACGAAGCTAACATTCTGTTTATAGAATATCACACTAACAATAATGAAAACAAGGATCATAAGATTTGTACAACTAAAAATGTTCAGTAAAATACCAGTCACAAGAGTGTCATACAGTCCCAGAAATATCCAGGCCTAACCAAGAAAACACAAAAAATCGTTTTTTTTATGTTCTTTTTTCCTCTACTTTGTCCCCTACTCCGGCTTTATTGCCCTGAATTTCTGCCTAACACTCGACTATCGAAACATCTTTACTACTCTATTTTGTTGCATTTTGAGGAATCGCGGCAGCCATTTTAGTCGCAGCTTTTTCATGTCCAAATTTTCGGTCAAGATACGATGTACAGCACTATCTGAAGCCCCTACCTTATCTGCCAGTTCGCGCACTTTTGTTGTTGTAGGTAAATGAAGGAGCAGACTCCTCCAGAGTAATATCTAACTCGACTTTGATATTGTTCGGACTGAAGTTTTTTCAAATAAAAGTTTCAATCAAATCAATTTTCTGCAGGTTCAAAAATTCAGTGACAGTGGCCACTATTTGATGGGCGCAAATAATAATCGGTTGGGTCTCTCTACCAAAGATATTATTTTCAAACAAAAAAAGCCATCTATACGTGAGGCCGGGCGGATACTTTTGGGACTGCTCTAGTATTTTACGAGTAATTAACTCATTTGTTTCAAATTCATTTTTTTATTCAAAGTTATCCGACCGATCAATAACAAGATTTTTGAGTACTATGCCGCTTTCAAAACTTAAAGATATTTCTCCGTTATACCCACAGCTATTTCTGTATTGAATGAATATTTGATTGTGGAATAAGCCGGAAGTGGAAGCTGAGAAGTAAGAAGGCTGAGTCTAAATCGACCAAATCGGAAGCTACATCTGCTTCCTAATTGGACAGCAGCGATGCTTAGCTTCGTTCAAACTAAGTAAAACCTATTTTTGTATTGCTCGTACAAATCGTACTCGTACTACGACATTCTGGCTTCGCGTTGAGAGCTGTTTTTTTATCGTAAGGCACCTCTGCTCTACTGAAATTCCTGAATACTGGAAAAAGAATTCGTACCTATATGAAATTAAAAATTAACATAATAGAGCTAGTTCCAAGAACAAGCGAAACTGTTCTTATCCAAGAAAAACCGGACGACTTCATTATTCCACTGATAATTGTTTTCAACTACATAAGTATAATAAATAACTCCTTGAAGGTACAACTATAATCTGTGTACGATTCCGTGTATAGGCATGTATAGATAAGGTGGGTGGACCATGGAAGGCCATGCACCTTCGAAGGCCAATTATTAAAATTTCGTAGTTATTGCCATGTGATGACAAATTCCTTCTATCTACATAAACATCCATCGAACTAGAAATCACAGACGCGGCGGTGAATCGCTCGCGCCACTATTTTGGCAGTACGGTCCCTTGCTTCATTGATATCGGAAATCGGCGACGTTAAAATAAGGTGGGTGTACCATAGAAGGCCACTCTAACAAATAAATAGTTATTATTCGTTTATTTACTGGATAAATGAAACTAACAAATATTTAAGTAATACTTTGTTTTATTACGTAATATATAAATCACTTCTTTTTATTGTAGATTTAATGGCTATTTATTAACTTTTAGTGTTAAATGACTGATTTATTATAATGGCCTTCTAAGGAGCCTTGTTCCTAGCAAGGCCATTTTTAAGAGTTCAATGAAACTTAAGTTTAATCAATATTGATCAAATCTGAAATTTAAAAAAGTGGTTTATATTTTACGGAATAAAACAAAGTATTACTTAAATATTTGTTCGTTTCATTTATCCAGTATATGAACGAATAATAACTGTTTATTTATTAGAGTGGCCTTCCATGGTACACCCACCTTACTTATCTTATAGACGACGCTTATTTCTAAGTACTTATATTGCCAGAGTGGATCGGAGATGCCATTTCCCGCTCGATCGCTCTCAATCATACCCATATCAAAACTACAGAGCGGATGTGAAATAAAAAAACAAACATAAGATTTCGGTGAGTTCAACTAATGAACTGATTTCAATTCTGTGTACGATATCCAAATTATTAAAATACAATAATGCTAATGTTTTCTCGTCTGACTTCAAAGAACGCGGAGGCACGTCACATTCTTTATTAAAAGATAGCTAATGGCTATACTTAATATAAAACGACATCAATTACATGAGCCAATTATTTAAATTCTAATAGGGTTGATATTAAATCAGAGTAACGCATCGCATCATCTCCGAAAAAATAATCCATTTCGCGCGCAAAATTGCGGGGAATCAAATTTTGTGAAAAATCTCGTTACCTCGTCGTTTTGCTACATTATGTACATACGTAGAGATAGAGATTTATACGCATATGATGTGGGAATGAAAGAGTAACTTTCTACCCTGCCTCGCGTAACCGAATGTAATCTCATTACTATTTATGTAAATGTGATGTGTAATTTTACAAAGCGTGGGTTTGTGAGATGGTAATGTTCGCAATCACAGCCAAGACCTTACGTCAACAAATGTTTGGGTGTAGGGAATCGTTTATATCTTTTTTATCTCAGTACTTTTTTCACTTTAAAAGAATATTGAAGCAGCTTCAACTCTTGCTAAAACATTTTACTCTTTGGTAGCGAGTATGTACGTGCCAAAGTTAATTCAAAACGTTCCGCTGACGAGGGCGGCAGGGCACGACGGCGACGGCGGGCTGGCTGCATTAGCGAGCGTCACTCCCCCAGCAGACGTCGACGGAGTTATACACAAAGTACCTATGACGCGTGCACGTCACCTATTTCGGATCTAATCAAAGCTGAAGGAACGACGAAGGGACACGCCCCTATCCGGGTGGCTTGATGAAGAGTGTTCCCAAATAATGAGTTGATCAGAAATAATTACTACGTGTAGCTTGATACCGACAAGTACATAGTTAAATTATAGTGATTGCAGTCGGCATTTAATTTTCATTCTAGACAAGTGGTTGATGAAATATTGTCGTACACTCGTAAAGAGTTTGCACAATTTTTGAGGTTTAGCCATGGAAGGTCCGTTTTGCATCGTGAGAATTGTAACTACTTCTATCGATACAAAGTTTAACTCGACAAATCTGGTAGGTAGAGATTCCTACAATCCGCTCTATGAATATTATGAAAGCCAAACTAAGGAATCAGCATGGTTATATTAGCCGTCCAAAATCCAGAACATCATGATGGTACCTAAGTATAAACTCACCACTGGTTATTTAATATCATAGTAGTGGACCTAACTCGTAATCCATAGACTAAAGCCGTAGACGTCTTGTTTTGTTATTCATGGAAGACGAGATTAACAGCCGTCCTTCCATTAGGTAGACCGTTAGGCACGTTAACCTCGGACGCAGTACGTTAGTGACAGGTAGCTAGGAGCCGTGCAACGTAATCCTTCCTGCAATTGGATTAATTAACGTGACCTGTTTCACCCGACCAGATAAACTGGGCTAGCACATGTCACCGAATCCCAGAACCTCTGGATATTGATTCAATCATTCAACCGCGAGACCAACCAACGAACCAACCAACCAACGTAACCAATCAACGTTGGATCAAACGATTCTATTTACAGATTGGAATAGATTTGATAGCTTGCTGTTTTAATACTTAATATCTAATCTAAGTACTTTATACCTTTTTTTAACAAGGAAATAGTTATTTTTCATTTACAAATTCACAACAAGAATTTATAGAAAAGCATTACTACGGGTACAGGGCCGTAGCTAGCGGGGTGGGGGGGGGGCAATGCCTTTTGAAGGTTTTCTGTCATAAAATACCGACCAACTCTTTCAGTAGGTACTCCAACGATAGTTGGTCCAGTAAAAGTTTTTGATCACTATTAGAAACAGGATCGATTCACATCAATAAAACAAATTGTGTAAAATGGCCATTTTCTTGTTATCTGTACGTTCTTTTGAAAATCTGTGAAAGGGGATCAAAATTTCACGAAATATTATGGATAGTCTCCTAAAACCATTTTCTTGTACCTAGCTGCAACGGTTAAGATAGTTCCTCTTACCGCCCGCTAAAAGTTTCCATCCTGTATACGTGGGACACTCAGAAAGTTTTGCGACACTAAAAAAAATTTTGTTCTACAGGTACATATATTTTTATTAAATCTTTTCAAAGTACTCTCCACCAGCCTCTATACAAAGATTCATGCGTCTGAACCAGTTTTCAAAACACTTTTTCCAGTCCGCCGCAGACACCTCGTTTACAGCCTGCTCGAACGCAGCCAGCGCATCTTCCGGCGACGAAAATTGTATCCCCTTGAGCTGATTTTTTATTTTTGGAAATAAAAAGAAGTCACACGGTGCTAGATCAGGGCTGTAAGGAGGGTGACCCAGGAGTTTGACTGGTGTACTGTCCAGGAAGTCCCTCGTTTTGAGCGCGGTGTGTGCAGGCGCATTGTCGTGGTGGAGCAGTAGTCCGCGGAGCCCTGTGTTTGGTCGCTTGTTGCTCACAACAGAAAAAACTTCTGATAAACATTTGGTAGTGGACCATTCGGCGTTGATGCTTCTTTGATCTCGTAAGGGAATTGAGGCCAAGTGGCCAGTCAAATTAAAAAAGCTGGCGATCAAAATCTTCCCCCCGCTTCGAGATCGCTTCACTTTGGTAGGCGTTGGTTCATTTTAAAACACCCAAACTGTCGACTGGCGCTTGGTTTCTGGATCGTATTGATAAATCCAGGACTCATCACCTGTTAAGATGTCTTAAACACGCCGAGACGAGCCTGCTTCAAATTTGTTCAGCATATCACGGCACCATTCCACCCGGGCCTGCTTCTGAGCGTCGGTGAGGTAGTGCGGCACCCAGCGCGATACTATCCTCCTCACACGAAGATGCCCGTGTAGAATCTCGTGAACGCTTCCCGATCCAATCTTTAATATGTGCTGAATCTCCTGATATGTAATTCGCCTATTATCTTGTATTAAATTTTTCACTGCTAGCACGTTTTCTTCCGTAATAGCCGTCAAAGGGCGACCGCTTCTTTCTTCATCCCCCAAGGTTGGTCGACCGCGCCTAAATTCGTTATACCAACGATACACGGTTGCCTTGGACGGGCCTTCATCCATAAATGCCATTTGAAGTCTATCGAACGATTCATCCGGTTTCAGGCGACACTTGAAATCGTAAAAAATCATAGCTCTAAAATGTACCCGGCGCAGATCCATTTTTCAGTAAGACACGATACTTTGAATTGGCTCGCAAAAAATGTGGAGGGAAATTTTGAAAATGGAACACACATATTTTTACTTACAAGTAATCATATTTTCGAAAAAGATTCTAACTGGCCAGTCTCTCATATATAAAAACTATTTATCGCAATACTTTCTGAGTGGCCTGGTATGGTATTTTAATTTAAAAAAATATGTGTGTCTGTCGGTTTGTGTGTCTGTTTGTTCCGGCTAATCTCCGAAACGTATGATCTCGCCTCGCAACCTGGAAAAAATTAAATGCCTACTGTCACTTTGTATGGTATTTGCTGAAACCCGAAACACGTTTCTGGGAGATTTTGGGAGACATATTCTAATTCATTGGTAGTTCGCAACATAAATGCAATCCGTTATTATTACTGATACTAAGTTATAGAATCAGGCATTACTTTACGGAAATCCATGAAAATAAAGTTATACAAAATATTTATTTTAATCTAAATAGGCTTGGGTGCATGGCATATTTTTGCGAGAGGAAGGGTGGTGCTGCATCCTACATCTAGGCGTGGATCTTTTTCGCGGAATCAAAACTGAATACGTACAAACATTTAATTACTGATACTCTTAGCCTGCGTCATCTGCAGGGCAAAGGTTTTCTCCGTGAGTTCTAGTCACGATAATCATCACCATTCTTCTGCCTTTATTTCAGTGTATTTGGGGTCGCCACAGCTTGTCTTGTTGTTGCTTGTCTTCCTCTTCCATACTTTTCTATTACTCGTCATCTCAGCAGTCACTACCTTCGTTTATGTGGATCACGAAAAACCTTTTTTATTATTATTTTAGCCTTTGTTGTCTATATACTGCAGGGCACTAATCATTTAGTTCCATGCTAATAATGAAACTTTTATTATATGTTTGTTTTTTAGAATTATTAAGGGTACGAGCATATCCATCCTTTGATTTTTTTAATTTGCAACTGGTTGATAATTTGTTTATCTGTATTCGTTTCCTCAATTTTGACAGTTCGCAGCTGGTGCTGTTGGATTGTTTCTGTTATGGATTTTTGAGACCCAAAAGCATAATTAATACTCAAATTGTGGCGATAAACAAGTAGGATAATCTAAATTGACTGCGTCTGTAATAGTTTGTAAGATATATGTTTCACTTGGCACGATGTTTAAGGTAAATACGCTGTTTCAACATTCGGCCTATACGCAGAAAATGCGCTTTGTATACAACATTTTGTACAATCCGTATGAAATATAAAACAATTTTATAGGCGTCTAGAATTTTGAATTGATTCTGAATCTTATTTTAAGGAAATAAATTGATGAAATAACATGTTGTCAATTTTCAACATGGCTCACTCCGGTCGTTTGGTACGGTAGGTACTTTTATGTATAATCGTGAGACGATAATGTACGTGACAGACGACTCCTAATCAACTTTAGTTCCAATGTTATAAGAAATTTATAATTGGTGAGCTCTATAACTTGTTACATAAGACATTTTCATTGTTAGGGCGAATAGGCGTAAGTGCCAACCAAAATACATGTTTACATTTATGTTGTTCCATTACAAAGCAAGATTTCGCCGAATGATGTTTGTTTCATTTTCAGATCTACTACACCCAATTCTATTCAATGACCACAAAAACATAGAAGGTAAATAACAAGCCAGTAACCTACCCTCCCAAGTCTACAAGTTTACTTTATTTATTTTACATTTCTGACAACACTTTTAAAAATAAAACATTACATGTCAGATAATGATAAACAAGTAGCTAAATATTAATAATAATAATAATAAATAATAAAATTTTATTCAAAAAATATTGATTGAAGTAAGCTTGTAAGTAAGCTTCAGTAAATAATATTCATAAATTAATAGGACACACATCTCTGTAACACTTACTATTTATTTAATTAAAAAAGGTTGACAATGAAATCACCCTTTTTCACAACATCATTTTTATTGGAATCTCAAATCAATCTTCTCTTTTTTAGTCTAATCTATAATCACAGGCGCAAACCTAGTTCTCTAAGTAAGGCTTTATAAGGATACAATAATTGTTTGAATGGGTTCCTATACAATATGATTTCTGATGATCACTTATTTTTCATAAAGCATAGGGCAATGGACCCAGTTATAGACAGTGAATGGCTTGGATGCAAGAATGAACCAGTTGAGGAAGTACAGAATGTGGGCAACATTGCTCGAAGCTGGCAATGGAGGGAGCGGGGCATCAACCCACCCAACTACCCTAACAGCAAGACGGTTCTTGAAAACATGGCTGAGGACATACTTGTTCAGAAACCACTTCAGATAAGAGTATGACTGTCTTCCTTTTTAATAAACCTTGAGTTTTAATTTGTATGTTCACAAATTCAGTAGTTTTTATTGTTCTCAGATAATGATAAACATGTCATGACAACATTTCTCTTTTCAGAGTTGTGATTTGCCTGGATATCCAAGATCTACATTTTTAATGGTGTTTAGTCCTGATGGGTAAGTTAATATAAAGTTTTACCTTAGATCGATTTTGCTAGCTTACTAACAACCTTCCTTCTTGGTAAACTGGCCAAGGTGATATTATATTATTTAACCAAAAAGTCCAATCAAGTGACCACACCCTAGCACAACAGATTGTTCTAGAAAACAATTAATTTTACTCAATAGGAATAGCTGCTCGACTGGTATTTTTGTCTTGTATTCTGTTTCATAAGTTGTCAGCCAGTTAAATCTAGCATGGAGTTCCAATCAGACAAAATTGATTACACACAATGCCCTTTAAGTAGCCAAGGACACCAATGAGTGAACCACCAGACAAATGAACTAATGAAATAAAGCTCAAATACCATTACATTGTGTCATGTTATACAGGCTGTTGCTTTGCATCCTATGCTAATGATTCTCGACCCAAATCAATAATAAAATGGGTAGGTATTTTTTATAATTTTTTTCTTAATATCAGAAATCGGTAAGTGTACACCACCATATTAAAACGCGACCCGTCTTATCTTAATTTAAGCAAAAAAAGAAACGTTTACTATTATTGACCAGGTACCGTAATTTATATTGATTATTTTACGTATTTTATGACAACATCCTCAATTTTGACGAGAATGCAAAACTACATCTTGTATTACTATAAATAATTATATAACTAGTTTTTCTTTATATCTTTTGATTCAAAAAAGTCTTATGGTAACTGAAATACATAGTTATCACATTTTAGGACTAAAGTAGCATCAACACATGGGAACCACAATGTGTATGTGTCTGAGCTGTCCAGTGGCAAACATGTGCGCATCCTGAAGGGACACCCTCGCACTCCTTGGTGCATTGCCTTCCATCCATCACACCCGCTGCTCATCGGTTCCGGCTGTCTCGGTGGACAAGTCCGGGTGTGGGACATTGCAAGTGTGAGTTTTACCCACTTTATAAGCATAAATTCAAATATTACTATTAATTATTGTTTAATGTCTTCAGTAATTTAAATAAGTAGATGATTTCAAGTTAAGTGTGTTAATTTTAAAAATCAAGTTATTTTATATTATTTGTTTTTATTTTGATCTAATTTCATTTCAAACTGCAGTGATTAGAAATCTATATGGATTACAAAATATGCTCTTGGAAATGTTTACCAATAAATAACAAATTTATTTATTTTGTTCAAAAAACATAAATGACTCTGATGATGGTACTAAATATTTTCCTTCATTTGTTGTTACAGGGTGGCAGTGAGGTGTGGAATGTTCGCAATGAAACTGTCATAGCTTCCATCGCATTCCACCCTCGCGATCAGCTGTTAGTTATAGCCACCTACAACGAATTGTACTTTTGGGACTGGAGCCAGCGTGCCCCTTTTACCAAAGTCTCTACTAATAATGTTAACGAGAAAGTCAGGTACGTAAATAAAATTTGAACATCACAAAAATTTTAAGAAACATGCAACAAATAAAAAAAAATCTGTAAAAAATATTAATTCCTTTTTTTATAAATGCAATTTTTTTTATGCCTGAAATCTAGAAAGATTTCCACTTCATAGAAGCACTCGAATTCGTTAGTATAAAACCGTTATTAAATATTATGCATTCTTCTTAGCTTGTGTCTTTCAGATATGTGGCTTTCGATGCTCTTGGCTACAAACTTATCACTGGTATATCTCTATGGGCTTGTGCTGGGACTGCGAACAACTCTTCGCAACAACAGAACCCGGCCTCGGGTCCGACAAATAACCCCAATAACAATAACTCGAGAAGAGATGACAACGACGACAGTCCGGGCGGCAGCCGCGCGCAGGACAGCCCCGGCACGGCACAAGACATGATTGTAAACTCTTACCAAAACTTGGTGCAAAGATACGACAGTTTAGTGAGGAACTATCAAAGACTCTTCATGGTACGACATCGCCTAACCAACACTCCGCCGCCGCCGCCAAATACGGTAATGGATAATATTATAAAACTATCATTATATTGAATTCAGATAACAAAATGTTTAAGTTTGGTTGCTAGAAGGGTAACCTGTATATTTGTTTGTTCGCAGACGGACCGCGGCACAGACCCTATGGAGACGGACTTCGGGCTCGCCGCTACGGGCTGGACGCGGCCCACGCGTTCTGCCGCTTCTACTCAAGATGATGGTACTATATTGTAAATGAATTCGAAAGTCACTGCAGCCAAATAACCAAAGTTACTCTAACTTTTGAATAATTACTTACACCCCCGTATCTATAGTCAAGGTAAAGTAATTACTTGAGTTTAAGTAATTATTTATGCAAACATTTTTACGCAATAGACAAGAATTTAAACGAAGTAAGAACCATCAAAGAAAGCAAAGCTAAGAATTCAAACTTTAGACATTTCTAACTTTAAGCAATTACTAAACTACATAATAAAAATCGTATCTAATAAAATAAATAAATATGTTTATAAATAGATACGGGTGTTAGGACTAAGGAAATGAATTTTCATCAAAACCACTTAATTTAGTGACTTAACCACTTGATTTACCATGCTTGTAATGATTGAATTATACGTGATTTTCCAGCAACTCCGGCGCCCACCACGTCACGCGACGCTGTGGAACTCGCGGACTCCGTCGTTGAAGAGAGCGAACGCTTACTCAACTTAGACGTGTTATCTTTTGATAGCAGTCGTGCCAGGTATGCAATTAGATTTATAAGTCCCGATAGTTTGTAGTATGATATGTAGTTGAGCGTAGTAAAAACTAACAGTTCGAGTTGAATATTCATTTCTATGAAGACCAATACTGTTAAAAAAAGAAATAAAGCTATACCTACGTTTATATTTTGCTTAACTTTGAAATTTTCAGAAATCAAAGTTCATCAAATCAGCAGGAACGTTCGCTGTTTGGATCACGATCATCCGCTTTCCAACCTTTAAACGGTTCCGATAGATCATACAGAACTATAGAGTACGAGAGTACCAGACTATTGCCAAATCCTTTCTCTTCGTCTAACGGAACACCGAGGCCGACCAGGGTTACTTTTACGGAAATCACTCCTTCCAGTTCGACGAATACATCTCGCACTAGTATTTTCACTTCCTCTAGAGGATCTTTGGGACGAGACTTCGCACTACGCCGAAGAAACTTTTCCCCAATGCAACAAAACAGCGAGTCCACACGTAACGATCCTGCAACAGCAGCGACCACTCCGTCCGCTCAACCGTTTGTACCACGACGCTCGTTCCAGACAAGTGCATCAGATGAAAGCCAACCCTCAACGTCTGGCTCATCTTCCTCTTCCGCACAAAGACCAACAATGACTAATTCATCTACACAAATGAGCCCCTCGATGGCGCCGGTCGATGCACAAACTATTAACGAAAGTCTTGATTTAATTCGTGACATTCTGCGTGACTCAGGGACTAGGTTGTTGAATTTAATCACCAATATGTCGTTATCTACTCTGGCCAGCGTCGAGCGCAGCATACCGCGGCGCGGCAGCGTGTCGCGCGCTCACTCCGACGAGAGCGAGGGTGGCGGCCGCACGCGCGGGGCTAGGCCTCGGGTCCGACTATTCAGCTCCACTTGGCGACGAGAATTTCTATCATCCAGTTCTGACTCTGACAGTGATCAGTCCTCGGAGGTTAATATTTTTAGGACTAGAAATACTACGTATCGAGAGGACGAGCCCAGAATTACTGATGGTCCGTCTGCTTCGACTTCCTCCGAGAGACTGGCACACCCTACTGATAGAATGGTGTTCGAATTGAATGAGGAATCACGCAACAGTGGCCTTCCTAGAGAGCCCTGGCCGTCGAGGGAGGCAAGAGGAATCAATGTGTCGTTGTCGAATAGTAGGTTTCGTGTTCGAACTCAGAGCGATTCAATGAGCACCGACGTAGCATCTACAGATGTTGGCTCCTCGAGCACGACTGTCGGCTCCTCGGCCACAGCTGTCGAGGCCGGACCTGCGCCCGAGGCCGCACCCACACCTGATGCTGGTGACGCCACGGCTGCAGCGGGAGCGGACGTGGCAGATGGAAGCGCAGCATCAGAGCCACGTACACAGAGTACATTTAATCCCGACAGACCGTCAACAAGTAGGGATGATTTTTGGAATAGAAGCGATACAGTTCCGCCTGACGAAGCTTATAGAAAAGTAAGAAGCGGAGTACACGCATTACAGAAACACACTGTGCAGTTGACGAATCTTTGGCTGCGAGGCAGTCGCACGACCATGAGAGAATTACGGGGGATGTGGGAAAATTTACGCCGACGTATAATCACGTTACATAGAGAAACAGGAAGACAAGATGTTCCCAGTTATTATACTAGACCGTTACTAGATCGGTGTATGATGTTGACTGACATGACGGATAACCTCACCCGCACGGCAAGAAACCTAAGAAGTAATACAAGGACTGAAGATAGTGATAGGCATGCGACTGGAAATCGTTATGCAACTCAGAATACTAACAATGCAAATAATACTCAAACAGAAGGTGAAAGAAATACTTCCAATGACAATTCTACTGATGGTAGGGCATCTCAAGGTGGAAGGTCTTCCCACCCAAGATCTTCACCTAGTATTCGGTTTTCTCCGCCTTTGAGAAGAAGACTACAATCGAATTATCGTTGGCGTGCAGAAGATGAACTTCGGAGGCGATCTCGGAATCCTCGATTAGCTCCACGCTACATCAACCGGTCTCGCAGAGACTTCGTGCGCGCGATTGAAATTAGTGCTACCAGACATGAAATTCGCATGAGAGCTATGCAAGTGCTGTCAGTTATGTTCAACATGATGATGATGTGTCTAGAAGAGCGCGGCCTCAGTCAACTTATCATTAGCATGTTGAGGACACTTAAAAGGGCGCTAGCATTGACTTGCCTTATCGTGATGTCAAACAGGAATAACGGGCGAACAGCTACTAGCCAAGCTCCCACACCCCAACGTGTCGAATCCCTAGATGTGGTTCGTATACAAAATGTTGAGCATAACGTGGACGTGAACGTCGATGGCCCCGACGAGCTGGCACCCCCCAGTAACCCCCAGCGTGGTGCTGAACCAGGTGCAAACCGAACACAACAAAATAGTAAAGATAACAAAACAAAAAATGAAGACAAACCGTCAACATCTCGGGCTGAAACTGTCGAAAGAAGAAATAAAAATAAGAGACCACGCGAAGAAACCACACAAACACCTTCAACTTCACTTAGTAGAATTTCACAAAGGTATAGCAATCGGCTTGCCGTCCAAATAGCCGCCGCCAATAGAAATAATTCTGCAACAGCAAGAAATAGACGAGATCTGTACATGGAAAGTAGAAGGCAAAAAGCTTTGCACAGAACAAATCCTACTGCACATCCTCTACTCAAAAAGAGGAGTTTACCCCCAGTTTCAAATTATAGAATACCGGCACTGCGAAGTTTACCTTTGCGTCCCAGCGTGACTAGATTCAGAAGCCCTAGGGTCGATCCGCAAAATAATGAACCTGTAGCCGGACCCTCGAACGCTCCGCCACCCGGTGATAATCCTAATCTTCAGGAATCACCTGGAAGTGAGCTGATGAACGAGTTCGAGCACAGAGTCAATTTTATACGCATAGCTCACATGCAGGCCGTGAGGCTTAGGAATGCAGCCAGAAACAGGTTCAGACGCCTGCAGACAATCCGTCTGTACACACCGTCGTCCGTCCGGGAGATGTTCTCGCTGCAGGCGAACAACGGCGACAACCAGGCGAGCGGCACGTCGCCGGGCCCCAGCGGCGCGGGCTCCAGCGGCGCGGGCCCGAGTGCGGGCGGCGAGGGCACGGCCCGGCACCCGCTGGCCATGTTCCGGCCGCACATCCTGTCGGCCCGCGCCGACCCGGCCGGCCGCGAGGAGCTGAGCCACCAGTTCCACACGGTGCTCAACAACGTGGCCATGCCGCTCATGCAGATGAGTGACCTGCCCGGCAACGACGGCGGCTCGGCGCAGCGCCTGCCCAGAATACACGAGTATCTGCAACCCATCATCCTGGCTCAGGTCAATATAAATAACCTATGCTATGTTAGACGAAGTCGCACTCGTACAACTGTTACAAGTGTAACCGTGTGTCAGTAGAACGCGATGGTGGTGGACGACGAGGGCGCGGCGGGCGAGGGTGGCGTCGCGCGACGCTTCTCGGGCATGGCGGGGCTGCTGGACGCCGGAATCATCTCCGAGGCGCTGCCCGCGCCCTCGCACCGCGTGCAGGCCTGGGACTTCACCACTGGCAACACGCCCGAGATATCTGACAGTACGACACTTTATTTATCATTATACTATTTTAGGTTTCTTGCTTACCTGAGAAGTCGGATCCTTATTCTCCTATTAAAGTCAAGTCAACAGACAAATTTCTTATGTTACCAGGTACCAAGAATGTAGTAGTACAGCGGTGCAGAATTCATAATGACGCCAGTATCGACATATCTAAAGACGGCAGGCTCTTGGTGGCGCTCCTTCCAGTGCCCAGGTTGAGGAACACGAACCATTGGCTCGGTAAGTAAATTACACGTAGAATAGTGGAAGGCAGTATATGAAATACAGGGCAAGTCAATGTGGCGGTTAACATTTGCAAAATTGCTTGTATGTGTGGACTGGACTGTTACGGTTATAAGCGTGCGGTACCCTCACTCCTCAGGCGTGTACTCGCTGGAGTGGGCGCGGCTGGGCCAGTGCCTGCACACGGCGGTGCTGGAGCAGAGCGCCGTGTCGGTGGCGCTGTCGCCCACGGCGCGCCACCTGGCGGTGGGGCTGGGCTCGCGCCGCTTCACTACGGCGCCCCACGCGCGCAACAACGTCATCGCGCTGGTCTATCGCCTCGAGCCGCTCGGTATGTACGCTGAGTGCTGCGTACGCGACGCACCAACAGCTTTACTTTATGTGTGTCAGAATTAGTGATGCAACGGAAGTGTCTTAACGGAAGCAGAAACGGAAACAGATGTCAAAAGTAAATCTTAGCGGATGCGGATGCGGAAGCGGAAGCGGAAGTGTTAATACTATGAAGAAAAAACACATTTTTATTTTTTCAGATTTGTTTAATAGAATTTGTCATAATTGTATTTTGTACTTTTAGTACTCGAAGTTAAACAGAGGTAAGTTATATTTAATAAAAAGTAATTTGGCCGCTTTTACACCTTTGAGTCTGTTTCGGTGTTCTTCATATATATATTAAACCAGCTCCGCTGTAGTCGTGCGACCTTTTCGCGAATACACTTTTTCACAGAGTTTGCATCGGGCACTTGAGTCATTAATCTCAACAAAATAGTTCCAAATGGGACTGGTTTTTGGTTTCATAATTGCACTAGACACAAAACTAATAGGTACCTAAGTAACAAGTAACAAAAATGAGAAAAAATCAACAAGATTTACGAGCTTACGTTAAACGTCACGAGGCGCGGTGATGCGCAGAATGAAACAGAAAATAGAATGATAAGCAAACTCGTTGCGACGCGTTTGTGTACTGCCCCCGCCAAACCCCCGCACGCGCCGATTCCGTCATGCATGTCCAGCCGTTCACGCGCCCCCACCCCCGCGCTCCTCGCTGTATCTTCCGTTTAGAGTTCTGTTATAAAGTTGCGGAACCAGAAACGGAAACAGAAGTGAAAAAGCTTGCGGAACTTCTGCAGAAGCGGAAGCGGAAGCAGAGTTCTGTTGCAACACTAGTCAGAATGGCTGGTTGCCTGTGGCTTTGGTCTATGAGAGTTGATTAGAAAATTGCTACATAATTGCTTATATTTGCTACATTTAATAAATAATTGCTACATACTATATATATTTAGAAATAACATATTTTTTTTGTACAGCCATCCTGACGTTTGGTTGGCTGGTCGCCTCCTAGTTTAAAGCCAAGCATGCAGAGTTTCCCGAAATGTATTGCGTCAATAATTGCTACATATTTGCTTCATTTATCTAATTTAGTTGTATCTTCAAACATATGTTAATTAAAGGATGTAGCGATTATTTTAATTATCCCAAGGAAAAGTGCCTGATAAAACAATAAAGGCAAATAGTTGCAGTGTGTCTTCAGTCAACGGTATTGCTACTTTAGGAGGCTATTATTGCTACTTTATGTTATGAGTAGGTAAGTGGAAGTGGTGGCAAGTGGAAGCACATTAAAAGGATATCGTAAATAAAAACGTCGGGTCGTTCATAAGATTCATTTTAATAATATTACAATTTACTTAAAAAATATTCAACTATTAATTTACTTAATTTCCATATTATTTTTTCGCATGTATTATACAATGTGGTATTAGCTTCTTTTTACTCTTCGTAACTTTTTTCGATTGGTCATCGTAACATTTCCATTCTGAATTTCGTCTGCAATGAGCTTTGTAGTGACCAATTAGTGTTTCACAT